>JAHREE010000129.1:313950-765102 GCA_033628505.1 Tringa tobata | reverse complement strand
GTAGAAAGGTCTGAGGCTTTAATATAGTTTGCAAGAGGATTAAGAACACAAAAGGGGCCATAAATTTACAACCAAATATAAACCAGCTGCTGTGGGCTGGACTGGGGGGGAGGGAGGGAAGGAAAGAGATGGGGGAGAAGGGCGGGAGGAGGAAGGAGGGATGGGAGGCGGTGGGAATGTACCTTTCATACTACAAAAAACCCTGACCCAAGTCGTTAAGAGGGTTTTTTTTTTTAAGTTGGTTTGGTTTTGGGTTGTTTTTTTTGTTTGTTTGTTTTTTTCTTTTTTTTTTCATTTTTTTTTTTTTTTTCATTTCCACCCATGCCCGCCGCCCTCTTCTGTGTGACTTGTAAATCCCATGGTGGAAAAGAAACCATCCCCTTCCATCCGAGCCCCCCCGCCACCCCCAATCATATCAATCAGCTCGAGCGGGCTGGATTCCAGCTGCCATTGACTGGCCGGGCTCCAGCTCCTTCTCGGCATGTCCGTGTCAGGCTGTTGCCCCATGAGCTTTATTTAACCCACGGGCAAATGCCACCGGAGCCAGAGAAAAGGCTTTCATTGATGGAGGAGGGCTCCCGCTTGCGGTCTTGGGGAAGAATTTGTCAGCTAGGTTGGCTCATTGACTTTAGACCAAATAGCGCTGTCATCTACGGTGGTGTAAATCCAGAGTAATTCCAATGGATTAAAAAAAAAAAAAAAAAAAAAGCAAAGCACGGGCGCTCCTGGCTGAAAGACAAATTTCATGCGTTTTCATAGCGCCTTCCACCCCAAAATGACCTGCAAGCTCAGACCCTGCTTTGAGAATCAGTGCTGTGTCTGAGCGTGGTTACAGTTCAGGAGCTGCACGATACCCTGCAAGGTGAGCCTCTCTCCCTTTTTGTGTCATCTGGGATGGAAGCTGTTGTCCTGTTAGGCATGGAGAAGATGAAAGCCCTCCTTGGGCTTCAGTGCTCTGTGCTGGGCGGAACCGCAATCTGCAGCCCATAGCTCTGCATGGGTCCAGACTCCACTTTAGAGCAGGAATGGGGGATGCCAGGAGCAAATCCCAGACATGGGAGAGAGCCTTTCAGACTCAGGATCCATCCAACACTGTCTTTGTGTAGCTTTCTTTTTCTACTGCATCATACTCCATCCTTCCAAGCAGCTCGAGCAACCTGCTGAGTTGTGTTTCGTAATATCCTGCTCATCCCTCTGGGGACTGAGTGCTTTGTTTCAGATTAGTGATACTCTGCATTACTTCTAGGTGGCACTTCTACCACTAAATATATCTCTCTGTCAGTCAGCTTGCTCTCGAACTTTCTTCTTAATTTTGTGGGATGGCCTTGGGTCACCTCAGCACTTGTCATCTCCTCCCTGGGCTTGTTTAAAGCTCAAAAGAGGCCTCCGATAGTCATCAGGAGCTCATACGTTCAGAAGTAGGGACATCTGCACCATCAGATGTGTGCTCATTCCTATATGATGCACAGAGGTCTTACAAGACCTTACTCCGGATTTTGGTGGCAGAGCTTCTGGAGGAAGTGCTTTTCCAAGCATCTTCCCCTATTTCTGCCAAGAAACAAATGTGTGCTCAGAAAGGTGTATTTATTTCATCTTTGGGACGGAGCAGGCTGAATCATGGGGTGAGGGTTGAGCTGCGTCATGGGGTGAAGGGCTCCCTCTCATCCCTTCTGCTTGTGCTGCTGCCCCTTGTGCTCTGCTTAGTTCCCAGCCCATGGAGCACTTGGCACAACTGAAGTCTAAGTGCTTCTGCAGAAGAGTACTTGAGGCTGGTTTCTCTGCTGAGGCTGGCTTTGTCTCCAGAAGGGTCCATGCTCTGGACCCTTACTTAAATGCATGGGATCCCTTCCCTTTGTTCCCTGCCCTATTCTCCAGGAAGATGCAGAGGATCACCAAAAAGGTGACTTTTCTCCTAATAATTCTCCTCCATTGGCTCCAGAGTGGTGAGCAGGCCACTGTCCCTGCTGCCTGGGCAAGCTGCTCTCATCCTCTTCAGCGCTGGGTGAACTCTCATCTCCACACCACAGATCTGTGATTTAACATGGGATAGCTCATTCAAATGGGATAGCCCATCCCAGCTTGACCTGGCCTTCTGATGCTGATGAACAGCTGGTCTGACCATACAGCTGTGTGCTTGGTGGGTTTGCAGGATGCTCCTTCTCCCTGGCTTCAGCCAAAGACACCAGTCACAGGCAGTGGGTGTGTGCCCTGTTGGACCTCTTCTTGGCCAGCTGATCCCACCTTTCTAATCTCTTCTGGCTGGACACAGCTCCTGTTTCTTTGCCACACTATCCTTTGATGCAATATCTTCTTTCTCTTTCCTTCCATGTGTTTGATTCCCTCCTTGAAAAGCAGCGGCACAATGTCAGGTGAATTTTCCTGTTCTCAAATGCACTGGTTCCTCGTCAATAAACGGGGGGAGGGCACTTGGAGCAGCACTTCAGAGATGGGGTAGGCCCACAGATGCTGAAGAACCACAGTGTGTTTACGTATCCTTGTAAAGTGGGCTAAAAAACCTAAGTTGCTGAACGTAGTTGGTTGAATTTTGCTGTTGTTGGCATTGTGGTTTTTTTTTTGAGACACGAGGCAGTTTTGCAGAGAGAGGTGCTGAGGCAGATGTAAGGTGTCCTGCTTTTTCCCTGCTCTTCCCCCCAGCCTGTGCATCACAGTCCCCTTAACCTGATAGCCTGTTAGAGGGTCTCGGCTCGAAAGCGAAGTCTCCTGTGCCATGTGGAGGGTTGTAGGAGAGATGCTCATTCATGGAGATATTTGAGCCCTTGGGAAATGGGGTACTTGGTCTCATGTTTATTCTGAACTCAAGTGGAGACATGAAATGCTGGTGTTTCCCACAACCCTAGATGTTTTAAAAAAAAAATTTAAAAAATTAGCGGTATGGGCAACCCTGAAAGGTGCGTGATCATCATAATGCGGTTCAAGGATGCTGAAATGATCTTTACATTTTTCACAGCACATTTTTTTGAGAATCATTTGATTTTCAGTAAAACTGCCTTTTGCGAAGGCTCTCCATTTCTTCTCTTCACTTGGCCTGAGTTTGGAGACCCCACCTACTGTAACCAGGCTCCCTTCGGAGACAGGTCAAAGCATTTGTGGGGCTCTTGCATCTCTCCCTGGGAGAAGTTGCTGCCTTCAGCTCCCCTGAGACACCCGTGCTCCTCACCAGCACTCTGCGTGCAGCGTTATGCTCTGAGGAGCAAAGCCCATGTTGCTCATTTTGGGTGGCTGGGAGCTGCAGCTCTTGGCTTTTCCCTCTCAATGGGCCTGGATTCCTCCCATGATGGAGCATGGCAGATCTTGGAGTGATGCACATGTGCCATTTTCCAACTACAGCCTGAGAAGAAAAGGCATCAGCTCTTTGCTATGTGCCCGTGAAAGGCAAAGCCCTTTAAAAATAGATGGCAGAGTGTCAGGGCAGAGGTGGGGTTTTGTGGAGGCCCTTTCCTCTTTGCGGTGCCTTGCATAGTCTTCACAACTTACTCGCTGTGTTTTCGCTTTGCTTGTGCTCCTGATGCCAGGGCAGCCTCTTGCCCATGAGCCTTCTCATCCCGCTCCAAAAATATCATAGTTTACAAGCCCGCTGGAGCATGGCAGTGGGCTCCATGTCTGGCAGCCCCAGGTCTGATGCTGGAGAGAGGCAGACATCCATTATAATGTGGTGACAGGACAGAGTGGGACAAACACCGCCTGGCCTTTGAAATGTAGGAAGACATAGTATGTCTCCAGGTTGAGACGCTGCTTTGGATGCTTCCTAACATGTCCCACTGGCCAAGCTGCTGGCGGGTGCCAAATTGGTTCGTCAAAACGTCTCCATGCTAATCATGTCTTCGTTTGGTTGGGCTAGCAGCTCTGGCTGGTGCAGGCTGGATGAGATGCAGGTGTCTGATCCCAAAACGTAAGTTTTCTTCCTGGAGGAGAGGAAGTAAAAGCTCTATTCCACGTTGATGTGCCAGGTGGGAGCAGGGGACGTGCAGATCATGGATGGCAAAAAGTGGGGGCTGAAGCTGATGCTTGGAGCTGGCACTAAGAGGTGGTAACACAATGAAGAGCACTGTCTCTGCTAAATCCTCTCTACCCCAGCCACTAAACAAAGTCTTTGCTATGCATGAAAATGCTGTGGGTTGAAGCTCAGGGCTCTTCACGTCAATGTCCTCTCATCTTCAGTGTGCTTTAAGGACGGGGCTGAGGTATTCTCCAGCCAGGACCAGGGGCAGTTCACTGCCACACGGAGCTGGACCTCTCCAGGAGAGCTGTGACACTGGGAGTGAATTTTCTAACTTAGGAAGACTATAAATCTTTAAATATCCTGTTTCCACTATGAGACGGACTCAGGAGTTTCCAGCCAGGCTCGCTGGGTGGTGGTGTCTCCCTCAGTGCAGAGTGAGTGCACGTGTGTGGGTGTGAATGAATGCCCCCGGATGGAGCAAATCCCCAGACTTGGCTCTTCTGGGACATACCGATACGTGAAAATGCTCTTTCCAGCATCCACCAAAAAGTCCTGGCCACTGCCCCGGCGCTGCTGCTGGGGCTAGCCGACTGGACCCTCACCGTGGCTGGGCTATTGCGTCTCAGCGTTAGCAGAGCTGGACATCCCCTTAGAGCCCATTTTGCCTCTTGGCAGCTGTGGGGCAACTTTCTTTCTTGCACTGGTGCTCCTTGGCTTTGCCTGGTCCTGCTCCGTGGAGCGACCGAGCCATTCGGCTTGGCTTCACTAGAGGGCGCAGGAATTTTAGGCTAGAAACACGCCGGGGTTTGTCGGGGAAAGTTGGCTGCCTTTTCCTCCTTTTTAATCAACTGGAAAGATGCAGGGTTGAACTGGAGGTGACTGGAAGGGGATCCAGACTTGTGTCTGGCTGGGGAAGGATCCGCTGACATCTGGGATTAGGCGGCGTGGAGCACAGAGGCGGCAAGCGGACGGGACGTTGCAGCGAGCCGGCAGCGTGGCCGGGGCTCGCAATGTCGGCCAGCCCCATGGCCGGGAGCTGCAGGCTCTGGCAGATGTGGGACACAGCTGGCTGGGGTTGGAGGAGCCTGGTAGCAAAAGGACAGCTCAAAAAAGAGAAAAAAAAAAAAAAAAAAAAAAAGAAAAGAAATTCCCCCCCCCCTCAGTCTCCCAGTGCTCAATGCTCACTCTTTTTCAGGCTGGGCAGGTGGTGTGTTGACCTCCATAGGGGCTCAGTCTTCTCTTCTTGAGTGTCCTCTCCTCTGCACCTTCACTGCACATCGCTCCTTGGGACAGGCACTCTTCTCTTCAGAGTCTGGCTTGGTCCACGGGGTGCGGGTCTGGCCCCGTGCTGGATCTCTGTACCATCGCAGCAGTTTTGCACAGCAGGACCAAAGGCGTTTCTTGGGCTGCTGTGCTGTTTGCAGGGTGCAGGGGGTCCCCAAGCACTTTGCTTTGTGGGAGATGCTGGCCAGAACTGGGGGAGGATGGGGTTTGCCCCAGGTTGGGAGCCCCAGGGGCCACCTCAATCAGGATGTTGGCGCCAAGCAGGGCTGCAGCCTCAGGGCTCCTTAAGCGGAGGCTGTCCCCTCATCAGCTCTGCTTTCAGCTGGAGAAACAAACGCACAGGAAGCGTTTGGGGAGAGCAGGGTGATCCACTGGGAGCCTCAGTCCTTTTCTCAAACTCCTCAGCATGGATGAAGGGCAGACGCGAGCCGGATGGGGATACATTGGTGTCCCTTTGCTGGCCCCTCTCAGGAGGTCCTGTCCCATCCCTGTTGAGTAGCTTGTGGCTGCCAGCTCTCCTCCAGCCGGCACTGCATCAAAGCCTTGTGTCCTGCTCATGGCCACCAGGAACTGGCCCTTTCCCAGCTCCCTTCGTATCTTCCCCAGGCAGCTGAGGGGCTCAGCTTTGGCACCTCCAGCTTTTCTTTTCCGAGTGGCTGCTTTTTCACCTCCTTACACAGGCAAGTCTGCCTGAGCATGGCTGCCCTTTCCAGGCTTAAATATAGCTTGTGAAGCACAGAGAGGTGACAGAAAGCAGCAGCCACACTGTCTCATGCCCTCACTGTGATCTCGCCGTGGCCCCACTGTTCGTTCATTCATCCCTCCGTTCTGTTCATTCATGCCTGAGCTCTGTGTAGCCATCCAGGGATGGCTGTCTGTCTGCAGGCAGATCTGTCCCTTGGTCTGCTTGCATTTTTCTCTCCCAGTACTCCTCCTAGCATCCTGTTTGCATGCTGGTATTCCTGCAGGGAGCCTCTGAGCTCTGCCTCGCCGTGTATTGTGTGATGAGTTTTACTCGGGGCTCAGCCTGAGTGCAGCTTGTTATGAAGTGGCTCTTGTCGAGGCTCCTGCCCAGGGCTGCGAGGGGACAGAGGTGTTATTTCACCAAACAAACTCCCAGCGAATGATGTGCATTAGCAATGAGGGGTCGCAGCCAGGAAAATGTTACCTTTCCCTGTTGAGTGCTGACTGCAAAGGAAATTCTCACATTTACAGCTCCAGCGAGTCCGGCGCTCATGGAAAGAGGGGGCGGCTTTGATTTCTCTCCTCTTGTTGGTCTGATAACTTTGCAGCCCCACCACCGTGCGTTGAGCCCCCCCCGGGAACTGGCCACCGGTGGAGGCTGCGCAGGCTTGCAGCTCCCGCCTTGAGAGTCTGTTTTAATTTGGTTTTCCCGGCGGCCTGGCATGTGGAGGTGCGTGTGTGCATGCCACCCCGTGTGTGTGTAGGTTAATAAAAAAATAAACAAACAGCACTTTTTTCCTCCGGTACACTCTGGGAGGGATGCGGCGGGGATACCGAATGAAAGCGTGTGCTGTGGGCCACGTCGGGGAGGGCTGCAGGGACATTCCTGGCATTGCTGAGCTTCTCGTGCAATGCAAGGGCCCGGGCCCAAATTGGAGTAAGGAGCCGTTAGCATCAGGGACCTGGGGAGGCCCACTCCCGCGCAGTGTTTACTCGCAGGCCTTAAATTAATACTGTCTGCTGACATCAGTTTCTTTGCCCGGTTTCCCAAGGAAATGAGCCGTGCGCAGTTGCAGCCTCTGCGTACGTGCGCGCCTCTCTTCCCCACTCGAAGCCCTGTCTGAGTTCAGCCAGATTTCACAGAGTTCCTAAGTGCCTCAAAGTAATTATTTTACTTATTTTTTTTTACATATATTAAAAAAGCGGGGGTTGATAGGTGGGAGAAACTCCATATACTTCCCATTGAGAGAAAAAGCTTGCCTGTGTCTGTGTGCGCGCGCAACCGTAACGTTAGACACTAGAGAATCCCTGTGGAAAAGATGTATTAGTGGCATCCAAATCTTGGGTTGAATGTAGCTGGGAGCCATGAGACATGTTGCTGAGGGAAAGCTGGCTCCATCGGTCCTGCCGTGTGCAGGGTGAAGCATTACCTCCTGTCTCTGCTTTGCACCGTGTTATTGCCCTTGTTGCCCATCATTTGTGATGGTTGTGGCAGGGATCGTCCTGTGGAGGATCTGTCAGCTGATATTTCTCCACTGACCCTTTTTGGCAGCTGTTTTAGAAATTGGTGCTGCTGTATGATGAATTCTGGATGATAATGAGTCTTCTGCTAAGTGGACCTGTGATGTCCATTTTTACGGACAGAAGCTGGTTACTAGAGAAGGCAAAGACGAGGGTGTTGGAACTGCGTAGAGATCTCTGCTCACTCTCTTTTGTAGGTTTTCTCCAAAATCTTCAGCCATGAAGCACTGGAGAGCTATCTCCCCAAGATCCAGCTGGTGATCAAAGACACCCTTCGGGCCTGGAGCAGCAACCCTGAGTCCATCAATGTCTACCACGAGACTCAGAAGCTCACCTTCCGCATGGCCATCCGTGTCCTGCTGGGCTTCCGCATCCCTGATGAGGAGCTCAGCCGCCTCTTCGAGGTCTACCAGCAGTTCGTGGAGAACGTCTTCTCCTTGCCTGTGGATCTGCCCTTCAGCGGTTACAGGAGGGTAAGTGATTTGGGATGAGTGCTCCATCAGCCAATAACACCAAATTATTGGGATTAATGGGACAGTGGCTAATACCCATCTCTACAGGTTCTTGGTGGGATGTATTCTCACCCTCTGACCTCTAGAAACAGGTCCATTTTGAGAGTATAAAGTCTTATTTCTGTGGTGTGGAGAGGGAGATCCATTCATAGGTTTTTAGGGTGCTAGGGACTGTGCAGTTTGATGCAAGAGAGAACATAATCAGGATTTGCCCAGATTTAATGGGTAATTTTTCCTCACTTGTGACAGTGATAAATACAGCACTCTTGCTGTATTTTTTTTTTTGTTTGTGGGACCCTTCTGCTGTTAATTCTGACATTCTAATTTCATGAACTGCTCTCATTTTCCGGTGAACGATGCAAACCAAAACCAATAAAAAACATAGGCAAAAATTTATATCTTTTTTTCCGTGGGGAATTTTGCTAACAGAAATTCAGGGGGTTAAAATATATCTTTGTGATTCTCACTGCAAATTTTGTTACTGTTATTTCACCCCATGAATGAGCCCAACCATTTGCAGCAGCAGGTTGGCTCACGGCAGCCGCACTCAGATAGGAATTGCTTTACTGAGACCAGGTGATAAAATTGCTTGGGAAGCCCATTATGCCCCCAGGAAGAGGACCATTTCAGATGAATTGACTTTTCTCTGAGAGACAATTTTCCCAGGGACTGCCATACATCCCAGGGTGAGCCGGAGGCCTGTGAACTGGTGCAGTAGTGGGGCTCCCACATCAGACCTATCATTTGCATGTAGGTGCTGATTACTGTTGCCTGTAATTTCACCCGCTCGGGGCTTTCTCCTCCTGCCCGGGGAACAATCTCAGCATCTTTATTCTTCTCTTTGAGTATCTGCAATTGCAGTTGTATTACTTAGACATGTTATCCTGAGCATGTCTCCAGCTCCTGGGAACCCTGGGCTGGGGATGGTGGTGCTAGAATAGAATAGGATAGAATATTTCACTTCAAAGTGACCTACAATGATCATCTAGTCCAACTGCTTGTCCAACTAGTGTTATGTCCTGCATCGTCTGATGGCTTCTGGCTCCACAGGGCATCCGGGCACGTGAGACACTGCAGAAGGGGCTGGAGAAAGCCATCCAGGAGAAACTGCAGAACACGCAGGGCAAGGACTATGCTGATGCGCTCGACATCCTGATAGAGAGCGGCAAAGAGCACGGCAAGGAGTTAACCATGCAGGAGCTGAAGGTAAAGATCTTTCCCGTGGTCACCTTGTCCTTACTGTGCTCAGGGCAGGGGGTCCCCACAGAGTAAAGTGTGAGCCGATGTAAGGAGGATTTTTTGGGGCAGACTTGAGATGGTCAGTGAGAGCTGGGGGACCGCAAAGTGTTGTTGGATCTGCGGGTCACTCCTGGTCTGGTGGACTATGGTGCCAACAAGCCAGTTGCTTTCCTATGGGCCATATTTTATTGCAGATCACACTCAGTCTTTTCTAAAAAAAAAATTTCCAGGGAGTATCAAAAGACCATACAAGTTTGCTGAAGCTTTCAGCCTTGAACAACTTCGCCCCTTGACCCATCCAGTTTTATGGTGCCTTCTTTACAGAGCAAAGAAGCCCTTGGCAGGTTGTTATCTGCAGCAGGGTCATGGCATAACTTATCCTTCATGTGCTATCAAAAGCCATCCTCAGGGCTTTTTCGCTTGCCTGTTTGGTCCTCAGTATCCTCCAAGCCTCTGTAGGAAGTTCCCTGGTGTACGTGTCCAGGACTTGTGCAGTTAGCCATGACCAGACTGAAGAGCTGTTGGGGGCAAAAGTGCCCCATGGCAGCTTGCATGCCTGTCCCTTGATGTGCCATGGCTGCTGGCCTGTCCGTCTGTCCATTCCTCGTGTCTTACCCTGGCTGCCCTCTTGTCTTTCAGGATGGCACCCTAGAGCTCATCTTTGCTGCCTATGCCACCACCGCCAGCGCCAGCACTTCTCTGATCATGCAGCTCCTCAAACACCCCCGGGTCCTGGAGAAGCTGCGAGAGGAGCTGCGCAGCAAAGGCATCCTCCACAACGGCTGCATCTGCGAGGGCTCCCTCCGGCTCGACAACATCAACAGCCTCCACTACCTGGACTGCGTCATCAAGGAGGTGCTTCGCCTCTTCACCCCCATCTCTGGGGGGTACCGGACGGTGCTGCAAACCTTTGAGCTGGATGTGAGTATTGCTATCTCCTCAGGGTGCACCGGGAGCTCCCCAAAACAGCTTTCTGCATCTTTTTGCAAAGCTTGCGCGAGCCTGGCTTAGATGAGACCTCAGGGAGGACAAATTAGGTCCTGCTGGTGATGGGAGGTAGAGGATTCAGAGGAGGGTGATGGGATGTGGCCCATGGCAGGGAAGGGATGCAGTTGAGCTGTCAAAGAGGAGACAGGCGTGGTGCTTCAAAGAGCCACTCGTGACAATGTTTGACGCCAAAAACTAAACTGGGGTGTGACAAGGGAAAGGTTTACTGCAAAGGGCATCTCCGGGCTTCTAGATGACAGGCGGATTACTCACCGCAACGGCTGGAATTTCCTACTAGCAAAACAAAATCTTGAGACCCGGTTTGTTGCTGTAAATCCCACTAATGTAATGATTTGAGTCGGAGACCTTTTAAAGTGCTCAGGGGATGATAAATCCGCCCCGTTTCTCATTCATCGCCCAGGCCCTGACATGTGCGTTGGGTGTGTGGGGCTGACAGGCAGCGGGGTGTGAGCAGAGCCATGGGATGCTCTGGGGAGGGCTGGCTGGCGCGTGGGGCACGGCACGGGCACGAGAAAAGCTGCTTCCATTTCCCCAGCGGCAGTGGAGCACTGCGGGGTTTCTGGTAGGCGACTCCTGCCAGCGACCGCAAAGCAAATAAATAGCAATGGATCACCCGTCGGGTCCTCGGGATAGAGGCAGGAATAAACCCGGGATACTCATCTCCCAGCCCTTTTGTGCTGTTCTCTCTGATTTTCTTTTAAATCTGCATCACGCTTGAGTAATAAACCCAAAGAAAATGGGAAAAAGCAGACAAAGCAAAATGACTTTACCGTGTCCTCCCACTCCCTCTCTGTTTGCAGTAGGGTTGACTCGCTCTGGTTTTCTCTCCACCCCTTCCCTTTTTTTCTGCAGGGTTTCCAAATCCCCAAAGGCTGGAGTGTCATGTACAGTATCCGGGACACCCACGACACTGCCCCTGTCTTCAAGGACGTGGACGTCTTTGACCCTGACCGCTTTGGGCAGGGTCGCAGTGAAGATAAGGACGGCAGGTTCCACTACCTCCCCTTCGGAGGAGGCGTACGGACCTGTCTGGGCAAGCACCTGGCCAAGCTCTTCCTCAAGGCGCTGGCCATTGAGTTGGCCAGCACTAGCCGCTTCGAGCTCGCCACCAGGACTTTTCCCAAAATCACTCTGGTGCCCGTGGTCCACCCCGTTGATGGACTCAAGGTCAAGTTTTTTGGACTGGATTCCAACCAGAACGAGATCCTGACGGGGACAGATGCCATGCTGGGGGCGACGGTGTAAAGCCCATGCTGGCAGCACGAGGGACGGGTGGCCGGGGGACAGAGGGGTGGGGTGGGGGCAAGGGAACGAACAGGAGGGAAGGAGAGAGGGATGAGAAGCTTCTCCATGACGCTCGCTTCACAGAGCCTCTCAGTCAGGACTGCTTTCTCCACTGGTGAAGCTGCCAAAACTGTTTTGCTCTACCTGTGGGATGCAGGCAAGGTTGGGGTGTCGTCGTGCATCTTGTTTCATTTGAAAGGAGGAAGAGTTGCAAAACCCAAGTCGAGCTGGGATGTCTGACCATACACAGTATCTAAATATTATAAATATATATATATATAAATATCTATAAAACACTTCTGCTGCAAGGAGGAGCGCTGCAAAGGCCCGACTGCAGGAAAGGCTTTGGAAATCAGCTGGTGATCAGAGGTCTGGCATCCCGGCGCAGTTCTCGGGTGGCCTCTGTTCTTTTGGTTTTTTAACAGTGTTAAATTAGCTGGTGATAACAGTGTTTTGGTTTTTGTTGTCTTTTTTTTTTTTTTTTTATTTGGTTGGTTGTGTTTTTTATTTTGGGGCGTTGGAAGCTTTTCTTGGCGAGGGGGAGACGGGTGATGCCTGTTCCCATTCCCTCTCCCGCTGGTGCCAGGGCAGGCTGGGGAGGGGGAGCTGCTGTTTCACCTCTTCTGCGGGACCGAAAAACCCTGTGGTGTCTTGTCCAAGGGCTGAATGGATGGTGAGATGTCCCGCTGAGGCCTCGGACAAGTGCATATTTGCATTTTGCAGAATGCATTTTGCATTTGGGGCTATGGGTGGTGGGGGGTGCGTGTCCTTTTTTTTCTCGTTGAGTTTCCTGCTGCTGCTACACAGCCTGTGTGCACCCATTCCCCTGCCTCAGCCCTTCACCAGCCCCTTTCCTGTGCGAAGGCACCTGTTTTGGGGGCATTTTGGTGCCTTTGCTCTCCCTCAAGGTGCAGGCACCAGCCTCAGAACTGCATGGTCCCACTGACCCACCACACTCTCCAAGCCCTGGGGCACTGAGCGAAGCCGAGCTGCTCGTTTCGGTGCCCCCGCTTCCCTGGGAGGCATTTGCATTAAAGGTGATCTCTATAAATAAGCCAATGTATGCATTGTTTGTTTTGTGATTGGGGTTTTTTGGTGATGGGTGAGCTCGGCAGGAAGGAGACTGAGCGATGGGGTCCTTGCAAGCTGTCTGCCCCACCCCACAGCTAACCTGGGAGAAGGGTCCTGCCCAAAGCTTCTCCAGCACAAGCGAGTGGCCACCAAGGTATCTTGCCTTTGATTTGCTGGGTGGGTTTATTTTGTTTTATTTTTTGCATGCAAGGGGCTTCTGGGTTGAGTGTGAGGTGGGTGGGTTGTGTTGAAAACGGACATGACCTTGCACGTGGGTGGAGAGCAAATGCTCCCAGAGCATCCTGGCAGGCATTTGGTCCAGACCAGAGTCAAGTAGCAGGTTGGAAGATCCCTCTCTGACTTGAGGCATCTCCACCCAGCCTGTCCAGCCCCACTCTTCTCCCATCTCCTGTTCTCTGAGGTGGAAAGAAAAGGACCATGGCTGAGATCTCTTCTAACTGTGATGGGAAAATATCTCATGCTTGGGTGGTCAGCTTGGCTTTCTGCTTTTAAAGGTGTCCAGAGAAGTCAGAGGGGTTGAAATAAGAAAGGCAAAGGGGCAGATGTGGCTTACCAGGTTGCTTTGCATGTTGTGCTTTTGACGCGAGGGTGCCTCTTTGGAAGGTCGAAGGAAGTGTGAAGCAAGCGATGGTGGTGGCTGCCTTTGCCAGCCCATCGTCTGGTGGGGGCAAGGAGGAGGGAGGCAGTTTTTTAGCCAAGGGAAACACTTGAGGTTGGATTGCTGTCAGCCAAGCTGCCAGAAACCCCCAGGAGCATCCCGGCGGATGGTCTCCACTCATGCCAGGGTTCACGGCTTGATTTTCAGGTTGATTTAACCTGAAATAAAACTCCCAATCTTCTAGGACATGCCATTCAGATCCAGACCTTGCCTCCTGGTTGGTAAACAATGTGCCAAACCCAAAAGCAAGGTCTCAGGAGCCTTTAATTTTGTGCATCATGTCCCCGAAGCAGAGGCTCATCTAGTTTGCCAGGCTGGAAATTTTGAGTGAAACAATGTTAGCTCAGGCACTGTTGAGATTTCTGGTATTTTCCTTGTCCCTGATGGAGAGAAAACATTCCCGGTGACAAAAGGAGCTTAATCAGAATCATAATCTCAAAGGACAAAGAAGCAAAGAGCATAAACCTGAATGCAGTGGGAAGGGGTGAGTCTCCCAGGGGCAAATACCTGGGGGAAGGTAAGTGACACATGAGGGTGTCCATGGTCTTTGTGCATGATGACACCTTGTAGGACGTGGGAACAAGGGCAGGAGGTGGATGGTCTGCAGGGTGAAAACCCATCGGACACCCACTGCCAGGGTGCCCTCTGGGAGCCTGCATTACCATCCAAGACCTGCCAGGGGAATACAGCTGTGCTTGGGGCAGAGGAGGCTGAAGAGGGGCAAAGCTGGAGAAGGGAACAGACAACAAGGTTAAAAGATCTGGTTAAAGCTCACAGGTGGCTGTGCGCCACACTATGGTGAGCAAAATCTCTTGGGTAGACTTTTTCAAAAGGGCTTGGTCCCGCTTGTGCTTACAGGAAATCAGTGAAGGGTTTTGCTGAAATTTTTATTTTAACTTCCAATATCATTACAAAGTGAAAAACAAACATGCTTTTGAGTGAGTGGTTGATTGGAGAGCAGTAATGTAAGATGCATACATCCATTATATATATATGCTTACATCATGTGTATATATAATGTTTGTGTGTGTGAGTAGTTAATCTAGGCATAAGTAAGTCATGCTTTTGTTTTTCCATTCCTAACTAATATAACTTGACTAAAAAAGTTGCTGCAGTGGGTTTGCAGAATAAAGCACTTTGAATCTCAGAATTGTTTGTTGTTTTTTTTTTTTTTCTTAGCACAGTCCAATTTGCTATAATATTATTTTATACACAAATTTTTTTTTGGTCTGTCTTTATAAACTATTATAAGTACTATTTTTGTTATAATTCAAAATAGATATTTAGTATAAAGTTTTGCTGTTAAATATTTGTTATTTAGTAAAATATGATTTTTTTCTCTTTATTGTAAACATTGTCTGGAAAAATATTAATATGTTTTATCACAGTTGTTTTTAATATTAAAAAAAGAAAAAAGCACTTGTGGGGTTTTTCGTTATGAAATTGGTGCCGTGTGAACATGTGTTTCAGTCATGTGGTTTATAATATGTATATAATATTATGTGTTGCATATTAAAATGAATGTTGTGTATTTTGTGATCTTAAAAAAAATAATCCATGTGGCTATTTTATAGACTTCCATAATAAAAAGAGTTGAATCTCCAAACTTTTTGTTTCCTATCCATCTGCATCTCCTCTCCAAGGGCTTGTGGCATCCTGGTTTGGGGTCTCAGGGTAACACTCCTATCCTGGGAACTGGGGCACCCCATAAGTGGGATTTTTGTATCTACCTGGGACCTACCTGTCTTCATGGCCAGAATGAGGCATTACTGGCTGGCACAGATTGAAATAATAGGAAATTTCTCTTAAAAATAAGAAAAAGGTTTTTTTTTTTATGGGGAGGATGGCCAGACACTGAACCAAGTTCTCTGGAGATGTGGTCTCCATCCCTGAAGATACTCAGAGCTTGAGTTGACATGGTCCCAAGCAACCTGACCAAGGGGCCCCTGCTCTGAGCTCCATCCCACCCTGAGGGCTGGCTGAGCTCCAGGATACCCAGTTTCTGGCCAAAGCTTTTACGTCTCCCTAGCAAGAGACGGAGACTGGAAAAAACAAGCAGGAGGGAAGAGAAAGGTGCTTATCTCCAGTTGTGTGTGTGCCCTGGCCTCTGCTACTGGCTCTTTTGGGACGTTACACCACATAGAAGACAGCACAGGAGACCACCATGTGTTGCAGAACACATACACAATTACTGATCACATTGACAGGCTGGATGGTGGGCAGGACGTGCAAGGTGGATCAGATGAAGCAGGACACACTTCCCAAGGGTAGCCCAGGTGGGAAGGACTCTGTGATGGGCAGTAGCAGTGCTGCAGGTCAGGTGGGAAAGAGGGGTTGTCCCCAGCCCCATTTGGAATATTGAGAGATTGACTGCTCCAGTAATCAGCTCCTCAGCAAACCTGTATCCCAGATTTTTCTGTGAGCAGGGCTTGCTTTGAGCTTTTTAAACTCAAAAAGTTTTAGGTACTTTTGGCCCTGAGAGGTGGGATGAAGTGCTTTGCATGAGATGTGACAGGACAGGTGGGAGTTCCAGCTGCACCCATCCCAGAGTAGAGATGGGGTGGGCTGGGAGTACTTATGGTAATTAGGTAATTAATTAAGTAATTACCTTCTGTCTCCTTGGTCTTCTCCTATTAAAAAAAAAGGCCTGATAGTGATAGGTTGTGGTGGGAGTGTTGGAGAACAGAACGTTGCTGCTCTGCAAACCCTTCCTATGATCACATTCAAAGGCAAGTGAAGGCTAGAGGAATTAATATAGCTCTTTGCAGTTGGCTGGAAAATATGACCATACAACCCAAGCCTGTGTCCCTTCGGTGCAGCCAGGGGATCTGAGCCTCCTTTTCCTCCCTTTAGTGCTTTGCAGCCGCTCTCTTTTCCTAGTTGCTGCTCTGGATGTGTCCTGCCAACAGCAGTCTTGCCATGTCTGTCCTGGCTCTTGCCAAAAAACCACCGTGCGGTTGTGCTCGTCCATGGTCCTGTCCCCTTCCCGGCCTCTCCTTGAGCTGAAGTGGCTGATGTGTCACCTCCTCGCCCTTCCTTTCCCTTCCAACCCGCAATGCGTTTATAATACCCGTCTGTCACCTATTTAATAGCAGGGAAGGTCATTTCCTTTTGGCCTTTTCTCTTTGGGATTTCTTTTCTCTCCCCCCCACCCCGCCCCAGCTCCCTGCTCCCCTCCCTGCGCTTCTATTTATTTATTTATTTTTAATTTATGGCTTTCAGTGAGAAGCTGCACCACCCCTGGAGGGAGATGATGTGGCTCGCTCGGCTCCAACAGAAGCAGGGAGCTTTTTTTCGGGTGGTCTCGCGGGAGCCGCTGGACGGCAGCGCAGGTCAGTCGGACTCTGTGTACTTTCCATTCGGCTCCGGCGCTGAGGCTCACGTTACTCGCTTTGTTTTAACTTTAGCTGAACTCTTGGAAAGTTTCTTTTTTAAAGGTTGTGTGTGAGAGCATAGAAAAGGTGTGCGAGTGTGTGGGTACGCATACATGGACTTTTCTCTTTTTCTTCTTCTTCACCCCCTCCACCCCCCCCTCCCCTTCTGAACACAACCCAACATCTCTTGCAAAATGAAGCAGGCTGCTGGAGTGGGCTTGTATTCCCTTGGTCTGTCTGAAGTGTGGCTTTAATCTGTAAGGCTCAAGGCTCAGGCCCTTCCAAGGGGATGGAGAGGCAGTGTTGAGCTAAATGGAACAGTGCACAATATTGAAGTGTCACTAAAGTAACACCTACAAGAATTATCAAAAAGAGAGAGATGGGAGAAAATTAGGGTTTTCCAGGTGGTGTGGATGTCTTGCCATTACGTTCCCCCAGATAATTTTAGGAGCCCTGGGAAACCCCCAGCTTTGGTCTCAGCTGGTATTTAAACACCATCAGCGCCTGGAACACATTGCCCCATGAATAGAATAGTATATTGGAGTTGGAACCGATCTACAGTGACCATAGTACCTGCTGGGGGATGGTGCTATAGCAGATGGCTTGGGGGTTACACGTGGTCCACAAGCCTCTTCTGTCCACATTCCTCTTGTGCTGAAGCCTCCACACACCAAAGTTAGACTCCTGTGGTGAAATAGAGAGGTTGGTATGCTCTGTGTGTCCAGTCCTCTGCTGGCATCCTAATAGAAACAGGCTGAAAGCCCCCCCCCCAGGTAAATTCTACCATCTCAAATGTTGTGATAAAAATTATAGTACCTGGATAAGCCTGGATATCTTACAAATGTCCAACCAGCACACTGAAAAATGATTGACTGTGACAGCAAAAAGGGTGTAAAGTGGTGGAATGGCAAGTGGCTTTCTGACAAATATTTCTTTTTTAAGGTCTCCCTCATCACTCGCACATGAGAGATTTCCAATTTATCCCATCTGGAAATGAAAATTTTCCTCTACAACAAGTGATTATGCCCAAATCCTAACTTATAGCATCTTCCTGATTATTGCTTTAACTGCAGATGTGTGATTCTGATATGACAAAATACAAACGATAAAGGTTTGCATGAAAACATGTGAGAAAGAGAGGGGCAGTGAAGCTTTGAGGCTGTGTCTCAAGTCTCCCGTGGACTTGGGTGTCCTTCCGTGTAAACAAATAATCTGCAATACAGAGGCACAAAACAGGGGTGTGAAGAGTGATTTCAGTTGACACATCCCTGCGAGGCCTCATGCTTGCTCTCTCTGGGTGGCTTCATGAGTGGATTGCTGAGTTTATCAATGTCAAGAGGTGGTTCTTCCACAGTGGCTTGAGCTTCCCAGGGACAGTGAAGATCAGAAAGGGCAGGCTGCAGTAAGCAGGGTCAGGGCTCTACGATGGAGACTTTGAGAAATGTCTCTGTCAGGGTAGACTTTTCTCAAACAACTTCCCAAAGTCACCATTAGGTGACATGAAATTAAATTAAGGTAACGTTGAATACAGCCTTAAATGTCATATTAATGCTAAGGTGTATGGACTCCAAAACCAACTGTTTCTTAAGTATTTCAGGCAGCAGCTTGAACAATCAATTCACTCGCACGAAGAAAATTTCTTTTTAATGGTGTAAGACCAGCATCCAAATGACCTTACCTGTGTCCTCCAGTTCATGTTACTATTTCACATCCTCTTCCAGCACTCAGTAAAGTCAATGGTTGTCTTTCTTTTGACTGTGTTAGAAGCTGGATCAAGCTTTTATATGCTTTTTCAGCATTATAAATATAGATGGAGTATATATGTATATTTGTTCTGAAGTATCATGTTTGACCATTTGTTATGGCATGAACAGTTCCTCTTTCAGTGTAATGAACACAGTTTTATCTGGCATAAGAGCTATGTTTAGTCTACATTCACATGTAGGTTTTCCTTTAACAATATTTGTCTAATTATGGCTACACAGGTTCATTTTGCTTGGTAGGGAAAGATTGTTTTTTGGATGTGCTTGTGTGTTATAGTGGTGGATTGCATCGATCAACTCCAAACAACCACAGATGTGCTCCTTGGGTGCTAACGAAATGTAAGAGCAGCTGTTGTGCCCTGATGTACTGTAGACCTGTCTCTGACCATGGCCAGTAACATATATTCAAGGAAAGGTTGAAAGAAACAAGGTAGGTGTAGACGGAACCTTTTTTCTGGCTAAACCTTAGGTTAGGTCTATGGGTTGATTAGGGAGGTCCTGGCCTGCAGAAGCACCAGGATTATTTCATAGTCACCAATGGAGATGCTTTACATCAGCTTATCTTGGCCTCTTCTGGAGCTTTCGAAATAGATCTCTCTCTCTTGGTGTTGTGGCTTGTGAAACATTTAGGGAAGGAGGGTTGAAAAGGTGAGGGAGCAATGGCGTATGGTCAGCAGTACTGCTGGTTAAGGTTGGGTGACTCGAAGGGTTGGGCTGCAGACCCCCAGAACACAGAGTCTCATCCCAAGCCCAGCGGTGGATGTTGTGGGTGTCCCAGGCTCCCATCACGTCATGGGGCTGGACACAATGACAGCACTTCATACACCAAAAGTGACCAGCCCAAAACCCAGTCTCTGGCTGGACTGAGCAGCCAGCTTCTTCTGCAGAAGTTTATTTAAAACCAGAAGCCCATGAATACTAGAATTGCTTTTGCAGGAGTCTCATTAGAGACAGACATTATTGCATCTATTAATAAAACACAACATTTCCAGGCTGGATATTAATCACTGGGTGGATACACTCAATGGAGCAGTGAAAGGGTCTCATGGGCAAATCTGGATTGAGTAAATTAACGTGTCAGATTACTCTCATAAAATTAATCAGTGTTTGTCCACAGAAAGCTAGAAAAAATGAACCCAGAGAGACCGCAGAGCCATCCTCCTGTTAAAGTTGACATGCTGGGTAAGGTCAATTTACAGGAAAATCCCCTCAAGATCAATTCATTAAGGTTTACAGGATTTGAAATGTTGGGTCTGAGTCACGCACCAGAGTTTCATTAAACGTGCTGTTATCTGCTACTGCTGATAATGCAGCTAAGAGACCTCAAGGAGCAATTAATGAGTGCATTCTACAAGTCTTTTCGCACAATGACCCAAGTTCACCATTTTCTATGCCTGGTTTCTTGGCCATTGTCCTTTCTTCTTGGGACAGGTGGTATGATGAGGTGACCACCACAGGTCCCTTCTACTCTGAGTTATTCTATGATTCCTTCAAAACTAAGTTTGAATTGCCAACTGCTGCACTTTCCTCTGTCTCTCCTCCTGGGTTTCTTCTAAACTGTCTAATTTTGTGCAATAACCTCCACATGCTATTACCTCATGGCCCCTGATGGATCTGGTTTAGCCCACCACAAGGCAGGGCACAAATGTGCATTTATGTGTGAAGAAGTGCATGTGCCTTCCATGCACCTGCATGCACGGGGCTTGCATCCTACCTGTCAGGATTTGCCTAGGTACCTGCTGAGCTGCTTAGTGCCTCAGTTTCCCTCTTTGCCTTGTGGGATAGCCCAGCAATTCCTGCTCCTCTAAGTGTTTGTTTGCAGGGCACAGAGCAGGACTTGGAAGGGGAAAATTGTTGTGACTGGTGGCTCCCTGGCAGTAGTTTGGTATCAAGCCCTTCCTCTCTTGCTTTGTGTTAAGTGGATTAACATCTCCCTCTGGTAACGTCTGACTCTGAAAGTAGAGTGAAATTTAGAGTTAGACCCTGAACCCACAAATGAACTTGAAATCCATGAGGCCTATTGGGATCTGTTTCTACTTTTAAGATAATAAAATTGGGAAGGGAAAGGAAACTGTTTGAAGCCCTTCCAGACCTGCTCCATGAGATCTGTATAAACAAACATTGTATTTATATTGACCTGTTGTCAATTTTTGTTTTAATTGTCATTGTGGAGTTTTCCATGAAAAAATATAAAAAACCAATCAGACCAACATGCTGCATGGCTGCAAAAGAACTTACAGCTGGTTTCCAGATCATCCCTCAATCCTTCTGAAGAAAGGCAGCACAGGAGAAAGCAAAGCATCTTGCTCTCAAGGTATAATTCCAGAATTACTGGGAGATAATGTTGACTTCCTTCTTTTAATGGGGCACTATCAAGTCGCCTTAGAGACATGCTTGTCTGGTCTCACTTCTTACGGGGAATCATCTCTGTGCTGCAGGCACGCAAGAGGCCATGGCTCGTTAAGACATACCATAAGGGTTTTAGAGGACACTTTACAAAGAGCAAGTTGCGGGAATTTCACCCTGAGTGAGTTAAAACTCCATGAAAAACTTTTTACTGAGTAACATGAAGGTAAGAGAAAATAATCTGGTGGTTTGATGGGTGGGGGGAATAGAAAGTTTTGTCAAAGTGAGTTCCTGTGTTCAGCACAGATGATTCATTGCCTCCGGTTTACCGATGGCACAACTCCATGGTGGCGTTGCGCTCACTTAAATCTCAGTCACACTCAGTAAATCTGACTTGTTCTTGTCCAGTTTCGGTCTGAAGGCTGCATTGCTGCAAGCAACTGTCACCTTTGGCTCTGTATCCTCCCTCCAGAAAACCCCTCCAGCCTTAAATTACTCCCACAGCCATGCAAATCCTCTGATGTTCATGATGCTGAACCAGCCTGAGATAAAACAAAACTAATTTAACATTACATATATATATATATATGTATAAAGCTGTGTTCAGTAATTGCTATTCACCGTCTGGGGAAAGGGAAGTGGCCTTGTTCGCTTCTACAGTTTAGTTGTTCTCTCTTGGTGTTCAGGAGGCTGTCAATCCCCATCTTCAACGGTGTTAAAGCCCGAAACAACCACCAATTTACCTCAAAAAGGAGAAATCTGTGTTTTGGCTAAACTAGCTGGGATGGCACTCTGCAAATACCCAGTGGTAAGATTTCTCTTTTTTTAAAAAAATTATTTTTACTTTGCTCCATTTCCTGTTTTGTGTTTCTTAGCGGAAAGAGGAATAAGTCATTTTGACTCTCAGGTGGGTTCCCTGGGCCAGTCTCATCTGAGACAGTACACTGATTTTTTTGGGGGGTAATTGGGATATGAAGAAGGGATTTGTTACCACTTGGGCAATGTCTGCTCCTGAAAGAACTGCTGTCACAGAAAATTAGTGAGAAGTTTTTAATAGGAGGTTTTATTAAATTGAGCAAGCATTACATGTGCAGGGGCAGACTGGGGAAATGCATCTCTGCCAGCTTTCAGAGGCTTCTAGATCCATCACGTTTATGACCAAGAAGGGACATTAGATCATCCTGTCTCATCTCCTGAATATAGGCCTTAAATTTCATCCTTTTACCTGTGCGTCGTGCCCTGCCATATGAATTCAGCAAAAGCATGTCTTCCAGGAAAGCATCCCATCTTGAAGAAATCAGGCGGCGGAGAATCCACCGCTTCCCTCAGCTGTTCCTCTGGTTAATCACCCTCACTGTTTATTTCCACTTGTAATTTGTCTGACTCTCAGCTATTAATTCTTGTTCTGCCTTTCACCACCAGGCTAAAGAGCCCTTTAGGACGCAGGCTTTGCTCCTTGAGAAAAGGATTACACGATGTAATCAAATCAGCTCTTGATCTTCTTTTTTTGATAAGCTCAGCAAAAATTATTGAGCTCATGGAGCCTCCTGCTGCTTCAGCCTCTGAATCATTTCTCCGTGTGTTTTGCTCACAATCATTCATTAATGCACCATCCTTTTAAAAATATGGGGCACAAAAACTCTGCTCTGATTTCTCTTTTCCATCTTTTTGGTGGACAAATCACTGAGGAGAGCTCATCTTCCACAGAAATGTCTGCCTTCATAAATCATACTCAATTTTTCCCTTTCTTTCACAGCTTTGTGATGGGATCCATCATCATGTAACTTGGCCCCTTTGGACCTTAAATCTTTGGAGGAGTGGCTGTTTTGGGGGGATGTGTCCAACACCTCTGCTTTGTGGGGAGAGATGTGGGAGCTGGGCAAAAAGACTCATTATTTGTGTGAGCTCAGATTACCAAGAGCTCCAGCTTGCTCCTTGTGCTGCCTTGTTCTTGTTGCAGTTTATACTTCTTCCAAGATTTTGAGTTTTGAGCTGGTTTTTAATGTTATGGGAAAAAAATGGATTTGCCAAACCTGTTTTTTTTTTGTGTCTGAGTTATCAGAAGAGTGAAAAGGTGGAGAGAGACTGGGTTTGATTCACATGGGCTGGTGGAAATCCAGGAGAGGATGCTGCTGCTGAGCCAGAGCTGCTGTGGCAGCCAGTACCTGAGCAGAAAAAGTTCTTAATGGCAGCTTGAGATGGTCGCCCCCATGTCATGTCCCCTAAGGCAGATGGATCAGGTAGGTGCTCCAGAGCTTCTCCACCAGCAGGTACAAAACAACTCAGCTGCTGGATCCTCCCAGCAGGCGAGGTGTGTGCTGGTGCCCCAGCTCCTCTTCATTGGTCTGATAATCTATTTGTCTCTCCCAGCACCCCCAATTTAGCCACCAATGCTTGCACAAACCCATCAGAAATGGCTTTCCAGCAGGCTGTGAATTCCTATTTTTTCCCTTAGGAAGGCTCTCCAAACTTACCCATGCTGAGGACCTGCTCCTGTGCTTGGGAAGGACTACAATAGGGTAGATTAAATTCATTAATCTACTTTGACCAAGCAATGGTTTAATGGCTACCTGTTTATGTTGTGGTTGCCTGAGGGTGACTTTGCCAAATGCAACATGTGTACCGGGGTCTGGTTTTCGCAGGAGACCACGATGTGGCCAGGGAGGGTGCTGAGCCCTGGGCATACATTCCCACCTCTTCGCATCCAGCTTGGAGAGGGGAAAAGGAGCGGACAGCAGGAGACAGCAGTGGTCAAACAGAGGAGATCTGTGGTGGGTCTGATAACCTGGGTAGGTTCCCATGGCCAGGTGGTTTCTCTGTCTATTAAAAGAGAGGGGAAACCAGACATCAGATGTGGTCAGCCCTGTGGTACAGACACCTAAACAGAGTGAATGTGCAGTGGGGTTTCCATGACCCCAAAATACTAGTTGAGCTCTCCTGGCTGCTTGGTTCGGAAGTGCCAGTCATCCTTCCAGCATGACTCCGAGGCTTGCTCTCACTTTGCAGTTGGTGGTTTATTTACTGTCTGGGTGCTACTGTTGAAATGAGAAAATATTCCTGGGCTGGCTGAACTGAGTAGAGAAGACCACACCATCTCTGCCTGTTTTTTTACATCTTTCCAGCTATGGAACAGGGTCAGCCTCAGGAGTTAATGCAAGCGGTGAAGCCAAATATCTGTGTATGTGAAGGGCACTGATGCAGCAGCAGTTCCTATCAGGACATTGGCAATGGAAGGGGAGAACCTGAATGCAGTTTCTTTCTATACATGACAGAGAGGTGATAATACAGTGGAGACTTCTCCTGTGCCTGACAGCACACATGTGCAGAGGGTCTCCTTTGATGGAACAGCACCATTAATTGCATTTTATGCCCCTGTAAGTAAACCTGAAACCTAGCTAGTCAGCCTGGCTTCAATGTTCCTCAGTTTAAGTGCTAAATGAAATTCTCTGCTTAGAAGCTTGGCTCTAGATTGAAATGTTGTGGGCTAATTGTAAGTATGATGATGCAAAGACAGTATGAACAGATGCAACATCTGGGAAAAAAGTGCATACATATCTGATTTCCTTGTTATGCTTTTTCCAGCAAGATTTTCTCTGGGTCAGCTGCTATTTTCCTTGCTCAAATACCCTTGATCCCTCTCATCAGTGCCCAAGGAAATTGCAGGCAGCAATCTTTACCTCCAAAGTCCTCCTCTTTGTCCTCCTTTGTAGCTGCTGAGCACCCCATGGCCACGAACCCACATCTCTCCTTCTGGTGTGAATTTCCTAATTGTTCCCTGCCTATTGCAGCTCAACACAAATCCATGAGCCAAGCAATGGTCCCAGTTCCTGCTCACGAACCTGGGGAATATTGTGGTGCCCCAACATTCTCCAAGTTGTTTGTTTTTTAGGAAAAGAAGCCTCTCAAAGGCATGTTAAAATAAGGTATTAGTGTGGCCACAAAGTTCAGGCTGCAAAAGCTGGGAAACCCCAAGCTGAACTGTGGTTGTGTGGCTTTTATTTTGTTCCTTTTCATGTGTAAATGATGCTCCTGTCTTAAACGACATAGTTGCAGTCCCGGTAGTATCACTACACTTTGTGGATCAAAGGGATGGTGTTCACTTCATGAGCAGCTCTTTAATAACTGGTTTTCTTCTTGTTGACTAAGAGTAGCTGTGGGTTACCAGTTTTAGGCCACTGTTTGGTCCCAACTATGTTCATCTGGGGCTCCACAAGTGACCCTAATCCATAGAGATTGCTCAAATTTGCACAAAATCCTTATCACAGCTCCAGGAGCCAGCACCATTTTGCAGAGGGGAAACAGAGGTGCAGTTGGCAAGTCAACCTGTGCCTGAAGTGAGTGATCAGGGATATGACCCTAAGTTCAGGGCATTTGCAGGACCTGCTGCCGTGCTTCCTCTGTAGGCAGTCCAGTCCCACCTCATTCTGGCCATGCAAGGGTGAGCTTGAGGCATTAGAGAACGTGTCAGGCCACCATCTGCCCATGTAGAGTCTGCCAAAGCCTATGTGTATCTACTTTTGCATGGCTGAAGTTTCGTGTGAGGACTTTCAGGGATGCTCCTGCACCCAGGAGGGAGCTGGACTGGGGAGGTCAGCACCAGGCAGGCAGCCGTGTGGCTCCCAAAAATGCCCTTGGTGATGCTTCTGCTCCACTAACATCAATGTAGGAAGAGGACAGATGTCCGAACACCTCTCTTGCTGGCAGAAGCATGATGCCTGCAAGCCTGCCTAGAGCAGTGCTTGCACGTTACTCAGTCAATAAGATGTGCATGGAAATTTTTCAGAGCAGACCTAGATGGCTGTGGGCCCACTCACCCCTGTGTGATGCTGGGAGCCAGCACTGATTAAACCTCATCATCCAGGCATGGAGAAGTTTGGGCACTGCTGGCATCCTTGGGAAGCAGTTTGTTAGCTCAGTGCTCATGGTCTCACACAGCACAGCAGCCCTGTTCAGGATCTTTCCTCCTTTCCAGCCACCTGCTTCCCTACCTGAGGCTGTGGTCAGGCGTGTGGGGCCATGTTTACCCACTTGCAGCTGAGCACACAAGCCCTGACAAGCTGACACCCAATATAGCTCTTGGCTCCAAGCTGGGATCTTCCTTCCCTCCTACTTGCCCCGTGTGTGGTCGTCTTGGATGTGAGAGATGCTGGTGATTCCTCATCAGTCCTGCAGGTAGCTGGAAAGGGAGACCATGCAGCCAGCGGGCTGGCATCCCTTGGTGTGTTCCTGCACCACGGTTGGGATCTCCCCGAGGACCAGGGCTGCTTTGCCTTCAATCCTTTCTCTCAGCCCATGCTCTCCTCTCTCCCTGTACACATGCTTCCCTGTCATGCAGCTACCCGGCTGTGGGGCTTCAGGCTCAGGGAAGGCTGTGCCAAACCTGCCACTCTCTGCCTGACAGCCTCCCTCAAAGGTTTATAATCAGCTGAACTCTGATTTCCAACCCCAGGGGCTGGGGTTGGCAGGGAATGAGGGTCTCCTTGTATGTCCTTGAACACTGAATTCTTTGCCAGGGTTAATCTTCTTCCACCCCTTCCCCCTGATTTTTTTCCCCTCTTGAAGCCGAGGTTGCAAGCGTTGTGCTCTGGGGTCCCAATCTAGCCCAAGCACCGGCTCATATGCTTGGTTTTAAATGCATGAAAAGGTTGTGCTAGACCTGGTCTCTCTTGTGTGCCAGCACCTTGGACTCAGCTTCCCACCTTCTGCAGCTGGAGGTGCAGGGTGGATGCATCTGTGTGTCCAGATTGATTTGGGGGGGTTGGCAGGGTCTGGAGCTCTCTGCTGGGGGGGGCCCACATGCCCACAGTGCAGAGCAAGGAGGAGATAACTCTGCTCTCTGCAGAAATCCTGGGTGGGCTGTGACAGCCATGGTCACATCAGTGTATTTGCAGCAGGACGATGCACAGTGGGACCTGTGCAGGCACCTTTCTGCACGCATATTTGGTGACGCAGGCTGTGATCACTCCTGGTGCCTGGGTGAATAGCCAGGTCAGCCTCTCTTGAATGGGCGGTCCCCGCCCCCTTCTTTCCAAAAAAGCTGTTTGGCAGGGGTTGAGCTGCAATTCAGTGCAATGGGACTGAGCAGTGCCTGGGCTCTGGAGGGGATAACGGCACTCAGCAGCAGGCCATGTGCCCAAGTACCTTGAGGCAGTGACCAAAAGGGAATTTCGTTCCGTAAAATGTCTGTTTTGGGAGTGCTTTTGGGAGGCTGGCGTGTCGTGGCGTCTGGTGCTTCGAGGTGACGGAGCAGGTAGGAGTCTGCAGAGAGAGGAGACTGATCAAGATGTAGCCCTGTCCCCTCTCTGTGGCCCACATGGACGGGTGAGGACCGACCACACTGCTCCTGCTGAGAGCTATAAACTCGTTTCATGCTTCACCAGTGCAGCCTGTGGTTGCGTGAACTTTCCTTTGCTGGTTGTGCAATTGCACATGGGTCTGCTCAGCAGTTTGGTACGGGCAGCAGCCTAGCCATGCTGAGACTGTGTCTTGGCACACCTTGCATGCACACAGGACAGGTTTGTTGGGGGGTGTAGGCATGCTTGTACCTGCCACACTTGGGATGGGGCCTTCCCCAGGTACCGGTGTGCTGGGGGGTGGTATTTTAAGGATGCTTCTCTGGGTGATGTCTTCTGGTGCTGGTGCAAATCCACACGCGAGAGACCAAGGGCTGCCCAGCACGATTGCATGGGTGGCTGAGGGTGCGTGTTAGTGGCTGGGGGTGCTATTGGGAGCACACGTGTGCATGTGCTAGGGAGCACGTGAGGCCGTATATGCTTGTGCACGCCCCGCAGGGTGTGAGCCTGTGTCTGTTGAGCGTGCATGGCTGTGCGTGCCTCTGTTGAGCGTGCACGGCTTGTTGGAGGCCTGTTGAATGGGCAAGGGGTTATGTGCACCCTGATCTTGATTGCACCCATCTAAAAGCTGTTGGAGCTTGACATCGGACTCCGGCACTGGACATGGGACTGCGAGGCAGCACTTGGCTGTGCTCCCTTGCTGCCCTCTGCAGGCAACCACCTCGTGTCCATGGCTCTGCCGAGCGAGCACAGCCCATCACGCAACAGCCGAGGAACAGCCTTGGCTGGGCTCACCACACTTTCCCCCCCACACACCCAGGAGTACCCCAAAATAGCCACGCTCCGTTGCAAACGCAGCCGGAGCCCGAGGGCTGCTGGGCACCGGAGGAGCCGCCGTGCTCGCCCGGGGTGAGAGCAGCCAGCTATGCCAAAGGGCACCGGCAGCCTCCCCCGGCACGGCGGGCCGGCCGGGCAGCTCTCTGATGGCTTTGGCTGCAGCCGCTGCCGGAGGAGCGCGTAGGATGGAGGAGAAATGTGAGTCAGCCCCGGGAGCCTCGCATGCGAGCGGCCACGCAGAGGTGCTTGGCAGCCGCTCCCGGAGAGGGGGATGCGTGCGTGGTGGGTGAGCGTGGAGGGATGCGGGAACTCAGGTGATGGACCCAGCCGGAAAGGTGCCCTCCGGCGGGGAGAGCTCATGGAGAAACCCAGTTGTCACTATAATTGTCGCTGTTTTCTTTCAAAAGGTGCAGGCAACTCAGAGGGTTGCTTTGGGAAGCTGCTTTTGCACGCTCAGACTGGACTTCTGTACTGTGGCTGGGTCTGAAGCTTTCTCTTTCATTCCCTTTGCCCTGGGTAAATCAAGGTTGCATCCTGTTTGCAGGAGCTGCCTCCTGCTCCTATATCGCAGGCCCGCATAGACCACCCTCACCCTCCCTCCTTGGTCTCTTCTGACCAAGGATCCAGAGCTGGAAATTGGGTTGATCTGGAACATCTGGCCTTGCACCCAATACCAGAACAAGTTGGGATGAGGATGTCTGTAAGTCTGTCTCTGACCTGAAGCAGACGTTTTTGAGGAACCTGGACCTATAGCACCAGGGTATTTATTAGCGCTGGCTCCAGAAGCTGTGATCTGATGGGATCCAGAGGAGCCCCAAACAAAACTCCTTGGACAAATTGGGTTCTGCATGCAATGAGGAAATCAAAACATAAAAAAATAGGAGGAAGAACTTGAAACCACCCCAGTTCTGCAACACTTCATTTTTCAGTTTCTGGGCAGGATTTGTATTTGGCATCTAATTAATCTCAAAACTCAAAAAAATCACGCAGTTTTGCAACTCCACAGTGCCTTTTACCTGGGAATTTTAAAACACCTTGTTAGGAAAACGGGCTTTGCAATTATCCTAAGTGTCCAGATGGAAAAATTGAGCTAGGCTATGTGATTCTGCCAAGGCTACCCAGACAGTCAGTGGCAGAGGTGAGAATGAGGTTATAAAGACACTTTCCTGTTCACAGAAAATCCAAGTTAAAGGAAAAGTACAAGACAGGGTCACTGCTGAGCTTTCCAGGAGCAAGCGCAGCTTCAGCTCTGTTTCCCAGAGCCCATGCTCAGCCTCACGCTCCATAACTGTTGCAAAACCCTACAGCAGCTGAGTAATATGATAGTGAGTTAATTTGTGGTTGCAAATGGAGCTCAGGACCCCTGATTGATGTTACTTTATTCTGACCACCAGACCCTACAGCCCTTTATAATAAGCACATAATCTTGCATAGTGCCTGCGCAAGGATCTGAAAGGAGTTTTGGTCTCCAGCAGGATGAGAACATCCCACCTTGTGGGCTTGGGGACCTCCAGGAGGGGGAACTTGGGGAACTCCAGGACCTGGAGTTCAGCATTTGTTACTGGGGTTGCATGCACCAGATTTTCATACGTATGGTGCTTTTATGTGGCTGAGTACCAAAGCTCTGCTCAGTGAGACATGGACCCTGCTCTGCAAGTAGTTTGCACTGGCAATGTGAGAGGTGGCAGGATTGCCTTCATGGCAAAGAGGGTAAACAGGAGGAGCAGACAGGCCAGAAGAAGCAGAAGCAGGATGCTGAATTGGTTTGCTATTCATTCACAGACCAAGAACACCAGAGAATATCCGGGTTTTAGACAATGGCTTAAAAAATAGAGTTAATGGGGTGAAAGAAGCAGCGGGACTCTGTTGCATATTGGGTCAAGGCAACAAAAAAACCAAGGGAAACAACACCCTTGTGGCTAGAGGGCTAGGAGCTGTGGTTTGCTTCCCTGCCTTGTGTTCCTGTGCATGCTGCCTTTGGTTTGGGGCAAGGGGCAGACTGCATGCTTGGGCACGTGTGGTTGTATTTGGGCCTCCGAGCAGGTGGTTGAGGAAACCTGCACCTCCACGCTTCTCATGTCTGCAAGTGCCTGTTTTCAGCTGATGGCTATGTTTTCAGTCACTCATTCCCTGAATCATCTTGTAGTTACTTTTGAGGCTTTACAATGTTCAGGCTCTTGCCTGAGACTGGTGCTGTGAATGGCTGCCTCTGCATAAGGGGCATTAGAGCCCTGCTGTAACTCATGAAGATCCTGTGAAGCTGAGCACCTAGGCACCACAGTGAAATGCTATAGATGGAGAAGCAAATAAGGACCCAAAAAATTATAAACCCTTCACCTATAAAAGAGAGGATAAAGGCTCCAGAAAAGAGGGACAACACAAGAAGGGATCTCACGTGGCTAAAATGCTGGCTCTAAAATGGTGGATCTGGGATGAAGTATGGGCTAGGCATAAGAGGCAGAGGAGGGAGCAGATGTGGTGAGAATCCTGCAGGCAATGCCTGCCCCATGGCTTACTGGTACCTTAGCACAGGTAAGAGGTCATTTGAGCTCTGGCAGCAGCTAAAGGGAGCGCCAATTGGAACCAGATGTCAGGAAGTGCGAGGCACCACAAACGTGTGGAAGGGCCTCCCAGCCATGGCGGCGGATCCCCTAACACTGGAGTCATTCACGAAGCAATTAGTTGGCATCCTGCAGTTTTGGCCTGTTAAAAACGGGAATCAACCTTCAGGAGCTAAGTGAGGCTGCAAGGAGCTTTCCCAGCATGATGGGAAGTGCTGGCACAGAGAATTAGAGTAAGCTCTGGACAGTAGGTGACGGGAGGTAGGATGAATGGACCTACCATTGACTGTGGAAAGGCTCCTGTTGAGTTCAGAGGGCTTTGCCTCAGGTTTAGTGCCATGGCTTTGAAAAAAAAAAAAAAACAAACACAAAAAAAACCCTGGAAAAGAGAGGCCAGGACTTCAACCTCTCATTCAGCTTTCCTTATGGTACTCTCATTAGGGCTTCTATGAGTTGTGTCTTCTGCGTTTTGTCTTGAGGAGCTATTGTCTGTTGAATTGTCAAGACCATAAGCCTAAGGTCATGGTGGGTCCATAGTTGCTTCAGGTCTTTAAAATAATTTTGGGAGACTATGTTAAGGACATTCCATAAATCATCTGAAAGTTATGGTTGAAGCAGGAATATCTGGGTGAGATTTTCTTGCCTGGTTTTGTAGGAGGTCAGACTGTTTGAATATACAAAGTTCTTCATGCTTCTATGATCATGGTAATGCACCTTGTCTTTCTCCTTTGTGGTCACACATTCCTCCAATTTACATCAGCCTCTTCACATGGTATGGACAACCTGTGAAGATGTATTGTAAAAAGAGTCTCCTATTTACTCTCATGCATAAAACTTAAAGATGGAAAAAAAAAAACAGTTCTGAGGCTGGAAATTCAGACATCTTACACTAGACCAGTTTTGCAAGCTCAAGAGGATCAAATGCTTTCTGCTTTTCTGGCTGCATACATACTGCATCCCTCTGACATAACCTGAGTTTTTTTCATGCTCTTGATTTACTGCATGAAGAGAAAGGCTGAGGTACAAAGTTATCCTGTGTTACCTGTGGAGAAGCATTTATGCACGTGATTATTTGGAAAGTCACCAGCTCCAGCTGCTGAGAGCTCACCAGTAAACAGGTGCTGCTGTGGATTGGGAGAAAGATGTCCCAGCCACTGCTTGCTGAGGTCTGAGACCTGCTCATTAAGTCTCTGTCAGTCTGTCCACAAGGTCAATGGATGCTGCTCTGCCAGATTCAATAAGCTACAGGGTACACCCAGGGGGAGATGGTCTTCAATTGAGTCACGATTTATTAATGTGCTCATGGAAGCCTGTCTTCTTAGAAAATATAATGCTAAGTAATATTATGTGAAGAGATGGTGGTATAGTGTACATTGTGGGACGCCAGCTAATGGAGCAGCCAGAGCCTGGGTCAGTCCATTATATGTATCTTCATACAAGAAGACCTTTTCTCAGGGCAAACGTCCCCAAGGTTTGACATGAGGGAGGTGTGTAAGACTTGACACAGTGGCTGGTGTCTGCAAGGTGAATGTTTGAAGCCGGATCAGACCCTGCCCACTTTTACACACCCCTGGAGTATGCCACACCTTGGGAGGTGATGCTCCCCCTCTGCTGCCTGTCAGGACTGGCTGGCTGTTGCTCTGAGACAGTTGGAGGGAGGCGAGAGGATTCCCAGCTGAGGGGCTATGTTACGCTGCTTATTGCATTTGCCCTCCTGGGAGGCAGAGCTTTAATCTCTCTCCTAGCATCTTTCCTTCTCCTAGTGCAGGAAATTGCAAACTTTCTACCATTACATTGCGTGCTTGGAGCTGGAGGTCCCGAGCGATAGCGCGGAGCTCTGAGTTTCCTCTGCTTTGCTGTTTGTGCAGCCAGGCCAGCACACTTAAAATGAGAGCAAAACGCTACCGCTTAGGACTGCAGTGGGGTACTCCTGTCTCTGGTGCTTCTCTTGGGTGCAAGAGACGAAGCAAAGGGCATGGGATGCTGTAGCACCTTGCCCAGTGTCAAAGAGAGAGGGAAAGGTTCACGCACGCTAAAGAAAGAGCAGATTCACACGGATTTTCCAAAATTCTGCAGTCAGCATGAGGGTATATGGGCAGGAGTCACAGTGGTGGGCTGGGGCAGTATATCTGTAGCAGAGAACACCTTTTACTGCCCTCTACTTCTTCCAAACTTCGCCAAGTGGAAAAGTCCAAAGGGCTATGGCTTTAAAACCACTCACTTAACAGGATTGGAATGACTTACTAACTGTTCCTATCTGAACAAAAATAACACCAAAACATTCTCTTTTCTCTCCCCCCTCCCAGGCCTCATGACTTTAAAAGGATTTGTGACAAGCCATGAGCCTTGAGAAAATAAAGCACGATGAATTCCCATCCACAGAGACAATTCTGAAGGTATGTGTCCCCTCCTCCCTACTCACTGGAAAACCACAGTCTTGGCCAGGACTGGAAGAGAAGCCATTCATTCAAACCCAATTTCCCAAATTGTATCACAAGAAATAGTCTCAGTCACTCTTAAATGAGCTCCGTGGGGATTCTGCTTCCCCTTGTGTGCCAGGTTAGCTCGACAGAGCGTGCGGGGCTGGCCAGTGTCCTCAGCCTATGTCATGGGAGGGCAGCACATTGGGGCAAGCATGTAACCAAGGGATAGCTGGGAAGAGGATAGCTTAATCAGTGGGCTATTCACCCTCTGGAAATACCCAGCTCCTCCTAACTGTTTCACTGTGATTAGCTTGGGAGAGGGAGACTTTAAAGCAGAAGGTACTGCCTTACGTTTTTTTTTTTTCCTAAGCAGCTAGTGGGTTTTGAGTGCCATGCTTCAAGTTTGCAAAAGGATGGGTTTCTTGGGGGCTGGCATGGCTTTTGGATTTTAGTGAGGGCGTGTAGGGTGCAGAGCTTGCCCTTTTTGCTGCTTGCCCCTTGGGAGATGATCTGGACAAATCTCACTGACTCAGTGGTCACAAGTGTGCTAACCAACATGGGCTAGGAGGTTGCTTTCTGCCCCAAGCAGCTTCGAGCTATCAGGGAGCAAGGCAAACAGCCATCCGTGGCCTTAAATAAGAGACTTGACCCCGGTCTAGGTCCAGGAGAGAAATCATCTCTGCTCGATTCCTTGATGTACACAATTTTCTTGCCTGTGGTGGCTCATCTGGTGCTTTGTGGGGAGGAGAACTGTGGCTCCAGCCACTTCCTGCCCACTAGAGTGGGAGGAGGAGCACTGGGTGCTTAGAAGCTCCTGGTTTCCCTTGCATTGGTCCCCACAAGACATGACTTTGCTCCTCTGAATGCACACATGAGAGGATTTACACTGGAATATGCCGCTGGGAGGGATGAGGTTAGCGCAGGGCAGTCCATGTGCTACGTAAAGCTATGTGGGATGCCTGTAAAATATTGTGGTTTGAGCTGGTCAGAAGAAGGACAAGGTTTTGCGTGCAGGAATTAGAAAGGTTGTTTTCTGCCTGTGCACCAGAAATCATCTGTTTGGTTTTGTTGAAAACATTGCAGAGACGTGCCAAAAAAATGTTATTGATAGTGTGGTGTTTTGTATTTTGTCATCATGGTTTGTAATTGTTAAACTTGTGCTGATTTTCTTTCATTCTCCTTTTGCACTTTGAAGTTTTATTTGGACCTTGGTGAAAAACTGAAAGTAGAAATAGGTTTATTTGACTAATCACATTCTTGGGGAAAGGTAGAGGGAAAGACTGTTTTCAACTCTTTCATTAGTTAAAAACTTACCCTTAATTCCAAGTTATACTAACAAAATTCTGGTGTTACCTCATACAGATGAGCAAAATTATTATTCTTTCCAAACACCTCTTTCTGCAATAGGCTCAGCAGATTTTCCTGCCTTTTCAGTCAGAGCAGCCTCACCTTCATTTCCCTAAGTGATCCCATAGTCTACACATATGTTATAACCAGGACAAGACACAGGTCTTTTCCTGCAGTTTTGTGTGTACACATAGCAACCTTTGCATAAGGAGGCCCTATGCTACTCTAGCAAGGCTAACCAGGGAGGGCAGGGAGAGGAAAGGACCGTGCAGGCGTGAAGTTCACTGGGAAATTCTCTTGCAATGGGTGGGGAGTGATGACACATCAAAAGAGATGGGGAGAAGCAAACCCCATGATATCAAACACATGGCAAGATGAACCACCTACTGTTTAATGAGAGAATTAGGACACATGAATGTTTTTTCTCAGGCTACTTCAATCTGTTTCTAATCCTGGCCTAGGGAAGAGTGGATGAGAAGCAGGAGGCCAATATATATATATTTTAATGCTTCTCATCTTTAGTAAGTGTGTGTCTGTATTTATATTTACCGTAATTGCTCACAAAGACGTTTGACACTGTTATTTCTGGTGTTCCTTGGCAGCAAGAGGCTTTTTACCACCAACCTATTGATACCACATGGTGGGTAAGAGCACCTCCTACCCTCCCTCCCCTCTTTACTCCAGATTGAAAAGCACTGGGTTTTCTCAGCTTGGCAGAAAAAAAAGAAAAGAAAAAAAAAAAAGAGAAGCCAAGTGATCAGTTCAGCTCCAGAGCCCTCCCTGTTCCTACTGAAATGTGGGTCCCTTGTTCCAGCAAGGGTACGTGTGCATACGTGCTTGCTACAAAGTGTTCCCATGGCAGAGCTTTCACAGCGCTTTATTTATTTTGCTGGGTTCTCACTCAGGTCAACCACGATACTCTGAAGTGTGGTGGTTTGGACTTGGAGATGGATCATGTGGTCTCCATTATTGGAGATCACCACTTAAAGGCCAGCCTTGCCAAGACAGACCAGAGCCTCTCATTATCTGACAGCTTTGTCCAAAATCAGATGAACTGTGAGCCTTCTGGCAGAAGGATTTTCCTGGTCAATGCATATAACGCAGAAGTGCCTGTAGGATAGAGGATGAGAAAGAAAATAATTCCTTACTTCTCCAGTAGTGGAAAAGGTCTACACAACAGATTGTCCACTCAAAAGTCCTTATTTCTTTTGGGGAGTCACTATAAGTAAAGAGAATTTGTGTTTGTGGGAGCTGGTGGCCCCTTGGAGGGGCTTGTAGAGGGAAGACCATTTAATCATGTATTAAGTAGATCTACACAATCTGTTTTTCTCCACTGTGGATTTTTGTGAGAAGCACTGCTGACCTAGAGTTCTGCTTTGGAAGATGAAATCTTGTCTGTGAGATACAGCTAAGAGCTCTGCTGGAAGACTGTTGCAGAGGACTTTCTTGCAGAAATGTGCTAAATTTCTCAATGAAACTAATGCTGAGCTGGGCTGAGATGCCTTCAGAGAAGATCCAGTAGACATCTGCCTGGGGACTGTAAACCAGCCTGCAAAGTGACACCTGGGCTGCTGCTCCTCATTGATCTCATGGCAAGCAAGATTTTGGGTGAATGGGTGAGGTGATGCAACAACAGCATCTTTCGGTGAGGAAGGAAGAGTTCTTACTGATGGCTAGAAGGGCAATCAGATGGGTTAGGGCCAAAGATCCTGTAAGGATGACACAAGATAGGTGTGGGCTTTCTACTTTAATACATATACGTGAATACCTACCTATCTCCCTCCCTCTCCTTTTCCCCAAGCAGACACATCCTTTTCTGCAACCTGTATCACAAAGTGCTGGAGACTGAACCTTTCAAGGGCTCTTGTGGGATGTCTGGCTTTCCTCTGGCCAGAGAAGGGAGACAGTGTAGGTTGAACTGCAGTAATTGTTTGTTACAAAGGATTTGGATATGCTAAGATAGTCCTGAAGCTGCTGTTTTCTGTCATAAATTCTGTGAAGGTCAGAAACAGTTAGCAGATCACCTCTTTTACAAAGTGATTAATCTCCTCCAAAGATGACCTACTTTTTTGGAAATGGCAGTCACTCTTCATTGATTCTTAAGGAAGTCAAATGTCCAGTTTGGCCTGCCTCCTGCCTTTTAAACTCCTAAATGCAGGTGGGATGAATCCCACTCTTAATATCTTAATCGTTATTAATTAGATTGAGCTTTCAAGGTTTTCCACCACAGCATTTTCTCTTGATCTCAGGTAATTTCTGTGGCTTTTTCTTTAGCTCTATCCAGCTTTTAAACATCTTTTCTACAATATGTATTGCAAACTATACACAGTATTTCAGTACCTCTCTCGTCTGTGGTTTCTGCAGACATGGAAACTCTTCCTTTCTCCTTTTCATCATTACCTTTTAGGGAAATTAATTTTACTTTCTTGCCCATTCTAACGTTCAAGTCCTCCTCAAAAAATCACTGTCCTTCAGGTCATAGTTCTCTGCTCTATGAGTATGGTGGATGCTCCTTGTCATCTGCATGTAACATTGCATTTTGCTGCCTAAAACATATGTTTGAGCTAAAGCATGCCAGCAACTTGATAGTCCTGATGGAGCCGAGTGCCCTGCCCTCCTCATTACTTACTGCTTTGCCAGCTTCTGTGACCTAAACAGCTTACATCAGCTGCAAGTAATATATTTACTTTCATGAAAGCTGATGAAAATGTTGACTACCTCTGGGCAAGGCAGTAGATCCTGACAACCATCGGTGATACTTTCTCACTGAATAATACCTCCCAGCTTCTGCAAGCTAGCCAGTCCCAATCTGTTGAATGTATGCTTTATTTCTATAGTGTAGCAGAAACTTTTCAAACAGAATGTTGTGCAATGTTAAGTCATGCACCACATGAAAGTTTGTATTATGCCTGTAAGAGACTCTTTGATGAAAAGAACTCATAATTTTGTCAGAAAATGAGATCAGGCCTATTTCCCATGAAAAACATTGACTGACATTTGTTGCAAATGTAATTATTTTGTAAGGTGGAGTGGTGTCACCTGGCCTAATTTTAACCAAATAACAGTTTGCTGTCTGATCCAAACTAGCTGCCAAGGTTCGTTCTGCAGTCAACAGAGCAAGATCAGCCCTCCAGCAGCTGAATCATCTAATCTATGTTAGACATCTGTCTTACAGTAGGATGATTGCTGTTTGGAAGTGCCTGCCTGTCTCCATTGACTGAAGAAAAGGAGAAAGGATTAATTTTGAGCTAGCCTGTGTATAGCTACCTCAGTGAAATCACTTCTCCTGTTAAAATATTGGCACAGCCTTACCATACCTTTCTCCAAATGTTGGGAAATGCATTGTTCCCCTTCAGGACTCTCATGACTCATAGTCTAGGGAGTTTCAGGTAAATCACAGGATGAATCCTTGACACACAAGCCCAAGATCCCCTCCCTGCCCCTTCTCTTTATCCAGAAAGATGGATAGGCTTTGGCTAAGATGTTAATGGAGCAGCATTTGCTAGACTACTTCCTGCTTGCCAGCTAGCCACAGGCTTTGATCCTTGAGCTCTGTGCGTCATCCCAGCTGGAAATGGAAGTCTTGTGTTTCCCCCAGCAAAAACCTTGGAAGCAAGTGGTAAATTGAAGAGAAAGTTGCATGGGGTAAGGATGGCAATGCACGTGTGATGCCTTGACCCTGCCTTAGGGGAAGAGGGCATGGCCAGGCTGGGCTGGATGGTCAGAGCTGGTGTAAGCGCTCCTGTGAATTGTACCAACACAGGACAGCTACTAAGCACAGGAGCAGGGGGCCTTTTTGTCAGTAGAGCTGTACCAGGAAACATTAACCTGCTACAGGCTCTTAAAGGTGGGATAGATGTGGTCTCTGGGCATCAAGGTCTCATTCCAGGTGTGTGGGAATCGGAGATTAATCTATGCTTGGAAAAACGAGATGGCTCATTAACAGCTCACGCCAGACAGCTATGCACTGTCTTACAGTGTCATAATGCTCTTTGAAGGCCCCAGCTGGGATAAGGAGGGGACTTACTGCTTCACACACCCAATGATTCCTCAGGAATGGAAGCAGAATTGATGAGCGTAAGGTGGCCTAAGGGGAGGGGAAGGAGGTGGAGAGGATTATTTCCCCCAAGTCAGAAAGGAAGCAATGCTTGTCCATGCAGCATCATGTGGCGATGCCTCAGGCCAGCTCTTTGTGAGATCAGTATCACCCTCGATAGTGCAGCTTTCACCCCTGTGAGGAGTGCCAGGATTATAGACCATGTTTCCAGGACCTGCTGGAGTGGGGTGACAGTGGTGTCACATGGTGTATCAGTTGTTGCAGCATTTATCAGCTCACAAAAGACATGAACATTGACTGCAGGGGTTTGGTAATGAAAATATATGCATCAAAAATTGATTTTAAATCATGGTTATCCCCGGATTCCTCCATTTTCTGTGTGTGTCATTCCAAGGATACTACGATAGTGCTGGAAGTGCACAGACGTACAGCTGCAACAATGAAGTGTTGAAACCAGCCAAGGATTTAGAAGCTATTAATTACAAATAAAACAAATGAGTGCATTTCGTGATCAGCTAATTTGTAAGTGGAGAGAGAAAAGCAAAACAAATCCAACTGTTGTTTGCAGCAAATTGTTTACTTTGCTCTAATAATAAATACGCCTGAAAAGAAATGCCAATGCTCTGCCAAGGCAAAAAATGTGTCTGCATGTGAGTGTAATTCTTCTCCTGTTAAGCACTTTAAATGAGTGAAGCTGAAAGGATTACAGAAATCTCATGTTTCATCCTTTAAGCTCTTTGTTCATTTTTGCATTTCATTGATTCTGTGGAGGACAGACTAGATTGCTTTAATGTGGTTAATCATCAATTAGTGTCAATTGGAGCAATTTTGTTGTCTTTAATAGATGGATTCCTTTTTGGGAATCAGTTTCTCTTCTAAAAAGAACAATTCTTGTTATTGATTAAGGGAAGTGGAAACATCTTTTTACTTGCATTGATTTTATTTTAACTTCTTTTCCCATCTAGCATGCGGATCGGCTTCCACAGCTGCAGTGCTAGGCAGCAAAAAAGACATCTGTTAAGAGAGATGTATTTGGGTACAGCAGTATTCTTCTCTTTCCACCCCAACAAGTCCTACACCACAGCCTGGAGCTGGAAAGTCACCAGATGTGCTATACTTTGAGGACCTGTAGTCAGGAGGTTTCTACTCCATCTTCCTTCAGTGTCCAGGACTGACTCTCAAATATTTTAGAGTTTCAGATATTTGCATTCCGGACATGGTCCCCTGTGGGAACAACAGAGCCATCCTAAGCATGGAGGAAATGTGGATTCGGAACCATATCCAGACTTAGTAACTTAAGTCTTCCTTTTTAATGGGCTGAACTGAGATCTCTGATCTGAAAAGTCCCAAAAGGCTTCAGCTGGAGCCCATGTGTCCGGTACAAGGCATTTTGAGAGAGATGAAGGCCAACTGGATAAGATCCAGGGGAGAACTGCAAGAATGATCAAAGGTCCAGAAAACATGACCTCTGAGGAAGGACTGAAGAGTTGGGATTGTTTAGTCTAGAGGAGAGATGACTACAGAGAGATCTGCTGGGAGACTGCAAGTATGTAAAAGGGTACTGCAGAAAGGAAGAGAACCTGCTCCTTGAGTCCACTGCAGGAGAACAGACTACATGTTTTCATCTAAATCAGGAGTAAGACATTTGTGTTGGACAGGAGGAAAGTGTTTGCACGGGTGACATTAGTTATGTAAAGCAAATGTCTTTTGGTAGAACTGATTCTATGAGGGAGAAGAAGAATAGACTAGATGACCTAGCAAAACCTCTTCTAGTTCTGGGGTTTTTTTGTGGGTATTTGAAATTGTTTGGATTCTGATCACAATTTTGCTGCTCTGGTGTGTGCCCTCATAGATGTGAACATGGGATGTAACTTGTACTTTGAAAACCCAAAAGAGATGATCAGAAATGGCCAAGTGAAGGAATTCTATGCAGGGCAGAGGCTTTCCTGTGCAGAGAAAGTAGAACAAACATCTATGGGTCACCTGGGAGTCTACATGGCTGGAAGGTACACCCACAGGTACGTCTGTGTACATAAAGGAGAAGAAAGTATGAGATGAGAAAATACACTCCCTGGTGAGTGCAAAGTTCTTTCCTCCATGATCATCATCATCATCATTCTTCTTAGTTTTAGGTGAATACCTTGTGGGGAACTGGTGTTTGGAGATGTTTCTTAGTCTAATGCCTAAAATAGTCCTTTAATCAGTATTTTTTAGACTCCATCTAGACAATATGTCTAGTTTGGAGGATCTCCCAGTACAGGAAAGACATTCGTAAACCGGAGCAAGTTCAGTGGCAGCCACTGAGATGGTTGGGGCTGGACCACTTGCTGTGTAAGGAGAGGATGACATAAGGGAGTTTGTCCACCCTTGGGGGTTTTCAAGATCAGATTGTATAAAACCTTGAGCAACCTGGTCGGATCTCCTAACTAATGCTGCTTTGAGCAAGAGTATGGACTGGAAGAGACCTCTGGATGTCCCTTCTAATCTAGATTATTCCATGTTTCTGTGATTCTAAAGTTCATTGTCTGTATCTGTCAAAACCCGATGCTTCTACTGAGGGCAAAGATGCTCTCTGTGTCTGCTGCCAAGAGGCAACAAAAGCATTGCAGTACATTGCTGGTGCCAGTACCTCTGCCTTAATTACCACCACATTTTCACGGTAATTTTTATGCAGATGGCAAACATGTCTAAATGTCCTCAGATGTCTTTGAAACCACTGCTTTTCACCTCATGTGCTCTCAAACTTCTCTTGCCTTCTCTGTAGGCAGAAGACAGCCATGAGCTCCAGTCTGGATTTCTCTCACCAGGAGGGATCATACAGAGATCCCTAAGCAAACGTGGAGCAACCTGGGACTGGAACTGGTTTCAGACTCACATCTCTGTGGCGCAAGAGGAAAAGTTTATGAACTTGGGCACAATGCTGCTGCAACGTGGTTGACCACTTCTTGGATCCTACCTGTCATCTTCTCAAGGTACTCTATACACCATGCTGAATGCACCAGTCTGTGTTAGCTCTAAGTACCCCTGTCTCTGTGCTGTGCTCTGTGTTCTGGGCAGCTAACAGTTGAGGTTATATCAGGTTAATAATGAAAGATTAAGATTGTTGCTGTTATTTAGCATCATGTTGGTGTGTTTTGATTTTAGTCCAGCTCCTTCTCGGTGGAGTTCTCATTTTTGATTTGGGTCTTTTGGGGGTTTGTTGTTGTTTGGGCTTTTTGCTTTTTGTTTGTTTGGTTGGTATTTTTGTTTGGTGTTTGGGTTTTTTTGGCCTGGGTTGTTTTTGTTTTGTGTTTTTGGTTTCTTTTTTTTTTTTTGTTAATGAGATCAGAGATGTAACATGGACTTTTAAGTCATAAATAACTTCTACAGCCAGTTTGAAGCTCAGGTCAAGCCAACATGTGTGATAATCTGCTGTGAATCACAGATGTCAGAGCCTCCCTGGTAATGAAGGCCTATGGTACTATTTTCACAGTTTGTCAGGAATCTGGAAGAGGTCTGTGCCCAAATTCTGGGAACAGTATATAAAAGTCCTGTTAGTGTGAACTCCTAACAGTGTTCCCCTTGTGTCTTGAATATTCCTCATTTTCAAGTGCCTGGGAGAGAAAAATGAAGGTACGCAATTCTTCTTGCAGACACACACAGTGGGGCTACTCCCAGCCACAAAAAGCAGACTTTAATGCCTAATCCACGCCTGGATTTTCTCGGATTTGGGCAAAGGTCTTGCCTGTGCTCTCTGAGCACCTTCCCATGCTGCATGTGTACTCAGCATCACATGATGTACTTCTTGCAGGGAACACCCTGCTCAGATCAAGTCCATCCCTAGTCAAAGGATTATTCCCAACAGACTGTGCTTTAGTCCATTTTTAAATGTCTTAAAGAGCAGGGTTTCCACCACAGTCCCTGAGGAGGATGTTCCACAATCAGTAGGTTAGATCTCACTGCTAAGAATGTTTCCCTTGATATTCAGAGTTCATTTTCCATTTCTTAATCCCATCTTGTGATTCCTGGTTATTCCCCTGCTGGGCTAACCTAAACAATTCCTCCCCCTCCTCGACATTTATGCCTGTCAGCTAGTCAGCAGACAGTTGTCCTCCTTTGTTGTCCTCCAGCCAAACTATACATATTTAGCTCCTTCAGCTTTTTTCCTCATAAGTCAATCCTTCCAGCCACTTAATCATCCATGTTGTCCCACGTTGACTTCTCTCCAGCCTGAAGCATTCCGGTGCTGTGGAGGTGCCCAGAAGCAAATCAAGTACCCAGTGACCTCAGCCCAAGGAGGAGCTTGACAGAGAAAACCTTGTTTGTGAGAAAATCTCTACAGCCATCTTCTTTGTCATGGGGCGGAAACATGGTTTTGGTGCTACCCCTGAGACCTGGCTGGAGAAAAGCTGCCAATTTCATTCAAATATTCCATTGAAACCAGCCGAGAAGCAATGTCCTGCTGTGTTATTTTCATTCATTTCATTGTAATCTACTGTGGCAGTGTTGGAAGGACACAAGGAGGAAGGGCTGGCCCAGTGAAATGCAGCGATAAACACACGGAAAGAGCTTGCTATTGAATGCCACAGCCTGTCCATGCCAAGGTCATGTCATGACAGAGAAAAAGCCCAGAGTACTTCTTCCATTTCCTTTAGGACCCTTTTTTTCTGTCTAAACACGAAGGAAAGGAAGTTGCTTTCTGTTTGCCATCTGTCCTGAGCCAAAGCTGATGCTCACCTTGTTTTCTTTGGGTGCCTGCTAATGCAGGCCAGAAAAAAACATTCTCCCATCTTCCTCTAAAAGTAGAAAGCACTAGCTTAGAAAGTGAACGGGCTAGCAGCGTATGCAAATGGTCCTGGGCCAGTGCAAACCTTTTCTTTCCTTGTAGGGTAAATTAAATATGAAGGAGTTATGGGTGATCATCACCCTGTGGAGCCTGGCTTGTTCCTTTCCAGAGCCCCTCAAACTCTTCATCCTATTTACAATTAAAAGAAAAGCAATTGGAGGTGGTGATTTAACCAGTGCTTACTGGAGCAGGGGTCAGGTCTCGTTTGAAGCTCTGGATTCCTCCCAGGATAGCAGTAATGTCTCAGTCTTAATTAGAGCCCAAGGTGCCATCAGGTTACAAGAAGATGCTATGGTGATGCAGCTATTGCCTTTGCCTGTGGCTTAAAACTAAGTCCCAGACTGCTTATTCACGTCCAAGATCCGCTGCCATGACTGAAATTTATTATAGTGTCAGCGTCTGTTATTTGTAGTAGAGCATTGTCTGCCGCCTTAGACAATATGACAGAAGATTTAGTGACACTGGGAGGAAAAAATGACTGTGCCATCAAAATAGACAAGTCAGAAGGAGGAAGGAGTTCTCTTTCCCCTCCATTTTAATAGTAAAGGAAGAGAAATGTGAGACTAGAGGAGAAAGTGTACTCAGTTTCCTCTGCTGTGTCAGGTTTTCTCAGGAGCTCAGTCCCAGCTGAAACACTTCTGTAATGATGCAAGTTGTAGGGTGCTTCAGATCTTGTCCAGAGACAAGGCTATGCCTGAAGCCAAATTGCTGGAAATAGTAGGTGATGATTTTAGCACATGACCATCCCTCCTGCAAACCACTGTGAATGGACAGTCTTGAAGCATTGACCATCCCTGATATAGCTTGATGGCTAAACCGTATTTTTCTGCAGCAATCCTGTGCTTATTTCATACAAATACCAAATAGTGAACGGCTTTAAATCATGGTGAGGTTACTGTAGCTGAAAGTGCTTTGTACCAAAACTGCAGATGACTGTAGGTCAACCCATCAGAAAAATCCTCATCAGATTTAGAACACAACCTCTAATTTTGCTCCTCCAGCCTATTTTAAAAATAGGAAAACAACAGCCTCTTTTAAAAACAGGAAGACAAACACTTTACAGAAAAAATAAAAACAACAGCTTTTTTTTCCCGTATTTTATTTTGCAGGCTGCATAGGCTGTGACTCAGCAAGGCATTTCTCCTTTGTTGCATATCTTATGCCTCGTGTAGCACATCCCATCTCTATTTTGATCTCCTTGTGCCTCCAAGGAGTTGGCTCCTGGGTAAAGACCAGTTAGTAGAAACTTGGTCCTTGTGAAATGCTGAGTGAGCAGGATTAAAAAAGAGGAAAGCTTGGATGAAAATTAGCTACATGACACTGGGAAACACTTGAAATCCCCTTCCTACTGAGGACTTAACTGTGGGGCAGTGTGATAACATCAGATCCCTTTGGTAGATGATGCTGTCGAAAGAAAAAAGCCTTCCTGCTTACCCAGTTGGGGACCCAATTTCATGTGCTGTATCCAAGCCTATGTTGTTCATCTCCCACCCACTGAAGTGGATCAGAAGTATTTGAGCTCCTGTGGAACTCCTTGCTAATCTTGAAGAAGCAAGGAGTGCTAATGAGTAAAAATGTGAGTTTTTCCTGTAGCTCATGCTTTAGCTCATCTCTTTCTTGCACAGACACATCTGACAACACTGACCTACCTGTTTAATACTTGCAGGCAAGGATATTGCATCCTCTGGTGTTTGAAGTTGAATATGATGATAAGGTACTTGTCTGAGTCTGACCCCACTTTGGGATGGAGTAGAGTAATGTCCATGCCATAGAGACGAGGCTAGAGAAAGGATGAAACACTGATCTTGTTATCTAGCTACTCCAGCCACTGGCTGATGGCCAGAAAATGAAGTTACCTTTCTTCTTTCCAGGAAGCAAAGAGAAAACTGTGTCCCAGATGACACACCTCTTTCTCCCACCTTTCATTGCCATTTATTAGGTTTTTTCAGTGTCTTTTTATAGTACCCAAAATCAGTTTGGAGGCTTTGGTCATGTATAAACTGGCCATAAAGGCATTTCAGAGGTAGATGAGCTGTGAAGTTCAGGAAGTTCCTTCTAGTAAGATGTGGGTAAGGCACTATAAAAATGAATCTTGATCAGTTCAAGGATGTGATTTGCTGAGATAGTTATACGAGTAGAGGCCCGGAGGCTAGGCAACTGTTCTGGAGAAACGTAATTATGTGGCTTTGTCAGTCTTATGTCTTCCTTAAGCATCTGCTGCTGGCCACTCCTGCAGACAAGGCATGGAGTTATTTGGACCTTTGGTCTAACCCCAGTCATGGATTTGTAGAGGGACTCTGGCCCCAGTTGTGCAGGAGAGCTCTGCCCATCCTGTTTTCCTAGAGTAAGATTCAAGCAATGTCTGTGTTTTTGGACTCTGCGTGAGAATGCGATACACACTGGAGGTACATGTTAAGTGTCTTCTGAAACCAAAATCCTGTGTGCTTCATAGCGTTGCTAACAACATCCCTATCCCTCCTAGCATTTATGACATGTCCCATTACATACCAGGTGCTTTCTAAAAATTTCAGGCAATTTCTAGGACTCCAGATGCCTCTTAGTGTCCAGCTCAGATGACCAGTGTCCAGAACACTTGCTGCAGTGAGTGGCAGGTTGATCTCATCCGTTCTTCATTGCTCCACTACGTTTTACACCTTTTTGAGGCAAAATGCACAAGAAAACATAGGCAATGTCACAAAATACCTTCTAAGGGTCAGAGGTTGCTTTGTGTCCTGGGTTTGTATCATGAAGTTCAAGCTACTGTGGATACCCTGAGTAATAAATAGAATTCAAATAATAAATATAACAACAGCTACAGTCCTGAAATATGTGAGCTACTAACACTTAAAGTTTTTTTACTGCTTTTACACTGCTTTAATCTCTCACCCCCCTTTCTCCTATGTTAAATGGCACTGTAAAAATAGTGTTTCGCGCTAAAAGCATGGGAAAGTCCAAAACCCTCTCAGCATTCCCACTAAAACACCAGCAGTTCCCACAAATTAGAGATTTCCCTCTCTCCTCCCCAACTTTTCTCTTTTTTTATTTTTTGCAGTGGATAGAAATTGTTAGATTCAGGGTGACCATACAGAAATTAGGGTTGGAAAGGAAGAGAGTGGGGAAAGGGGAGAAGCAGGGTAAAGCAAATGGAAAAAAATACACCACAGTAGTAGCCACAGAATTCTTCTCTGCTCCAGCTTCTCCTTTGAACTGGATACGCCACCCCCCCTCTTTAATAAGGAACAAATTTTCAGTGCTCTATGGGAAAGTTTGAATGCAACATATTTCTGACAGGTCACTGTCAGTTCACACTGAAGAGTTTTTTAACTTTTGGTTTTTTTTCCTGCCCCAACCCCCCTTTCTTTCTTTTCTTTCTATCTTTTTTTCTCTCTTTCTTTTCCATCTTCAAGGGTGGAAGTGGTGCCTGGAATACGCTGGCTCAGATGCTGACAGGCACATCTCTGTGGGTAGGGGTATGCAGGGCACCTGGGATTAATGAGGTCCTACTGATGCCAAATGTAAAAATAATTGCAAAGATTTGGGGAGGGGGAGAGACCGGAATGTAATGTACGGACCTCAGTACAGCTGGATGCTCCCTCATACTAATGGACCTTCCTCCCTGCTAATGGACCTGCACCTTCAGGGGATCTGAGATTCTTCTGCCCAATCCTCTACAACAGAGACACAGCCTCTGTGTTGAACCACATGTGAAGTTTGGGACACCCTGCTCATCTGGAGGCCCAATGCAGTGTGCGAAGTAAAGCATTATGTTAACCTTGTTGGACAAAACTTTTGATATTCAGCCAGTTTCCTCTACAGCCTGGCTGAGGGTACTCAAGTCCTGGTTCCTTGCCCAAATATAATGATAGTTTTCAGCTCTGGCTTGAGGCAGCACTTGCAATGCCCAATGTTGGTTTTCTGGAGGACAGAAGCTGGTGCAGACTGGTACAGCCAGGGCTGTTCTGGGAGCAGGCAGAGGAAACACATTTTAGGGGAAGCCAAAAAGCTAGGACAGTCCTTTTTTTCCCAGTCTGCTGTGAAGGTACAGTGGCTGCTGCTGGGGAATGACTTAGAGCTTGGGGCTGCTGGCTTGAAATAGGAGGTGCTCTCCTCCATTTCCCTTCCTCTTTCTCTCTGCAGCAGTGGCCTTTAGTAGTTCTCCCAAGCTCTGTCTCCTCCCTCACCCTTCTTTCTGTATTTCCTCCTATTGAAGGAGCAATCTATGGGGTCTGTTTTATCCCAATGTGGAAAAACCTTGTGCCATCACATCCCATGCTGGTTGAGAATATGCTCATTTGAAGTCTCCTTGCAGTCGTCCCCACAAGTGGCACCTGTGGGGGCCTTTCTGGCCTCCCCCAGAGCAGCCGAGGGGTTACTAATTAACAACCATGATCAATAAACTGCATTGCTCTTGCCAGGTGATGTATAACATGGGCCATCTCATGCAGCCTTTCATTGCACCCCAGTCTTTTGAATGACACGCAGAAACTTGGCAGAAGGTGGGGGGCGTACGGTGGAATGAGGCCCTTGAAGGGCAATCTTAAGTGAAGGTAATTGGCTTCATATGTCTTGCAGGCCACTTCTGAGATCTCAAACCAAGGTCAAGGGTGCTTGAGGCAGAGACGAGAGGCTGTTCTTGCTAACATTCATTTCCCAGTGGTATGTCAACAGCTTGTTACACAGCCAGGGCTGACGACTGTTAAAGATTGGGATGGGTGACTCATTGCATTTGCTTTAATATCCATTTTTATTTAGTATCGTGGTGCAGTGGCTTGACTAATCGGCATAAATCTTCCCTGCTTCCCAGGAGTGGAACACATCAGCACCAGGCCCAGGAGAAAAAATAGAAAAGCCTTTTAAAATGAGGTTTGGCCAGTGGTGTCCCATGAGAGGGACAACCTTCATTTTTGGCTGTTCTTTGGGGTTTCTGCTCATCTTGCTGGGTGGATTTTGGCTTGTCAAAATGTCCTTTCTTTCACTGGCTGGGGCCTCATGCTTTTCTTAACACAGTCTCCTTTGCAGTCCTCCGAAGCTTGTTGCAATGTCAGCGGTACGCCTGGCTGATGCTGCAAACTACAGAGCTAGTCCAGGCCAACTAATGCCAGGGTTGACCTCCAAGTGTTTAGCAAAAACTTGTTCACAACAGATGAAGGCACCTGAGTTTCTTTTGATTCCTGCAGAGCTGAGCAGCTCTAGAGAATACTGGCCACTTGTCCTAGCAGCCAAGTACATGCTGAGATCTTCAAGAAATATGATGATTAGATGTGATGGTGGATTTTGGGGAAAGGAAAAAGGATGACGGCAGTTTGGTAAAATTAAAATCATTAAAATTACTTTCTAGCCAGCTTTCCATTCCAGGGGGCTCAGAGCAGACCCGGGACCTGTGTTTGATGGTAAGGTTTTTGCCTGACCCCACATATCTTCTACTGGGAGTGACTGTTGTATTTTAGGTTATATCCTTCGCTGGGATTACTTTTATTCTTTTCTTGACCTAAGTGTTGCTGATTTCCCCTCATCTACTTATGGAAGCTTGTCCATGCTTCAAATAGGTACCTTTGCAAATACATACTCTATGCACTGTTTTCCTTTGCAACCCTAAAATGAAGGGAAGGTGGTGAAAATAAACCTGCTTTGCTGAGGAAAGGTCATGCAGAGCATGATCTGTCACCTGTAGGATGTTGTGTGAGAACTCTCATTCCCCACTAAAGGGTGAGATCTGTGGAAACCTCTAGTGTTTAAAGATTAACCTCTTGGACCCTGTCAGGTTATTGAAGGGGTCAGAGATAGGTGCCATAAGTCCCAGTTCGGCCAAAGGCAGATGCTCAGATCCCACATGCCAAGTGGAAACCCCCAGTAGGAAGTCCCAGTCCCAGGACTTCTCTTGCCAGAAGTTAGAGCCTCTGTTCAAAGAGGACCCAGGACACCTTGCCTGAAGTGAGGGACCCACTTGGGTAGGGGGTATCCACATGACTTGTGGTGGTGTCCTCTCATCTGCCTTTGTTCTTTGTTTTTTCTTTCTAAAGAGAGTTAGTGAATGAAATACAGCCACTGGAACATGGGTGGCTTTCTGGGTTGTGTTCGTGGAACTGGGTATTTGGATTCTGCTAAAGTCCCATTGCAGGTATGAATGCAGCTACCTGAGACTGAATACAGAGGTCTGAATCAAGCTCCGAAGAGAGAGACACCTCCAGAAATTAGTTTATGCCAACGAGTCTAGTCTTTTACTATTTTTTTGCAAAATGGAAATCCTGTAGTCAACGTGACTTTTTTTTCTGCTTCATGTTTGCTCTCACCTACTTCAATTCTCTTGTCCTTACTGTGAAACAACTGTATTTCTTTGTCCAAATTGTATTCACTTCCCAGGCTGCCTCCCAGGTGCAGTTGTCTTTGCACCATTTCAATGGAATTGCACCAATGGAAAGTCATACAGAAATCAGTCAAGAACCTCAGCTCTGCTTAAAACCCCTGCAAAATTTCTAGTATAATATGTAGGGGTGTAAATTGTGGAGTAAATTGTCAATTTTAGTAACTCATGACTAATTTGTTAATTAATTGACAGAATCATAAAATATCTCAACTTGGAAGGGACCCATAAGGATCAAGTCCAACTTTCTGCTCCTCGCTGGACTACCTAAAACTAAACCATATGATTAAGAGTGTTGTCTAGACACTCCTTGACCTCTGACAGGCTTGGTGCTGTGACTGTGCCAGGTTTAAAACTGCTTCTATTCAAATCACAGGAGAAGAAGTCACCATGTTATCAGAATAGGCAGTTCTCCTGCTTTGGCAGTGAGCAATTTATTTGTGGTCTCCACTTAAAGTGGGACATACCCAATCCCCAGACAGCTGCTGCCTCCTGTGATCTCTAATTGGATCATCTTCTCCTTTCTCATCAAAGAGCAGGAGGGTGGGGAAGGGACATGAGGAGGACATCTGTGTCACCTCCTCTAAGCTGTGTTAGACAACAACTTTGGGCTGAGGTGAGGTAATTTCTTCAGTGTCTTTTTCTCTCCAATCCACGAGTTAGATGACTAACTTAACCCAATATTTCTACTTGTAACTTTGGGCAGACATTATTGGCAATGAGCGGGGAAAGGGAACAAAAACTCAGTGAGACAGTGGCATTGCTTGGGTTGCAATACTAATTAAGCAGGTTGTGATATTAATGCTAGAGGCCAGATTCCCTTAGTCCTTGTTTGGTGTCCTATGCACTAGATTACACTGTTCCCCTTGTTGACTCCTTGGCGTAACTCGGTGAAGTCAATGATGTCGTGCTCTCCCGCTCCTTCCTTTCCCTCTAGGCATGAATCAGAGTCCAAGCCCTTGGCTCTGGGATGCATCCATGATGATGAGGTAAGTTTCCAGTCTTAGGCACTGACAGAGACGAGCTGGGAAGAATTTGTCTCTATGTGGCTGGAGAATGACTGTGTCCTCCCATAAGAGAGCAAAACTTGAAGCCAGAAAAAGGATTGCCTCTTGGCAGTGCTGCGGAAATTCAGCATTACAGTAGCAAAAGGTCAGGACACAGTGCAAATGTGGCTAATCCTGCCACAGCAGGGGAAAGGCTTTATATGGTATGGCCCTCTCCTCCTTTTCTCAGGAGAAAAGACTTTCAGAACACCCCAGTGGAAGAAGCCAGAAGTGGGGGATTCTTGACATTTTTCTCGAAACTCCTCAAGGGAATCCTATCGAAGCAGAGAGCTGGTTACAGCCTCCTGCTGTTACAAATACCATCTAAGCAACCTCAGGCTGACCTTAGTTGGTCAGTGACACTGGTCTTTCTCAGAAACCCACAGTCTTAAAAAAGAAGGAGCCGCTTTTTCTCTTTCCTCCCCTCCATCACCCTCTGTCCATTGAGTGCCAAGCCAGAAATGACAAACAAACTCTCGACCTTCCAAGAAAACAAGGCAGAGCCACCTAGTGCGGAACAATAGAGAATGATGAAGACACAGCCACAATAGCTGGCTGTGGTTAACCTCAGAGGCTGCAGTCAAACCCAAGGAAATTACAGAAAACCCTTAAACAAATACAATGGCCACGACTGTTTTCTCCCCAGGGGACCCATAAATAGAAGCTAGAGCTCCCGGGGAGGGAGGAGGGGAGAGGCTGGTGGCCACTGTTTGTTCTTCTGTGGTTCGGTGTAGGCTAAACTGGAGATTAGGCTACAAAATCGAAGGCAGCAAGAAAGCAGGCAGTAATGGATTTTGGCACTGATTCGCACATAAGCTGCATAAATCCAGAGGAAAAAACATGCTGCTTTCCTGCATGGTTCAGTGAGGCTTGCTTGGGCTTGCTTGATCATCTGTGAGCGTGGATTAAACTCACTTTGAGCCAAGGGTCAGTGACTCTTAAAGATTTTTCCATCCCTATTCTTTTTCATTTCCTTTTCATGCCACTGATACAGAACCCTCTGTATGGGAGTGTCAGGCTGTTGTCATGTGTGCCAGTGACAATCTCTGTCCCACTCTATTCTATATATTATGAGACCTGTCTCCCCACAGGGACATCTGGATGATACCTATAGAGCTGAGAGCAGACAGCAGTACAACAAAAATAAATGTCTAGGCTGGAGCTGACATGTCAAATGGTGACAGATAGGTCCATCGTGCAAATCCTGCCTGACAAATTTGGTGGCTTTCTGCGATGGGGTTACAACATTGGCGAATAAGGGAAGAGCAAATGATGTCGTCTAACTCGACTTGTGCAAAGCACATTGTCCCATAGGACATCCTGGTCTCTAAATTGGAGAGACATGGATTTGACTGATAGACCACTTGGTGGATGAGGAATTGGCTGGATGGTAGTACTCAAAGAATTGTCAACAGCTCAATGTCCTTGTGGAGGACAGTGATGACTGGCATTGCTCAGGGGTCGGTATTTGGACCAGGGTTGTTTAACACCTTTGTTGGTAACAAGGGCAGTGGCACTTAGTGCACCCTCAGCAGGTTTGCTGATGACACCAAGCTGTGTGGAGCTGCGACATCCTGGAGGGAAGGGATGCCAGCCAGAGGAACATTGACAGGCTTGAGAGGTGGGCCCATTTGAACCTCATGAGGTTCAACAAGGCCAAGTGCAAGGTCCTGCATATGGGTCGGGGCAATCCCAAGCACAAATGCAGGCTGGGTGGAGAATGGATTGAGAGCAGCCTCGAGGAGAAGGACTTGTGGGTGTCGGTTGATGAGAAGCTCAACATGAGCTGGCAATGTGCGCTGGCAACTCAGAAAGCCAACCGCATCCTGGGCTGCATCAAAAGAATTGTGACCAGCACGTTAAGGGAGGTGATTATCCCCCTCTACTCTGCTCTCATGAGACCCCACCTGGAGTACTGCTTTCAGCTCTGGGACCCCCTACATAAAGAGGACATGGACCTGTCGGAGCAAGTCCAGAGGAGGCACCTCTCCTATGAAGACAGGCTAAAAAACTTAGGGTTATTCAGCCTGGAGAAGAGAAGGCTCTGGGGAGATCTTATAGTGGCCTTTCAATACCTAGAAGTGGTGTACAGGAAAGATGAGGAGGGACTCTTTATCAGGGAGTGTAGCGATAGGACGAGGGGTAATGGTTTTAAACTGAAAGAGGGTAGATTTAGATTAAATATTAGGAAGAAATTCTTCACATTGAGGGTGGTGAAGCACTGGAACAAGTTGCCCAGAGAAGTTGTGGATGCCCCATCCCTGGAAGTGTTCAAGGCCAGGTTGGACAGGGCTCTGAGCAACCTGGTCTAGTGTAAGGTGTCCCTACCCATGGCAGGGGTGTTGGAACCAGATGAGCTTTATGGTCCCTTCCAACTCTAAGCATTCTATGATCTCCTTTAGTTTCCAAGTCTTTTGCTACCCAGGGAGCTCTGGGCATTTTTTTGTAGAGGAGGTTGCAATTGCACTCAGTGGCACCGTTCTTTCTGGCCAACCTATTCCGCAGCACCATTTTGTACCACTGGTTATTGTTGCTGTGAACTGTTCTATTTATAAGAAAAGGAGGATGCAGCAGAAGTTAAGACTCTCTGACTTGCAGTCCAGAGATGTGGTAGATCATCTCACAGGGGTTATAAAAGCAACCTGGTTAGAGCAACTTGGAGCTCAAGGCATTTCTGAGTCCTCAGATTAGCTTGAGCATAGCCAGATCAGGTATTCTGCACAGGGAAATTGTCATTTTAAAAAGCCTGGATGCACAGGAAAAAAATGAGAGTGGCCCAACGAGTGGTTCTTTTGAACAGAAGAGGATGGTTGTTACAGGAAAAAGAGACAGCTTATGCACCCTAGGCACTGCCATCAAGTCATCTTAGGATGTGATTGCCTGTTGGCAGTTGTTCAGCCCCATTACCCCAGGCTTACTACCCTCCAGTGCAAGCAATTACAGAAGCAATAACAAACCTCTACTTCTGCTCCTTGCAAGTCTGAATTCTACAAGGCAAATTCCTCAGTATCGGGTGGCCTGGAACTGGATGGGCAGGTCCTAACAGGATTTTGCTGAGCTTTCTGCTTTCAGGTCTCCCTTCCTAGAAGGTACAGGTGAAATCCAGAATAAGTGAGAATTTCTCATTAGCTTTAGCTGGGAGTTGGGAAGACCTCAGGTGCAATGAATTAATGTCACAAATGATCAGCTTTTTTTTTTTTTTTTTTTTTTTTAAGAAATTTAAGAAGATAGCAGCTGTGTAGGATTTTTTAGTCTGGGAGATTTGAGTCGGAGATGGTGTGGCAGCAGCAGCTGAAAGGTAGGGGCTGAGGTTTTGTGCTGTTTCTTTTTCACTGTGTGGAGGATTAACAAGATGAGTAACTGGTTCTTACTATTTCTCTTGAGAAAGTTGGAGTACCTGACGTAAGTTACACCATACTCTTTGACATGGTGTAAGCTATAGAAATGAACACTTGGAAACTTAGTGGCTTTGAGATCTGGACCTAGTCTGTTTTGCTTCTTGTAAAATTAAAATAAGTTTGAAATAGACCTGACAACCTAGTTCAGTGTTTTTCTGGAAAATATTGATTTGTTGAAACAAGTATTTCTTTGTGGAGATCCTGCTGATGAATTAATTAATGTACCTAGCAGGATGAAGCTGGTTCTTAAAGTCAGATTAGCCAGTGTTTGGCATACTGTTTTTTGGGGTTCAGTTCCTGTGTGTGATTTGTACAGTGCAGAGGGTAACATTTGCTCTCATATCTCGTGTGAGCTCTCTAATAACTGACCTATTTGTCCTTCATCCTTCCTGCCCCTCAGCTCTACCATATTTATGAAAGATTTCCAAAGGACTTATAATAGTGGGATAATGTGATCTTCGAGTCATGGACAAGGAAAATATTTCCTTCTTAACTAAGCTTTGCAAATAATTCTGCTTGGCTTGGTGCTTTTCTCTTGTTAATCTTAGTTCTGAATCATCTAGGGGAGGAACTAACTAATTTTTGGCCTGGAATCTTGAAGGAGGTGTCCGAGGCCACATTAATCTGGGTGAGCGATGTAAAGTTCAGCTTTCTGATTCATCCATTGTTCACAAGGTCATGATTAAGCCTTGCAAATGTGACTTACTTTGAGGTCCCTCTGGAGGTGAATCATGACTTCTTGTCCATAATGCCACTTCAAAGATAGCTTTGGCTATGGCTTGCGAAGACTTACAGGAGCAAGTAGCAAACGCCTCTGGTTTCCTGTAACAAAATGTGCAGCTTAAGCAAAAGCACTTGTAGTGAGATGATTCCATGGCACTTGGCAGATACCCTACTGCTGACCTGTCCCTGAGCCTCAAGGTGAGTTATGATCTCAGGACAAGCTGTAGCTTTGCAGCACAGTGAAGGTTTAGGCCTGTTTCTGTGTCTCTTGCTGACCTCTGTCAATATTGAAGATGTGCTCCCTCACTCAACAGAATTCAAACATAAGGGACCTCTTCTTCACCTCTTGCCATGCCTGTGATATCCAGCATACACTACAACCAAACACTACACACCACCATGTAAAACTGTTGTTGTAGGAACTTGGGGGTGTGAAGAAGGGAATTAAGCTAGTTGGAGATCTCCTGTGTGGCTTGTAAAAGATGGAAGCAAGATGGTGTGAGATGGGGAAGGTTGTGAAATATTTGAAGAGGATTCTGAAAAAGCTGATGAATGCCTGTAGATGCTCTGAGGCTTGGCGTCTTTTTTTAGGGAAAGATGTGTAATTTTGGGTAATGGAAAAAAAACACACCTGAGGCTAGTGGGCATGAATACTCTAGTTTGGAGACGCCTTGGCCACCTAAACACTTGTCAACCCATCTGTCTGATGCTAAAACACTTCAGCTTTTGTCATGTGCCTCTTGGAAGTGGTGGGATGTGCAGGCAATGATGTTGTTCAGTGCCTGGAAAACCCAGGCCTAGGAAGGAGGATGGGTGTCTGAAGGTTTGTGTCAAAAAGCTGGCTGGCCATGAGGATTTATGTCCTATACAGCTGGTGCTCTGAAGGCAGAATAAGGAATTTCCTTGGCATAGTCAAAGACTTTCTACTGTCCCAGGTTAGCGTGGGAGATGATGCAGTGGGTTGGTGTTCCTGAGAATTCACATGTCCTTCTTTAGTAACCCAAGAAGTGCTACCTGCTTTCCAAAGGCTTTTTGGCATGGCTGGGACATTGAAGAGAAGACCTACTGGGCAGGTGGCTTTTGTAATACCAGTCTTGAAAATACTGTTGGGTGTGGGCTCTTTTTCTGTTGTTTCTTTTTTGTTTGTTTTGGTTTTGCTTTTTCTTAAATCTAGTGTTCAGGAAAGGTGCTTTTCTCCCCTTTATCCCATTTGCTTAGAGAAAGCGTCTTCTGAGACACTTCGAAGTCTATGTGCACTTGAATATGATGGGCCCTGAGCTCAGCCAGAACTTTTAAACACCCCTTGGTTGAAGCAGGAGCCCTAACCCATGGAAAGGAGAGTTCAGGAAAGGAACCCAAGCTGGTATTGTAAAATCAGGCTGATGGCTGAGTCTGTGCATGGCACCACGTCTGCCAGCCTCTTGCTGCTTGGATGGTAAATGCTGGAATAAGTGTGAACACAACACTGAGTGCCTGAAGCACTTATAAATGCCTAGGCTGCAGCAGGTAGAAGTGTTTATGGCTGTGAGAGATATTTATGGCTCTATTACATCCTCTGTTATTTTGGCCTCATTGACTTCTTACAAAATCTTTAATTAAGGTTTATATTTTATACCTTCCCTCCTGGCTTGTGCTTGCTTGTAAGGAAGTGTGATGGCAGCAGGTGAAGGTACAAAAAATGCTGCAAAGTAAGCCTGGGAAATGCTTGTGGTGGGTGTATGGCAGGACAGTGCAGCAGAGGAGAGAGCTCATGATTCTCACCCTTGTTTATTGAGAAGCCCTAATTTTCCACTGCAGCTCATGAAAGTGTAGACAGATGCAGATGCACGTTCCTACTCTGAGCTGGCCATGTGCCAGCCCATAACCAGTAGTTCAAGCTTAGTACCGTGTGGATATACATCCTGCCTTTGGGCTAGTCTGACTATGTGCCTTTAAACCTGACTGACTCAGGAAAAGGATGGCATTAGTGTTTGTACCACAATGTGAATGCTTGCTCCCTTGATGTTCTTGCCTAAGCTGATTCCGTATCTATCTATCTATCTCTCCATATATTTATTTATTTCCAGCCCAACTCAAGTGGCAAGTGCTGGCAGTCTTGTTATCCTGAGGAGGCTGGCTAACTTTTCCCCATGTATGAAAACATGGACCTTGTCGTTCTGGAGCATTTTATGCGTTGTAATTAACTTGTCAGAAACTTGTGAGGATGCTCTGTATGTGCAGTCATGTGAGTTCTAGGTGTTGTCCTTTCTTGCTGACTTTATGCATATCAAACCAACACCCAGCATAGTGCCTAGTGGAAAAACTGCCTTTAAAAGCCCCAAAACAACCCCAAAGCAGTGAGGAACTGAAACGGACTGCAGAGAGTGTAGTCCTGACTGCATGTGGAAGTGCCTTTGTGTTGGGATCCTCTCAGGTTCTTCATACAGGCATATGTTGCTCCATGCTTTTGGTTCTTCTTAACAAGACAGACAGTAAAGGTGTTGGGCTGGGACTCTGAGGTACTAATGCTCAATTTTTTACCCTGCCAGAGGCTGCCTAAGTAATCTTGAACAAATCTGTGCTTGGTTTTGTTCCTCTGCAAAAGCAAGAGGTCTGGTGTCCCTTTCTACTAACAAGCATGAGTTGCTATGAGCGTGAAGTCCCTCAGGCCACCCCAATGTGAAGAATGTCTGAGATTGGTTGAAGACAAGCAGACATCGGGAATGCATCTTTCTAGGTTTATTAAAGCTGCTGTCATCCTGTGTGGACCAAGACTAAACATCTATCACAGATGTGGCTTGGCTTTTGGACCTGAGGGCTTTCATTTATGTGGTGCCACAGCAGCCAGGCACATCCATAGGCAAAACTTCCCAGGAACCCATTCTCCTGCTCCATGGTGGGAACAGGACAAACACTTGCAGGAGGTGACAAAGTGCACAGGCACGTGCAGCGTGGGCCGAAGGGTTCTGCGAGATGTTTCTTGCCTCATTCATGATGACATGAGCTCTTTGCAATTTGTAAACTTCAGGAGGGTCAAAAGTTGAAGGGCTTTTCTCTTTTGTTTGCCACCTACATTGCCCTGTTCGGAGGAGTGTTTGCGGGAATCCTCCCTGGAGGTGCACACCAGGAAAGACAGGCTGCATTGTTCTGGCTCACGACTCAAAACCAACACAGCTGACATGCATTGCTGCATGGTTCACCAGCTCTGAAAGGAAGGGAAGAAGCTGGTGACTTAATCCCTTGAGCGCCTGCCTTTCATCCCTTAGAAGAGCCGGATATTTTTGCCTCTTGTCATGGTTGTAGGCAAGCTGAGTGCATAGGTTCCTTTAGAGGGTGCAGCTCCACACCTACAAAACTGATAGCCAAAGGGCATGTCTATCCTGCTGGTGTAGGCAGACCTGAACTGCCTCTTCTCTTGTGTGACTTCTGAGTTAGGAGCACAGGGTGTGCTGTGCCAGGTCTGGATGTGGCCTGGCCATGTTATCCTGGTGCTGTGCTTAACAGTCCCTGCTGCAACCCCGTGGTACTTTACCTAAGACTAACAAAATTTGGCTATAACCTTAACCCATCCCGGATGAGTCCACACAGCACCACATGGACTTAGAGGTGTGGGGTCTTATTAGGCTATTATTTCTGTATTAGGAAGGAGTGAAAGCCTGGAGGTCTGGTACAGAAGGCAAGTAGCTTTGCAGAAGGGAAGCAGGCTCCAAGACTTTGGCATGAAGTTGCAAAACATTAAGTTGCTCCTCAGTGCTTTCCTAGACATCAGAAGCACCGTGTGTCCTCATGGGGTACCTGAGGCAGGGTTTGCTGGTGTCCTGCCTTGTCCTTTCAGCAGAGGAGAAACATCAGCTGCACTCTTCTGTGGAAGGGGAAACTCACAAGCACAAGCTGGTCTCAACCTGTGCTCCTGTACCTGCATGCTCCAAGCCAGAGCCTCCACCCTCCTATCTGGCCAGTGTCACTCAGCAAGACACGTACAGGGCTGCGGACTTTTCCTTGGGGCAGGGATTACCCAGGCTAATGAGTGTTTCTCCTCATTTTGAATCATGTCCCTGTCCTGGCTGTAACTTCAAGCAGCTCAGCCTTCCTCTACTAGGAGGAGGTGGGATTTTTAGCGGCAGTGTTTTGTCAGGAGACACTTGTAGGTTTAAATGAAGATGCTGTGAATCCCCTGAAAAAGCACTTCAAATGCTGTCTAAGGCTTTTCTCTACCCTTTCCAGGCTTTCAAAATTATTCTAAAAATGGGGAGAGTTAGCACCACCTACATTTCCATCATTTCCTGATGCTGTATGTGTAGTACAAACTGCTGGGATGTAGCTCCCAGGTGAAGGTCTCTCAATTTCTTCTGTAGAAAATGGAAGGCAGGTGTGTTTGAGTACAGTTTTTGACCTTAAGCATTTTAATTGATTGAAGAAAAGCTCCATAGCTGTAGTAGATGAGGGGGTCATTTCAATGGACCCCTTCAAATGCAGATGGAGACAACGCCAAAGTAGGCATGGACAGTGCTCTTCATCACAAGCTACCTGTTTAGTGCCTTTTGTGCTTCTTACCTTACTGCGCCCATATCTTGGGGAAAATGATGCCTTCCCCCGCCTTGGTTTTTTCTTTCATCTTCTGTTACCTTACAGCGTCTTCCAAGTACTCAGTGGTTTGGTAATTGTGCTAACGGCCTTGGTGGCTTCATACCATTTATCTTTTCTAGCACAACTGAGAAACTATATTTTGCAAGCGTCTCCTTGGTTGTTTTATCTCTAGCCAGCTTCCTAATTTCACTTCTAAATTAGACACTCTTGCTTGGTAGAAGGGGATACTTTTTAAAAGAAGCTTATGTAAACTCTTTGGAGGCTATGTTAATTGTATTTACTTCTGTAATTAATGGACTCACTCCATTTTTGAATGATTCCTGCCCTGCTAGTAAATGCTTCACATTCCTTTCACCCGCTTCTCTGCTGACGAACAAGAAAGTTAAATGACTTCATGTTTGTGAAAACTTCTTCCTGTCTTTCTGCCCTTTTTTTTTTTTAAAAGCTGGAGATCTTTGAGAGAGTTTTTGTGAGACCATACCCATCACTTCACATTCCTGGCATATTTCCTTTTCAAAAGTACGGTATTATGTCTACGTAAAGTCACCTACTTCACAGGTGGATTTTAAGTGCCACATAAAGGGCTAATTTTTTCGTTCTGCAAATACTTCTGTAATAACCTCAGTTTTTATCCTCTGTCAAGTTAGTCTTTACTGTGGAGACAGCATAGCACTCATGGGATGCTGCAGAACATGCTTCTTAATCCTGATCTGGTGCTGACCTTCATTCCAACCTTGAGAAAAACGTTTTGTTCACTTCTCCTCTTTGCTCTTTGTTTCCTGACTGTTTCGATGCTAAATCCATTGATGCTGCTGGGACAGTCTTTTCCTGACCAATGAATGACTTCACTGTGACCTAAAGATTTTATCAGCATTCTCTATCCTGAGTTCACATACTTTGAAAATTGAGAGCTAAAAAATTACCCGACTTTCACACTTGGAATCTGCTCTTTTCCACTATTTGGGGCTTCTGCTTGGAGTTCATGGATCACAGCTTTGCTTTATGTCCTCAAAGAAAGCTATCATTCATGTGACTGGACCCAAAATGTGTGGGCAGATACCTACTCAGCAACAGTGGACAGGACCCTGAAATTCCTTAGTTTGACTAGGCCAGAAAACAGGAGGGAAAATTTGTTTAAATCAACCCAAAGTGTGATCTACATGGTTCAAAACATTTTGGCTCAATCTGAAACAAAACTTTTGGGTTTCATTTCAGATTCCTTTAGTGCATACAATGCAGATTCTCTACCCCAGCTGCGTCATAATCAGGTATGAGATTGTTTTTACCAGTAAAAGGTAGCTGCTTACCCTTCTGTGCCATGGCTTAATAACTAAGGAACCATTCTAATTTCGTAGGGAAAAAGTAATTTTCCCCACAACCCAAGAAATTAAGTTATAGGCAATAAGGAAGCTTCCAGTTTTGTTATTTTTGTCCCAACAAATGTAGCTGTCACAATGTTTTTTGAATAAAATTTCTAAATAATGGACTACTTGAGGAAAAATTCACCACGTTGGAAGGCAGATACCACTTTTCTGTCACTAGCACAGTAACAGAAGAGGAGCAGTTAGTACACTAGCAGTCTGATCATATAGATTCATTTCTAAGGATAAGGGGACCTAGACCAAGAGACACATATTCTTTGACCAGTTGACTTATGGGCAACTATTGCTTCCACTTCCTAGCCAATACTGGTCTCACTAGATTTGGATGAAAACTTGATTTTGGTCACCCAGCAGCGGGTCTTGCAGGGGAAAGGCCATCTGAACTTTGTACTTACCTACTCATCACCAAAGTGTATCTTAATGGTTCAGATGGGAAAACTTATCTGGTGAGATCTGCTGGGAGGAAGGTGGTGGTGTAGGCAGCAGCGAGAATGTCCCCCACACGTGTGCGGCTGGAGCCAAGTCGGAGTATGAATTTGGTGTGGCAAAATTTGAATGGCGTGCATTTTTGTTGGGACTTGTTGAGAGGCAGTTCGAGCTGAACTGGAATCCCATCCCAGGCTCCTTGTGCTGGCTGCCAACATTTGCCATCATAAACAAGTTGCACCACCCTAAGACACTTTCGGTAGATAAAGCAGGACTCCTGTTTTCCTTTATGTCCCTATTGCCTTAAGATGACGAGAATGAGAGCAGAACCGGAGACACAGAGACACACTCAGGATGTTTCCTGGGTTAATATAAAATATTCAAGACAAAAAGCTCTGTAAAGGCGTGAATAGGTCAAAGTTCAAGTATTGCCTCATCTGCACAACTTCCTTCCAAATCAAAGGCTGTGCAATAGTAACTAGATTTAGGTATTTAGATATGGTTACTCATAAAAGGTGGGGAATGGGGGGGAGGAGGACGAGGAAGAAAGGATCAGAGAATGAAACTTGCTTTTGCAAATGTCACTGGAATGAGCTGCCAGGTGTCTGACTCATTCTCCTTGTTAGATTTAGGCTATGGTGACAGAGGTGTCTGCAGCTCCTGCAGGTTCACTGCGGGTAGTGTGGGAATTGGGTGCCCATAGGGAGTTTGCATGGCACCAGGGCAAACAGTCCCTTTGTTACCAACGTAAACCCTCCCCACTACCAGTAAACTCTACCTCTTGCTCCAAGATTTTCCCTTCCCTGGTCCATGAGCTCTTCAGGACAGACTCCACCAGCAATGGGTAGCTGCAGCTGCTGTGCTTACCCAGGGGACAACTCAGGGCCAGCAGGCATTTGCTACAGCCTTCTCTCAGCCACTGTTTTTCACACTCATGTATGCTTAAAGTAAACAGCAAATTAGGGATGAATTAAGTTCATATATCAGATTGCAAAATTCCTACACTAGACACTGGTTCATGGTCAGCTCTTCTGCCCTTGCTATGGAGGAGGTAACACCTAGCACATGGGTGCATCAGAGAGTTGTTGGTGGTCATCTCTGGTATTGCCCCAGCATGAGCCAGTCAAATATGTGAATTGGCAACATTTGTCATTCAGTATTGCTTTGCCTGCACGGCATGTGCATATGTGGAGAAGTCTCATCTCAGACCTGGCTGGATATGAGCAGAGATTACTCCAGAGCCCCCTCAGTAAGACCTCCCAGCCCAGACAGAGGGCTGTGCCAGCACGTCCCGGTGACTCCAGTGTGCCCAGCTGTAACAGCCTGTGCAGACACGCCTCGTGCTGCATGCACAAGAGCAACCCTAAGCGTGTGTTTCCCTAGGGCTTAACTAAACTTTTCAAAACCAGCCTCTCTAATTCATGGCATAGCAGTATGGTGCTATGGCATCTTTCTCAGACCGGATAAAGCAACCTCTTCCACCTCAAATGCTTGCAAAGCATGCAAGAACTGCTGTGGTTACTGAACTGTCTCTCAGGAGAGTTTTCTGCCGTTCTGGAGGTGATGAGACTCGCAGTGCCCCATCGCAGTGGGTTTTGGTGAGCTAAATTTTCACCTTATTATGGTATTTTATTCCCCCACTGGTGTTTATCTGGAAGTGGAGCCCCCAGGAAGAGGTGCATTCAGAACACTGGTGAGCAGCCAGTGCAGCCTGTGATAGCAACAAAGGCAAGTGATTGATCCTGCCTCTATAGGAGAAACAATCGAGAGGAGTTGAATTCCGGAAAGTTGCTGGAGACAGGCTTGGATGGAGCTGCAGAGCCATCCTCTGTCTCACAAGAGGCTCTGTGAACTACAGCTCTCTGCCTCAAGATGCCTCCAAAGCTAGATGAGAGACAGCCCTGCGTAAATAAGCTGTCTCACGCAAAGCAGTCTTTCACTCTTTCCCACCTCTTGCTGAGAGTGAAATATTTGTGATGAATTCCAGCAGCATAAATCTCAGTTCAATAACTCCAAAATCTCTCGCTGCAGTTGCTTGCCAGTTGCCCGGATTCCAGCCCTGGAACAGGTCTCAGCTGTGAATTTCCTGCCTTCAGCTGCAGGATTCTCGAAGAATTCTTCATGGCACAGGGACAAACACACTATGACCTGATCTATGGGTCGAGGGCCTGTTTCTGCCCTCCACAATTGGGCAGAAAATGAATAGGAGTTGGTATTAATTGGTGGGTGTTTGCACATGTCCAGAATGTCTCTGTGGTGATGGCCAAAATTCCTGAACATCCTGAAGGCACCTTGATGGTGCCTTCAACAAGCCCCTGTTGATGCAAAGATAATCTATGTGCAGGAACACCATCATCCGAGGACACAATTTTCAGCCTGCATCCAGCTGGATTTTCTTCTTCTTTTCCCCCAGCATGAAGCCATATAGGCAAAAGTAGTAAAACTCATCAAGGCCTGCTAAATATAAGAATGGCACTTCTGACTTAAGAAGTCCCTGAGCAGTAAATAACTGGAATCTAGGTAAATGTTTTGGGATGGGATTTTAGTAGGTTTGTGTGTACCTTATTCTTTTATGCCTTCCTTATTGCTGCAGACTAACATAAAGAAGTGAATGTGGGGTTATCCCATAGTCTCCACTGAAGCCTTTAGCTCAGCCACAGAAGTTGTGAGACTAGGCTCCATATAGCTGAGGGAGAAGGGAAGGTCGAAGGACAAATTTGTTGTACAGCAAATCTGAGGAGACTTGGTACCTATTTGGGAGCTTAGGGTGGTGTGGGAATACCTGCTTACTGCCTCTTCACCCACCACCAGCCTGCCTACACATGTGAAAGGAGAGGTCTCACTTCTCTGTGCATCACCAGGTGGAACATCTCCTAGGGAGTTCATCCACCTCTTGCTAGATATTGCTGTTAAGCATAAGCTAATGGTCTTCAAGGAGCCTGGAGGACTGTCACAAGCTGATTCCTACAGCTCCATTTCCTCAAGAGTCAGCTCCGTTTGCCTCTTTGCTGTCAGTAGATTTTTATTTCTTGGGTTATCTACTTCCCAGAACTCTGTGGAGGTGCCAGGCTCCATCCCAACTCTGCAGACTCCAGGCTTTTCTTCTTGGCTCCAGGTTTCCCAGCATGGTTCCTGAGTGGCCCATATCAAGTATTTCCTTAGTCCAGAAGTTCTTTCTGTTACTTGCTCCAGGTCACACTGTGAATTGGGTCTACTGGCACCGGATCTAGTCTGTCCCTGTGAGTACTGAGCCAGTAGTCTTGTTCCAGCTGTTCCTACTAGAACTGTGCAAATCACTGATTTCTTTGGGTTGGCCCACAAAGCGGAGTGCTGACAATGTTCAGTGTGAAATGGAAGCATCTCTGTTCAAGCTCAGTCTGCTTAAAGTCAAGTAACCTGGCCTCAAAGTACGGTTTCAAGCAGAGGCATTTCTGGAGGGGAAAAAAAATAAGTAAAAAGAAAAGTCTAAACAAAACACTGCTTCCTTGAAATGTTTTTGGGCTTCTGGTGGAAAGTATTCACTGAGTTTGCAAATACTTTTGGTAGGCCCAAAACCCAAATTTTTTTCAGTGAATAAATTATTCATCCAAAAAAATCTCCTGTGCCGCGTCAGTCCTTGCAGAATCCACTGCCTGATGTTTTCTGTGGGTGAAACCCAACTGAGGGGTGTCTGCCTGCCTCCTCTGCCTTTGCAGACACAGTCTATCCCAGGAAACCTGCATAAATGCTTGGTTTAATCATTTGCCTCGGTCACATTTGAACACAATCCCTTGCCAGCCTGAATAGTTTGACTACTAATATTTGCTCAATGAATAGCTGAAATGTCCAGAGCAGACAACCTTTAAATGCAGAGGCCTGTATTGTGGTTTTCTTCTGTGGCAACATGAATTTCCTTTATTTTTGCCTAAGCTGTCTCTAGAAACCCCACAATAATCATGTTATTATCTCTTACTAACTGCTAAGGAATGTTGATGTAGGAAAGACCTGTGCTTTCTAGGCAGGTTAGACAGATTATAAACCTTTATTTCCTTTTTCTGACCATTTGGCCTTGTCTTAATTCATCCGCTCTTTGTTTGGCCTCCAGATGACTTCTGGGTTTGTTATGTATGTCTGGGCCACACTTTTTTTTTTTTTAATGAAGTCACACATCTAAACCATTTTGGGCTTTTCTAGTTAGGAATCATTCTTAAAACTCAGGACATGTCCCCTGTCATGAGCTATGTGTGGGGAATCTGATCACTAAATTGCATTTTTCTGTGTTGTGTTTTTCATTATTGGGGTGTCTTTAGTTTTTGATAATTTTTACTTCCCTGTGGAGACATTTGTCTATTTACCTTGGAAAGTATCTTACTGTCGCTTTGGGAAGAGGTGATATTTTAGAGACTGAAGCAGAAAGTCCTCTGGATGGTTCATAGACCCTCTGTGCTTGGCATTGGACCCTCCTTTGGCAAACTGCCTTCTCCAAATATGCTGAGCCATGTTTCATTTGAGGACTACCAGCCCTATCCCAGAATAAACTCTCTTCCCCCTGTGATCATCCTATCACCTTGAGCAGCAGCTTCCTTGGGTCACCTCCAAAACACAATGCAGTTGGGGCTTGTAACCCTGAGTGGGGTTGTGGATCTGATAGAAATGCAATTGCTCCTGCTGGACCTGATGTTGCAAACTGCAGCTCAACTGGGTTTGCAGCTGAAGTTGGCCTGAGAGGGGTAGCTGGTCCTTAGATTATACCCACTGACTACCCATCTCCCTTATGTATCCATCTTTCATCTGGTTGTTAAAACCCTGTGCTGAAGTGGAGTAATTTTGCTGGTGTCAAATCCAGCCTCAGGAAGGTTTAGAGGACCTGACTCACCATGCATGCTCTTGCATCTGCAGGATCCAGAGTGATCCTGGCAGGGCTTTGGGGCTGAAGGAAAGAAAGCGTTTCAAGTGGGACAGGGGAGGGAGAGGACTGGGGCTGTCTTCCTCCTCCTTCACATGCAAGTGCCTTTTGATTCCAAGCCAGGCAAGCCTGGAGCTTTTCCCCTTTTATGCGGAGTCCTGTAGAAAGGGAACTCCAAGGAAGGTGAGAAGCAATTTTATTTGTTTGTTCTGTGGTCAAACGAGCAGTTTGCAACCTGTTAGAGATGCATTTACACTACCTTCACCTGTTGCTGTAAGCACCTTGCCATTACAGTGATACAGCTTTGTAAATAGTAGTAAGAAGGCTTTGTTAGCAAGCACACGACGAACCCAGACAGAGTTCATGATCTGCTCTGAGTGTAGATAGGCGAGGTATGTGACTTCAAGACCAGAGCTGCCTTGTGTCTGGCCAGCTTGGAAGGGGGCCAGGGGATCTCGATTTACATCCATTTATTCAGACTTGGCTGTGGCTCTTCATTCCCTCACTTGCTTGAGGTGAAACTAATTCTGTGAAGCTTCAGAGTAATTATTCCACAGGCTTCAGAAGGAATTGGCCTTTCATTAAAAGGAGATTCATGGAGAGCTTTGAATAATATTTTTTTTAATTTTCAAGAATGTTGGTTTTCCTTTACTGTCTTTTTCACCTTTTGTGTTTTATTCCTCTGTTTTTCTCTCTCTGTAATTTCTTTTCTTTCCAAAGCTAAAATGTGTGAGGAAGGAGTGACCAAACTGTTCCATTTTCCCTTTTTGCTCTCAGAGAAGAAAATGCGTGAAATCAAAAAATGTACATTTGGGCTAAAACTGCTGTTCGGTGGGAGAGTGTGTGTATTGGGGGAACAATAGCTTTCAAAAAATATTGGCTATCACTGTTCTGCATCTCACACCATTTGAGAAGTTCAGAGTCTGTAGGAGACGGTGCATAGCTCCAGCCCCACATAGGGACATTCACAGGCAAAGCCTGCCTTGAATTGCCCCTGAAAGACTGACACATCCACGGCTGCAGCATCTCTTGTTAGTCATGCAGGATGTCTGAGCCAAATGGTGGCAAGCAAGTCTCTTACTTTCCTTCAGTGAGCTTGCAAGTAGAACTTTTTTACAGTACCTGTTGTTGCAATGCCTGAAGAAGGATCTGCTCCCCAAGGGCAATGTCGAATGACAGGTAAACCCTTGACAAAGTGTGTCACTGGCCTTAGGCTTTGTAGGGAGAAGGCTGGGTTTTCTCTTCCCCTCATATTTGAACAATTGGCATTTATTTCCAGTGGGGACAAATTTAGCAAAGGTAGCAAACTGAGTCATACTAATCATCTGCAATTTGGGTGTTCTGAGTGTGTATGAACAGCTGGACTCTAAATCCCTTTAGACTGTAGTAAGAGTTGAAGGTCACTGGCATGTCTTTAGAAAGGTAATTTCCCTTAACTTCTAATAAGGACTTGAATCTTTAGCTGTGACCTCCACGTTACTGAAACCTACTGTGTGTGTATGTGTGTTTCTTCTTTACTTCTTCCTCATGTAGAATCACCAGTCTCATGACAGAAATGATCTGGTTTATTTACTTCAGAAGCAGTCCTGCCTAATAAAGGGAAAATCCTTTGATTTTAAATCCTCTCTCTTGATGTGTCTTTCTCTTCTCATTAATTTGGTCACCTACTTGCTGCCCGTTATTAGGTCCCTGCCTCTCAATATACAGGTGTCCTGTGTGTAAATATTGTTTGTGCCCCCTTCAGTCCTTTGGGGCTTGACTTTCAGATGAAACAGAAGCAATTACAAAATCTTCATTTTTTATTTTTTTTAAACAAACACTAAACATTCTTAAGAACTCCTAAAACAGGATGAAAAATACCTGTGACCTTCCCTTTGAAACTTGCATTTGGAGGCAGTTGCTTCTGCCTCTAATATTAGGAGCAAAAAAATCCCAACCATCATCTCAATCCATAAATCAGAGAGGATTTAGTTGGAGAGTAAACTCTATTTTGGGTGGGAATTTAATTTTCTATGGAAAACTTTAGCGCTAGCCAAAGAAAATCCTCTATAAAATATGGCAATAGTTTTCTTCAGGCTCCTATTTTCTCCTTGGGGTGAGGCGTTCAGCCAGGTCATCTTCCATAATGCATCGCTTAGTGAGAGGTAGAGGCATCGTACAAATTCCTGGTTGTTGAGCACTGACAGATGTAACCTGGTATGAACTTCCCCTTTCCTATATGAGGTAGACAGAAGTCTGGTTTCTGGTGGTTGTTTTTTTTTAAAAAGCTCTTTTTTTTTTTTTTTTTTTTGAAAGCTTTCATAGTGTCATAAGGTACATGATTTCACATATAGATAGGGAAGGAACCTGATCATTTCTATCCAGGGTAAACAATTTTCTCCTTACTATCTGAAAAAGAGAAAAATCTTTCAAATCTTTTCTTCTGAAACCCAGGCCGCTGCTTTGGGTACCTACATAGCAACTAAAACATCTGTTCTTTATGTGACTGGATCTGAAAACGGTGGGTGACTTTGCTAGATGGAAGTTAAATGAAAGAAAGTAGGTTGTGTCCCTGCTCTCAACCCTTCCTGGCAACCTCCATGCATTCGAAACCCACAGGCTGAAAACCACGTTTGTAACTTATCCTTTTCTGAGCTATTTTAGTAGCTAACGTTATTAGTGTTAGTATAATTAGAGGCATTCCAGCTCAGTAATGGATTCCATTCTGGGAGACATGAGTTTGCTTAGCCCTGGGCTTCAGTCAGCTAGAGTTTCCCAAATTGAATGGAAGCTGAAGATCCAAACTTCCTTGGGGTGAAGAATTTTATTTGCGTTCCAAAGCCTTGTCTATCCCAATTTCCCTTCAGAACTTCCACTGTTTCTGACAGTGGTACAGCCTCTGAATTTGCAGCACCATTGTGGACCTTCCGGCTTGGCAAGACAGTGGCCTTTGCAGGTGACCAGATACCATGATGGTGGTTGACAGGGTGATCTCAACTAGACGGTCTGCAGTTTCTTGTTGTAGGAATGGGAAGAACTGTGAGGTCTTAGAGCAAAAAGCAGTCTGATATGGGCAAAGCAGAGCTGTGGTCTGCTCCCTCCTGACTTGGTGGTGGGCTGACTCAGTCTGATCCTCGCAAATCTTCATCTTCTGGGAGGCTTATAAGCAGGAAGGGTCTGATGGTTTTATTTATTTTGCCCAGGCAAAGCTTCCCTCCAGGTCATGATAGCAGGGACTCTGGGGTGCTGAATTACCCCTCTTCTTGTGAGGCCAGCACTGAAGGAGTTGAATTAGGATCAGCCTGCTGGTGCTGGGGGCTTTGTGTGCAGCCCCTGGGAGCTGAGCAGGGCTGCTAGCAGTGCAGTTTCCCAGCTGGAGACAGCTTCACCAGCTTGGAGGGAGATATTTTTTTTTTTTCTTCCTAGCTCACAGCGCTGCCAAGCAGAAGGTAAAGTCATGAGAAGAATTGGAGGGGGTAAGCAGGGTGGGGGGGGAGCTCTGCCTCTAACCAATTCCACCTGTTCCTGTGCACACAGACTTGCTCTAATTTCTGGCCATCTGCATTTTTACTTTATGCTCTGCCTCAGAGTCTCCTCCAAAAGGTTTTTTAAATTACTTTCCCAGCCTCCTCCTTGCAGAGAGACCAGCTGATTAGTGGCTCCCCCTATTTAATTTTCCTATCTAGACTAATTATTTCTCTTGATGGTCTATTTATCAGGCTAGTTTCCCTTCTGGGCTGTTTTGCGCTGCGCTGCTTCTCCAAAGAGGGAAGGAAGGGTAAATAAAAGCCAGACAAGCAAAGTAGATGCAACTCTATCTACATTGTTTCTTATTAAAATGAAGACTAAGTTCTTGGGCCACCCTTCTCTGCAAAGGAGCCCACCTTTCCCTTAATTTCAATGATTTCTTATCCCTTCATTGGCCATTGACTGGGTTTCTACATAGCTGGAACTTCACCACTGCATTGCCTGCCCTATGTTCCAATACTCTACAAGACCTTGGTTCTGCTGAAATGTCTGGTCTCACAGACTTATGTCATGTGCCTGTGGTGTTCACTGAGCCTCAAGCCCACCAGACAGATGAGCTTTCATAACAAAGCCCCCTTACTGTGGGCTTCCTACCTAGAGAGTAGGGTGTTGCTCAGAGATTGACAGCATGCTTTAGTATCTCCCCTCCCAAGTTATATCTAGGGACTGAACTACCCAAGCAGCCTTGTTTTTCCTTAAAAAATTTGTAACTTTACAGGTACACGTACCCAAAGTGGAAGAGTTTGCACTGTGATTGAGCAACAGTCCTGGGACGTGGCAGTCAAGTTAGAATTAACACAGAACTAACACACTGGTCCCGTTTGGGATCTAAAAATGTTTCCTAGGTGAGTCTGGTGTCTCAAAAGAGACAAGATATCAAGGTATTTTTCTTTGTTATGAAGAGCCAAACTCATGGGGAAGGCTATTTATTGAATGAGAATCCTGTAAGCCATAGGTTCCTCTGGCTTGCAACATGGATCCCAATGCCTTGCATAGTAAAGCAAAAAGCCTTTTCCCCTGTTCATAACATTTAATTTCATGGGATTTGGGATTCCAGTTTGGAAATGCCAGCATTTTTTCAGGCATCGCCTGTACTGACAAGATGAGGACTCTAAGGCTGGGAATTGCCCCAGCTGCTGGGGATCCATTGCACCATCCCCAGTGTGGTCAGGCAGGGAGCACTCAGCATTTCTGAAAGGTGCCCTGACTTGTACTTGGGCAGAAGCAGAGGATGTCCAGATTGGGTAGGTCTTCACAGTACAGGGAGCAGCCTATTCTAGCCTTGAGTGAGAACGGGTGTCGCAAATAGCATGGGCAGGGTGGAGAGGAAACCCAGAAACAATGTGAGATACCTTCAGAGACCATTTTCCTTTACGTGGTTTTCCTAGCACTCCATAGACAGTTTAGAGCAGGGACTGGGATAGAAAGACTCCAGTTGCTGGGACAACATTCAGCTATATGAACAAGGACTCTTTATACAAAGAGTCACCTATCTGTGTGTCATCAATTAGATTTGCTTCCCTTTCTCAGAACCCCGCCACTGGGTAGATGTCTTCCAGCCCTTTCAGTGAGGGATAAGGCAGAGCTAGTGATGCAGCTTTTATTTCCCCTACAGGGGATGAAGATGAAGGTTTCTAGGAGTAAAGCTAGAATGCACAGTTTTGTGAAGTACCTTTTCCTGAACTCCTCTGAACTTCAGGAGGTGTTCATGTAGGACAGGTTATTTTAATTCTAGTGGCCCGAAACTATGGGCTGTCCAACCTCAGTGTTTATTATTGACTTCATTTTTCAACGGGAAGTTGAAATGGTCTCTCCTAAAGGCGCAGTATTAGAGCAACCATTGGGTCAGTCCTGAGTCTTGGAGCAGAGAGCCCCAAGGAATGGAGCTGAACTCATCTGTTGTAATTTTGGTTCATTTTACTTCATGAGCAGATTTTGCAGTTAATGTTGTCTTAAATCTGTTCAGCAGCAAATAGCACAGAATTGCAGAATTTCAGCATTCCTTGTTGGACTTTTTTTTATAGTGCATCTTATGGACCATGCATGTAAATATCTAGTTCTGCTATTGATGACCTGGACAAATAAATGCCATAGATTGTATGTTGCTGTTGCTCTTGTACTTTAATCCTCTTAACAACATAATTTTTCAGTGTTTCAATAATATCCCCTTTCCTGAGATGCTTGAGAGGAAATGTATTTTGTGCTTCTGGTTTACAGTGTATGGAAAGCTGATTATTTTATAAAAGTGTGTTATACTTCTTGGTGGTTAGCAGGCCTACAACTCTTAATTTCTTTTTGTATGGAGGTCCCAGCAGGCCAGTAACTGCTGTCACTTGTCTGTCATGCTCTTTCAAGGCAGAGTGACTGCAGCAAAGGCATCATTAATGAGCATGATAGCAATAATATCTTATTCACCTCTCTTTCTACCTGATGTGTCATTTGGCTTGGGTGCTGGTTTTAATTTACTGCAGCTAACAGTACCAAGCAAAAGGAGGTAGTTCCTTGTGCTGCTAGTAGTTAGGCTGCAAACACCTTTCAGTGGGATAGTGTGGATACTTAAAGTTTACCTGGGTTCATAAAGCAACTGGATAAGTTCATGGCAGAGACATTCATAAGGGATGTCTCCATCCTTGGAGGTGTTCAGGACTCAAATGCACAAGTCCTGAGCAACCTAATCTAATTAGACATGCTTTGAGCAGGAATTGGACCAGGTCACTAAAAGGCATTGGCGGTAGCCCCCTGTTGTAGGATGCTGGGAAAGTATTCTGTAGAGTATTGATCCAAGACTGACCCTGGTTTTAATGTTTCTCCTCCCTGGTTCCTTGGTTCTTGACTAGAGTCAGAGACAGGGTACAGGGTAAAAGAGTCCCTTGGTGGACTTAATTTGGTTTTTCTTTATTTATTATTCTGGAATTGTATGTAACAAATGTTGCTCATTGTCAAATAGTTTGTTCTATTCGTGAGCAGGATAATTTATTTAAACCAGACCTCTTTTTTATGATTAAACATGTATATTTAAATATACACACTGCCACATGGTTCCTTTGAGATTTCTTATGTTTTTATCTTCTTATTGCTGTCTTTGGAGCAATATGTGGAGATCCTTGTCTTTTACCAGAGCTGCCTAAAGCAGCCTGACTCAGTTCCCCTTTGAACTAAAGAAATGGCTACTTATGTTTTTTAAAGTTTGTCTTTGTTTCTGTTTTCCCAACAGTACCTTATTTTTCAGTTCCTTCTTTGGAAAGGTGGGTGAAGATGGGAGGGAGTGGCTTTTTGCTCTATTTGGGGTGTGAAAAATTACCCTCAGGTGATTAGGTTTAGCTCTAATAAATAAAGTCCAACTCTTGGAATAAAGTCCAACTTGCAGAACCATCCTGTTGAACACAGTGCTGTCTATAACCCTCTTTCCAGAGGTGGATTTTTACACTGCTGGGTAATGAAGGAAGAGGCTATATTAGAGATGAGCCAAGTGACAATGCATGGGGAAGTTCAGCTCTGAAGACCATGGTATCTGCTTTGTTTCCTTTTTCTGTTTCCTAGTCAGACTGGAAAATGGCAGGGCTTAAAAGGAGGTTACTCAATGTGCACAGCCAGCTCTTCAGCCACAAGCTAACTTTTCAGCCTGTAAAGGAATGCCAAACTGGCACTTGGCCTGGTCATTAAAGACATTAGAAATTAGGATTCATAAACTCCTAGAAAAATTCAGGTTGGAAAGAACATCTGGAGGTCATCTAGCCCAAACCCCTGCCCAAACTAGGCCTGATAGATCAGGTTGCTTAGGGGCTTTTCCAATTGAGTCTTGAACACCTTCAAAGATGGTGTTGGCCCCACTTTTATGAAAGCATTCCAGCATTTAACCACTGTCATGGTAAAAACAAAGAAATCCTTAAACTTAATCAGAGCTTCTCATGTTTTAATATGGGCCTCTTGTCCTAGCACGGTGAACCTCCAAGAAGAAGATTCTGACTGCTACTCTGACAAGGTAGCTGTTGGCAGCAGTAAGGTCTTGCCTGTCCCTTCCCTCCTTAAAGCTGTCAATAGAATCACAGAATGGTTTGGGGTTGGGAAGGGACATTTAAAGATTATCTAATTTCTCTCTGCCATGGGCAGAGAGATATTCCACTAGATTAGATTGTTGACCTTGAACACTTCCAGGCATCCATAGCTTCTCTGAGCAGCCGGTTCCAGTGTCTCACCACCCTTACAGTAAAGAATTTCTTCCTTATATCCAGACTCTAAATCTACCCTCTTTGAGCTTAAAACTGTTATCCCCTGCCCTATCACTACAGGCCCCGGTAAAAAGTTTTTCTCCATCTTTCTTCTGAGTAAGTGTTGAAAGACTGCAATAAGGTCTCCTAGAACCAGACCTGGTTCTCTTACATTCTCCTCATAGGGCAAGTGCTCCAGATTTCCAACCGTCCTGTGGGCTCCGCTGGCCTCTCTCCATAATGTCCCTGTCTTTCTTGCACTGGGGAGTCCCACACCGGACATGGTTCTCCACCTGTGGTCTCACAAGTGCCAAATGGAGAGGAAGGGTCATGTCCTTGGACCTGCTGCTGCACTCTTGCTAATCCTGCCCAGAATACAGATCTTGTGGGAACAGGATTGGAATTCATACCAAATGGATTTGGCTTCAATAAATTAGTGCTCTATCTACAGGAATTTAAGGAACAAACTGTTTGGGCAGGCAGTTTTGTCACTGATTATCTCTTCTGTAGCATGCACACAACCTGAGATTCAGGAAATCTTAAGGTAGCTTTAGCTCTTCTTTGGATTCTTTGGAAAGTAAAGAAGCCTCTGTCTTTCTTCCTCATTGTGGGAACAACAATACTTCTTTGCCCTTTTTGCTTGGTCTATAGAGATTTCGAGTCTGTAGAGCAGGACTGTAAGACCAGGAGTCCTGCTTTAACTTGGGGAATCCACAATGTGAACGTGACCAAAGACAGGGGTAGAACGGTTTCCACTGGGATGTCTCTGGCTGTTGCGTGCAGTACATGGAGCTGGAGCTGTTGATTCGTGTGACACATGAAGACGTGGCTGCTGTAACAGCCTGTATGCTGAGAAGAGTCTGAAAGCATGGATTCACAGTCACATAATGTGAATCAGCCTGAACCTTCCTGGAAAAATAGTTGACTTTTTGTTTAGCCATTAAAAAAATCCAACAACCTCTTTTGTTCCGGAAACCTCTGGGCATATTAAGCGAAACCAGATACTTGAGGGTGGGGGTGTTGGGGGAGAGAGGCATACAGGAAAGCAATCAAAATCTACTGGAGGAATTTCTCCTTTCTGGAAGAACATAAACCAGTAACAGAATGTAAACAACCCGCCATATGTAACTTGTAAATCAGAAGTAAAAGGAGCGAGTTCCCAGCAGGCCATTGTGAATGGTTGGCTGTTGAGTCTTTTTATTTTTTGTTCTTCTTGTTTGATTTAATTTTAAATTTGTCATTCTTTTTCCTCCTCTTCCTGCTCCCCCAAGATGAACCACAAGCCGAACTCTTAAAGCCTGGCCTCCTAAATGGTGCCTGAAATAGTTACAGCGTATTAATTTTGCGGGGGCTGAAGCACAGGGTTTAACAAGGTCTGATAATGGTTCCTCCTGAAATTCTGGCTGAAGTGTCTCCCCAAATTAATCAGTCACCTGTGCTAGCCGGTTTATGACCTGGGCAGTTTATTTCTTGTTTATTTAGACTGCAAGGAGTAGCACTGTTGGAAACGAGAGAGATAACTCTAATTTTTAAAGACTCTTGGGAGTATATGTTTTGCATCTTGAAAACAGCTTCAGTCTTTAGTAAATACAGAGCCACTCTATTTAGACTTTAAAAGATCTCCTTTACCCCCAAATCCCTTTTCTAACTGAGGAGGGAAAAAAAAAAACCAAAAAAGTGCACAAGATTTTTAAAAGCAAGTTGAAGTCTGATAGAGTAATCCATGGAGCTATTGCTTTTGTGCTGCAAAGTGGACTCCAGGGGACTGAAGAGGCCAAGTTTGATGCCCTTCACCAAAATACCCACCTGCTCCTTCTCAATTTGCAGCCACATTGACTATATGCAGCTTGGATGTGAGCTTTGAGCTGAGCCCTGGCAGGCAGAATGGGTTTAGATGTGAAAGGTGAATCTATCCAAGATAGATACACATTGCGTCCTACAGTGCATTTCTATGGTTTTTTTCAGGGATGGAAAACAGGATATTTCTGGAAAAACTGCAAAAAAACCCCAACAACAAACCAAAACAAAAAACCAAGGTTCTGTTACATGATATCAGATATACCTCTTTTTATTAGCACTCATACCTTGATTGCAGAGTAGAGCTGAGTTCATGAGATGGGCTCTGATCTCTGAGTATAATGCAAATTAATACGAATGAAACAAGAGCAATGTTTTGACTTTTTAATGTCTATAAAGAACAAACTGAATTTATAAACACAGTGTCCTGAAGACAAAGGCTAGAAGAGATAATTTCTTTTTACTTCTCTCCTGTGTTAAAATGAACAAAGCCCTCCTGTTGTTTGTTGTGAAACTGGGAGAATGAAGAGGCAAACCCAGCCCCTGGAACATTTAGGGACTTCACCTCATATCCATTTCAAAGACACCTCCCTGTAGCTGAGCTTGCAAGTAAAGTTTAGCCAGGGAACATGGCTCATTTGCATGATTTCATCTCTCCCCCTAAAGTACGGGCATTTGTAGTAATTTGTTAAAATAGTGATTAGCACTGATCCTTTCCGGTATCAGCCACTGCACCGTCAGTGAGATGGTTAGAGCTTTGGAAATCCCCCCGCCCACCACTGTGTGTTTAGTATCACTACCTGCTCAAGGCAATTCTTAAACTTCAAGCAGATTTGTAAAGACTTTCTCAGAGCCTTGTCTGCCCTTATCATGACAACTCCAATATATCATGTTCCTGACAACATTGCGCGTGAGATTAAAAGTAGGGTGGGAAGCAGGATGGTGAGGGGCTTGACAAACTCATCTCATTTAAAGCTAGAAAGGTCATTTATTTTTTTTGGGCTGCTGGAGTTAGCAGACTGTGACAGGCTGCAAATGAAGTCCAAGAGCATACATATGCTGCTCTCCCCCTCCAAACTAGCTGTTTGAATGGTGGGGGTGAAAGAAATTGGGCATCTTCCATGCTCCTCAGAAGGATGGAGCCACTGGGGGAGCCTCGCTGACATTTCTGCTTTGCTGATGCCTGTTCTGTCCCTGGTGTCAGTGTGAGGATGGTGTCTTGTTTGCATGGTGCTGGGCAGAGGTGTGTGCACAGCTGGGGTTCAGGAGCTTTCATAAAACCAGATATGATTTGAAAAGGTTCATGTTGGAAAAGTTAGAAGAGGAAAGCAAGCATCTCAAATGTGAACAACATGGGTTTTTTTTGGAAGTTATTTAAGGTCTGTAATTTAAAAAAAACCCTATTATTCAATACATTTTCAGCTTAAAAACATAATTGGAACTATTTCTGTTTGAAGTAAACTGTTTCCCTTAAGAAATACAATCTAAAATGGGAGACTAAAGCAATAGAATCCTGGCAGTTTTCTGAAATGATTTGAACTTGAACTATTTCAATAAACTTGATTCAGCTGTTTTTAGCCAGAAGTTGAGCTGGTGTATGGTCTGACCCTAACAAGAAGCATTATGAAAGTTCAGACCTAATTCAAAAAGCTTAGCCAATACGGTAATATAATCAATAAGGAGAGGACTCTGTGTAAAAGGTAGTGTGGAAATGCATGTTTCCTTCTTGGGTGTTGTTCATGTGGATGCTGCATAACCCATTACTCAGATAAGCATTTTTCAGCCCGCTAGGCTCTGTCTGTGATCCAACACTATCATCTCTTACAATTATCTAGAGGAAAATATAAAGTTCCTGGTAAAGTCTTTCAGATGGTGCAATCCTGGCAGAGAGGTCAAGTATGGACAGGACAGTTATATGAGGTGATTGTGATGACTTGGTAGAAAATCGTCTCTTGATTGTGTTAATGCAGCCAAGGGCAAGTTTACACTTCTAAAGAGTTTACGAAAGAAGACGGTATCTTGGAAGGCAACAGCTCTGGGAAGGTTTGGGATTAACAGCATTATCTGATGTTAATACTGCATATATACAAATTATTGTAAACAGCAGGAAGTCTGTCAACTGTCCACTATGTCTGTGGTGGCTGGACAACTCATGAGAAGAAAGCGCATGGCAAAGGACACCTAAGGTGAACTGGAGGATGAGCTTTTGAACTGGAAGGACAGTTAAGTCCTGGGACAGACTGTGGGTGGGTGGAGTTGAGCGGGGAATTTCCCTCCTGAAGGACTGTGATAGCTTGCAGGAACAAATTGTCCTGCAAGTAGCCAGCTGAACTTTCCTGGATCTTCTGAACTTGAAGCTGGATGGCTTTGCTTTCTGAAAAGGATGGACATTTTGGCTTGGAAGTCTTTTCTTGTCCCTATAGAAATGAGGGCTGTACGTAGGTATTCTTCTCTGAAAACCAGTTTAGCCAACTGAAGTGTTATGGTAAAATTAGAGATGTTGGGACTGCCATAGAATTAATGTTCTCACTGGAAAATTGAGAGTTACACAATTATTATTTTTTTAAGGAACCATTTTCTTGGGATGCTCAAAATATCCAGATGTTCTTTTTTTTTCCACTGCAATCTTGTTTCTCTTCCCTTGCTGAGGGTAAGAAACCTTTTTGGCTCAGTCTATACCAGTAAATTAGATGTGCCTGGGACTGTTCTCTGCCCCTGAAGCCAAGGGGCACAGGGTGGGCTGCATCTTTGCTGTTGGGCTCTCTTGTCCTCTGAAACAGGATGGCTGCATCCTGCCTGGCTGTGGGGGATAGTCCCTGGCTCAGGCTAGCTCCTGTTCAGGCACTGTTTGAAGTGTGACCATGAAGAAGACCATTTGGCCTGGCCCAAAACTGGGCCAGGGGCCGTTGTAGGAGCACAACAGTATAGATGGTGGTGTTTCTGTGTCTGGAAATGCTGTCTGCCACTATTTAATTTACTAGTGCGCGATGTAGCCTTTATATATTAGCAGCACCTAGTACTCTCTGGTGGGACGCGACTGCTGTGATAAATAATGATTGAGGTGAAGCAAAGTCAAAAGCGAATGCAGAGAGCTGCCTTGTTGTGCTGTGGTGACTGTGAGAACTTGTCTTGTGTTTTCTGATAGATTCATTCAGGCACTGGAGTTACAAGAGGGTAAAAAAGTTACCGCTGTTTATTCTCAGTATTGACACAGATGTGTTTCTTAGTCATGAACTGGCAGAGGCAACATTAGCATGCATCTCTTCTTGAGGAAAAATTACCACTTTTGTGGTTTTTTTTGTTTCTTGGGTCAGCCCCTTGGCTAGTCTGATTCAGAAGATTGTTGCCAATGCCAGGAAAGTATGCTAGTTTCTATCAACTGGAATTCTGGCCAAGGATGTGTAGTTACTCCCAGTTTGCTTTTGCTGTGGATTGGTGGTAAGGAGCAGCTTTGAGGATGTATTCCAACCACTATAGGTGTTACAAAAAAAAAACCAGACTTACAGTGTCTTCTCTCTGGAGCCTCCAGTCTCTGATTTCATATAAAGACAGTGGAGAAAAAATGGTCCTGGAACTTAGGTAAGGTATATACAGAGAAAAGTCATGTTCAAAGGACATAATACTGGTGACTAACCTGGTACTTGCAGCTTCTCTCCACCCTCTCTAGGGGGATTCAAGCCCAGCAGCCCTTATCTAGCAGAAGCTCTGAACACAACCTTGTCCCATTTCCTAGCAAGAACATGCCCAGCAATGTGCCATGGGCTGCTGCCAGCTGCGACATCTACTTATCCTTTCCATCTCAGCAGATCAACCAACAAATTTGGGGCACAACATCTCTGCTCTAAGGCAGTCCGTGTGTGCCTGGGATGGGAGTCCCTGAAGGGAAACTGTTTTAGCAGCTCCACCTTTCCAGTTCATCAGGGTTTTGTTCCTCCCCAAAGGATGATCCTGGAGCCCTTGTTAGTGAGGAAGCACCTGGATCTACAGGACGTGTAGGAACTTAACTTGTGTTGAAAGCAACGTGATTTAAGCACATTTCTTTAGGGTGCTGGGTGCTGGTACCTAATTCTGTATGACTGAAATCAGTGAGAAGTGCATCACTAGTATTTGCAGGCACAGGCTCAGGCCCTTGAATGGGAATGAGTCCAAGAGAAAGCCCTGAAATAGATGACTGGATAATTTCTGACAGTTAATGATCTACTAGAAAATCTGAGACCTTAAGGGCTCTTCATCTAGGGACTTATTAAATGCTGTCCCATTAGCTGTCATTACTGCTTTTACTATTTTTGGATATGTAGACATGTTCAGAAAAACAAAGATCTTTCTGAAGTGCTGTTGGAGTTGGAGGTATAGCTGCATGTTGCTGTCTATGCACTGAGGGTGATCAAGATCTCACACCAGGACCAACAGGTTTGTCCTGAGAAGCTTCAGGGAGATCTACTATGGATACTGATCTGAGGTGAACATCTGGTCCCAGGGCACAAATGAAAACACAGCAGAACTTTTATTTTCAACATTCCTCCAGTTTAGATCTCCAATTCTGAGGTGAAGTTGTGGGCTGTGAAGCCTCTGGTCTTTTTTCAATGAGATTTCACATATTTTCATGAAAAAGTTATACAGCTCTAATTTCTTCTGCAGATGAGACATGCAGACCAAATACAATTTTTGGATATTTTCCTTTGTCTCAGATAGTTAAGATTAAGGAAAGAACATTGGTATTTGGAATCGTAACAATTAAGCTCTAACTTTCCTATTCTGTATGTAATTTTCATACCATTACAAATACTCAGATTTCAGATACGCAGTACCGTAACAGGAACAACACTCACAATTACTATTTCCTGAATAGGGGCATAGATATTAAGCTGTTACAGTGTCTGCAGGGTCTTGCTTGCCTGTGTTAACACAGCAGTTTCAAAAGGACTTTGCTCTGAATCTCTTCTGCCATCACTGACACATTGTGTAGTTGTGCTTAACCTAAAGGTGTTACACTAGTGTGAATCCAAATTGGTCTGGGAGTTAGATGGAATTGTTTTGGTTTCATACCAAGACAGGAGAATGCATAACCATTGGCAGCCCTTCATGGTCTAGGACAATTTACTGCTGGTTAAGTGGCTAATGGGGGTGAAAGTTGGGACCCTGTTTCAATTACATTTACGATGGAGGAAAAGTGCTGCTTGCCAGTGGCAGGAGATCCTTTCCAGACCTGCACTCCCAAAGCAGGAGAGTTTCCCTGTTCTCTATGGAGCTATGCCAGGATGGAAAAGGTGAATTCAAGCTCTAGGACCTGTGCTTTCTAGCACGATACCCTTTCCTGGAGAGTGCATTGTTTAGGACATACAATAAGCTTCAGAGAGGTGAAGTACTACCCCAGTGATGGAGAGGAGCTGTAAACCCATCACTTTCATCATATCTTTTTGTACCACTCACCACAGCTGATGATCTGCGTTGCTCAGAGATGAGCGGTGGTGAATGTTGTGCTCTGAATGTCCGAGGAGTGAACTGAGAAATAATGGTGACATTTTGCTCAGCAAAGCCATGTTAGGCCTGAGAACATGCCTTAGCCTCTGGGCTCCCACCTCAAGGTGTTGGCTATCAGACCTGGCCTCTGACAAAGGCCTATGAAATGACTCCCCATTTCTCCTTCATGAAGCTGGTCTGACTCATCTGCGCCGAGCAGACACAACTTCCTTGGTCCTGTTCCCACAATAACAACTGTTGTCTTTGGCTTGGGTTCAAAAAGGCTTCTAGGTGCTAAAGTCCCATAGAATGAGCAGTACTTTGAGGCCAAAATGCCCTTTTGGAGCTGGGTCTCTGTCTCTGCTCTGAAAAGCCATCTTCTTTCTGCTGGAGCTAATGTGGCTGGTGGGAGGCTCTGAAGTTTCAGAGATGCTGGGTTTTTTGGTTAAAAGATAAGAGTATCTATCTGTTGTGTCTACCAGCTGGTTAACCAGGCAGCCAAACAGACTCAATCAAATAGCTGTGGCTTTTCCTACTCAGTGCATTGCTGGGTCATTGAAACCAGCTTAATTTTATTTTTCTTTCCCATGTAGCTTCTCAGATGTAAAACTAATTTTACTAGTTATAGGGAGAGATCTGGCTGTGAAAACTGTCTCTGCTTAATAAACAGATTTTTTTTTTTTTTTTTTTTTGATCACTGTCTTCATGAGAGTGAGCTCTTAGTCTGACAGTGATGAATGAACCAGGTGAGGTCCATGCGGTTTCATATATTGTTCCTAGCACAGAGATATCTGATGCCAATGTGCAGCATGGTTCAGCGGATGTGAAGCGTCCATGATCCACCTTACATTTCTCAAGGTTTCATTTCATGCCAGTGGGAAACAAGCAATGGGGTTTAGCAGGTAGTTCAGTGGGTGGTGCTTCTGCATCCACTGATGAAACAGCATCATGACACCAAGAAAAGTTTTCTGTGTGATGTGCCTTTTCAGGAAAGGAAGATCGGGTTTTACATTTTTAGTTCAAGTTGACAGTCTTGTATAGAAAACTTGCCACAAATAAGTGATGAGAAAGCACTAATTGTTTATTCTGCCTCTACTCCAAGAAAGAGGAGTTCTTCTGCTTCAGTCAGCATTGCAAATAAGAAGGGCCTGATGGTGCCTTTCCTGTGCCGGTGGAGCGGTGGTTCAGGGAACCTGAGCAATGAAAAGGTGAAGCGACTGTAACAGTGGGAAGCAGCAGGAGCTGCTGTGCCCCAAACAGAGGACTGGAAACCTGCCCATCTCTGACTAATATATGCGTAGTTATTTATTCCTCCCCAGAATCCAGACCTCCCCAAGGAGCTGCTACAGATAAGATTTGCAGGAATGCTTCTTGGTAACTTTGCCCTGCCACCAAGCAGCCCTAGCTAGTGCTGCAAAGTCTACCCCGTGTAGCACTTGGCTTCAGGTTTCTTCTGGGCCCCTCATGGCTCCCTATTATTATTTTTTTTTTCTTTTCCTTTCCCTGTTTTAAATTCAAAGTGCCTGAAATACAAGGGGGCCATGTTGCAAACCACTGCCAAGCTGATTTTTTTCAGCATATAGGGAGTTGTGTTGTGAGGGTGTATGGAGGTGTTTCCAAGGGTTGGATACCTTGGAGGATAGAGAGTGCCAAACCTGAAGGAGACTCATCTGTACAGAGCACAGAGAGCAAAACTTGAAGGAAAGCACCCTGACAATTATGCCTGGGTTTCAGCTCAGGGGACACTGGTTAATTCTACAGAGAAGCAGGAACAAGCTAACATATGTGGTAGGGATGACCAGAGGACCATGACCTAGGGGCAAACTGGTTTGCTAAAGTATTGATGATTTAGATGTTCCTAGTGGGTATCTAGAGCTGGCAGGGACCTCAAGGGACTGTCTTGAGACTCTGGCCTGAGCTAGTGCTCCGATGGCAGAGTTGGACATCCCTATCAGCCCAGCTGTAGCAACATGCGTGGGCTGCAAATGCGCCTGAGAAGCAGAATAAATCAGCCTCCGCAGAGCTCCTCCCTCCTTCTCTGGGTGGCTCCTCTGAACCTGACTTCAGTGTCACAGTATGGGGCAGGTATCCCCTGAGGGACTTCTGGGAAGAAGAGCTATTTCCAAAAGTGCCCAGGGGATGTAGGAGACTGATAAGCCTCAGTTTCTGCTGTCTGTCAGCACTGCTTGTGCTGGAGCACAGTGAGGAGCAGGCAGGGCTGTTCCACATTTTGGCAATTGTCTCTCTTGTCTCTGGGCATAGCCCTTGCCTCTTGCATCTCTTATCTCATGTGTGGTTTATTTCCCCACATGGAGTACAGCTGGGGCAGGAGATTTATAAGCAGGAAGGCATTTCTCCTCCCCAAGCATGGCTTGGGAAAGGGGGAGGGAGAAGGGAGGTGATTTTGTGGCTGACAGACCAAGGGGATCCAACGTGCCAAGCTACATCTGTGGTTCCTGAGAAATCAATTAGTGAGGGAGGGGAGGGGTGGTTGGCAAACCACAGAGTTGAAAGGAAAACATCACAAAAATGAGACAGAGGGATGTTTTGAAGAAGTGACGCTGCTGGAAGATGTGAGCGATTGGCTTTGATTGGTAGCGAGTGTGTGTGAGAAAGAGAGACTCACCAAAAGGTTAATCAAGACCTGGTATGGAAGGCTGGCCTAGGATCTGGGAAGCAGGTTGTTAATACAAAAGATTGAGAGGCTGTGTTCACCCTGTACTGAACAACATAACCCAGTATCTGTGGTATGCAGTGGCAGAGATTGGGGAAAATGCACATTTGGCATTACTGCAGCGTTTTGCAACCTCCATTAGAGTTAGAGTATTTAGACTTTCTTTTTTTCAGACTTCAGTTCCCTCTCTACAAGTCTGGAAGACTTGAACTGCTCTGTCCTAGTATTTTGGAAATTGACAGAGGTACTTAAACAAGGATTTCTGTTGTATTTCTTAAACAATTTCTGTTGTATTTCTCATGCATTTCAGAGTGGAAATGGAACATATTGGAAAGGCCCTTCCCTGCCACCAGTCTCTGTTCCTTGGACTGTACAATTATTTTAAATTAAATAAATCTTTGGGTCCAGGTCTCTTCATTTCCATTCAGAAACTTCATCCCAGGTTTGGAGGAGTTCATAAATCCTTTCTGTTTCACCAGAAGGAAGATATATATATTTTTGGGATGTGGCTTACTACTTCAGGAGAGGGGCTGATGCTGACAGTGATTGTCCTCATCCCTTAGCCTTGCTCTGGCAGAGTTACATGTGTGATTATGAGGAGAGCTGGACTAGTGAACTGATGTGGCTGAAAGCCTGTCCTTGTCCTGCCAGTACAGCTCACCAGTCTTGCTCACCATGCAGTTTGTGAAGTCTTCTGCTGGCACCAAGGTGAAGTAGAAATATCTGGCTAGGGGTCTGTTGGAGATGTGATGACCTCTAGTACTAGCAGCCTACTCCAAGACCAGCTTGAAGGAAGAGTAGAGCTGAGCCTGGTGCCAGATGAGTAGACTGCACTTCTGGGGGGCAGCATATATGACCCTTTGTCTTCCTCACCAAGCAAAAGGGAAATGAATCCCCATTTCCTATAACCGTTGCAATTGCTCAAACCACAAGTTTGTTTTTTCCTCTCCTTTCTCTCTTTTGTACTACTGTAATGGTGCCATGGGGACAAGAGTGTGCATCACCTGTGGGAGGAAGCTCTAAGGCATAGGGAGCCTGTCTGTGGTTGTGGTGGTGCATGAAGCACCTGCAGCTCTGGTGAGGCCTTGAGATGTGGTCCAAGGCTCCTAGGCTGGGGGATGTGCTCTGGCAGGCACCTTGGTTGCCTTATGCTCTGCGGGGAGGTTTGAACCTCCATCTCAAGATTAACGATTGGGAACCCAGGCCCTCAGGGTTGAGAGGTATAATGCTTGGGTGACTTTCACGAATAAATTTGTTTGCTATTCACGTAGGGGTAGTAGCCATGTGTCCAGAAGTGTCCCCACACCTTTCTCCATATTGTTATTCTCAAAGAAAACATCCCTCCAAGCTCCTTCCTGGTGAAACATCCCAGCTTATAGGATTTGTCTGGTCTGCTTGTACTCACTATTATTCTGCTCCTCTTATTAAATTCCTCCAGAACCTTTTCTGGGGTCTCTTAAACCACTGCCTGTATGGTTCCTGAGAGATGAACCTGCTGAGAAGGGAGAACTGAGCCAACATGCAGTGGGCAGAAGAAGGGGGAAGGTGTGTACATGTGTCTGAGAGAGGGAGAGGACTTGGGAACAAGAGCTGCCGATGCTGTGATAGTGTCCCTGTGTGAGATGGAGTTCGTCTGTGGGTGTGAGAAAGGAATATTTGGAAGTGAGTGTGCGTGGGCGTGAGGTGTGTGTGAGAGTGTGCATGTATTTCCATCCCCACACTTTGAAAACCTTTTTGGAGTGCTTCAGTGTTCGAACAGGCCCAGTTCTCAAAATAATCAACCCATCTTGAAAAGTTACAAAGTCCGTGGACACCTGGAAGAGACAGGTTTCCTTGCTGTGCCTTGTAACACATTTTAAGCAGCTTGTTCTGGCTAACGCAGCTGGGCTGGCTGCGATGAGGTGTGCTGGAGGTCAGGGCAGGTGCAGAGGGATGTTCAGGGGATACTAACACCTACTCCTCACTCCGATAGCCTCCTCTCGCCAGGACTTTTGCAGCTTCTAAGAAATAGAGAAATGCTACATCTCCTACATCTCCTCCACCACTGCCCAGTGTGCTCCCTGAAGGCCATGGAAGGGATATACAGTTAGAGACCCATGGGGGTCTCTAAACTTCCACAGAAGAGTGAAATTGTCCTAATTTTTCAGTTGCTGTGATAGGCTTGTTTTTTTGTTTTTGGTTTTTTTTTTTTTTCCCCCTTTCAGACTCAACACTGTGCTCCTAAAGCCCATGCAAGTACTGTAATGCTCTTTGGAGCTATGTCCCTGGACTGAAATGCATGGGCAGCACGTACAGCATGTAAACCCTTTTTATCCAAAACCATATGTGTGCTGGCATCACTGCAAGGGGATCGGGCTTCTCCTCCTGCGTCAGCAGTTCTTTGCCTCACTAGCCCCAACATGTGTTCACAACAGGGGTGTTGTGGGCTCAGGTCCCTTTTCCATCAGGAAGGGTCCAAGCCACATCTCCCATCACACTCTCCTACCACCCTCCTGGGGCGATGTGGGGAGGTGGCAGGTGCCTCTTTGCTCCCCCTTCTCCCCTGTTTGGGGAAAGGCTGTTCCACCTCGCAGCGGGGAAACACCAGATTCAGTGGGTCAGCAAGAAAGAACAAGCAAGGCTGTCTGTGTCAGCGCTTGGGGAAATTCACCTGGGAGCGGGGCGGCCGGAGATCCAGCTCCTGCTCCAAGGACTGTTTATGTGTTTTAAAATTAAACAACCCATGGTGCTGGTAACTGGAATTCAGGTCTCCCCACTCCCAGGGGAGTGCCCCAATCCTAGGGCTGCAGAGTCATGCTCACTCTTGCCCTCTGGAGCTTCAGGTTTTGATTTTATTTAAATTTTTTTTTTCATGCTGAATAGTTTCTCCAGAAAGGGGGTGTGTGAGCCCCTCTCCAGCTCTACTGTCAGGTAGGGGCACTGCCTATGGCAGGCAGGATTTGGAGGATGTCTGCCTCCAACGTCAGAAGGAGCTGATCTGAGGCTTCCCAGACCCAAGGAATGCTCACTAACATTTCAGTTGTTAATTGGGGAGTGCATGAGTTTTGCCTCTTACTCCTGCATGTTATGTGCAGCTGCTGGTGCTGCATGGGGTGTAATATGGTAGGCACGAGACAGAAACACCTATGGGCCAGGGTCTGGTGGTGACACAAAGGAGAGACAATGTGTTGGCCAGGCATGACGGGTATGGACCAAGACACTTCTCAGAATGTCCTGATGCTGTGCTTTTGGGCTGGGGCCCTTGACTGTAGAAATGGAGGTTTTTCACGGACTGTGGTGCCCCCAGGGTGACATGGCATGTGAGTAAGGGTGTGAAAACAAAATCTTGGATGTCAGTGGCTAAAACATGCTGGATTTGGCTGTATAGACCCTTGTGAGAGAGTGTTCTTACTGTTGATTTTTCCTGGGCAAAGCTCTTGCAATCTCCAATGGCAGCAAGCCTTTAGTGAGGCCCCTTGGAAAACAGCATGGTTTAAAGCCTGGCAGCAAAAGTCACAGCAGAGCCATAAACAGGAAAGCTTTGATATTGCTGGCATTAGGGATGAAGAGCAAGGAGAAAGGCTCTTGCACAGCTGCCATTAAGCCTGGTGCTCCTATGTTCCCCAGCTTTCCCTCTGGCTTTTTAATGGTCTTTATAACAGACTCCTAAATCCCCCAGGAGCTGTATTCTGACCCTGCAAGGCAGCGAGCTCCCCTCTGGAGGCACAGAGGGTCCCCAGCCCCGGTTACGACGTCTCCCAAGTTCTAGTTCAGTCTCAAGCGTGGAGTCTGTGCCTGTGGGCAAATCACTTCCACCTCTCTGAGATCTGGCTGTAAAACAAGGCTAATAACACCAAATTACCTACCTGTGAGAATTAATGAGATCATACTTGCTCAGCCCTTTGAAGGCATGAAGCGTTACAGAAGCACTGGGGCATTATTACAGAGTGTGTTTTTAATATACGTCTAGTTTCACTTACAAATTGGAGTTTTGCTCCCTTTTGACTAAATGGCACTAATTAGACATGTAGGGTAGGAAATAAATGTTTCCAGTGTTACTCAGGCTGGAAACCAGTTAATTTCAGGGTTCTTTGGTTTAATTGTGTCTGAAAAGATATTGAGAAAATGTGTAATGAGCTGAGAACGCTTTAACTTTGTTTTTATTGTTCCCTAAACTCTTGCTTCTGCTAAGTCACCAAATGTCAGTAAAATAGTAGAGAACTGGACTTGGAGCATTTTTATTTAATTTTTTTTTGGTATGTCAAGGTAAAATAATTCCTACTTATTCAGTTTAATGTAGCAATCCTCCTCCATAAATCTCTGAGCACTTCACAAAAGCGGGTACAGCGTTGCCCTTATTTTACAAAGTGGGAAACGTAAAGCAGAAGGAGGTTGTGCGATTTGCCCAAGATCAAGTAAATTAGGCCTTGTCTACGTGAGAAACATGTGCCAATTTAGTAAAACAGGTGGAAAACACACTGTGGACACTTACCTCATTTTCAGAGTGGTTTTTCTTGTTTTCACTTTAGCCAATTCATATCAATTTAAGCTTGCTTTAACTTAGTGTGCTTAAAGCAAAGGTTTCCTATAATCTGTTGGACTGGGTTGCCTAAGATGGACTAAACTCACCTCTGCCTCCAATTTGGGCTGGTGTCTCCACACAAGCTCTCAGTGGCAGAGAGGAGATGCCTGAAGCCTAGCACATCCCGTATCTCCCACTTATGGGAAATCCTCTTCCTTTACAGTGTTAGATTAGGTGACCCTGGCAAAGAAGCAGCCACACTGGGATGCCTTCTAACCATATTTGGATCAGTGAGCATCGTCAGTAAATGCAAAGAGTCAATGAAAGTACTGTAGTTTTTTTTTATTAATATGGCACATAGCAGAAGCAGAATCTTGTCACATTTTAGATGCCTGAGATCCTGGTTTAGGTAGGTGTTTTTGGATTAAGCCCTGTTTGGTGATGTTTTTTCCTGTGGTCTTACACATTGCTGTCACTCATTGCAGCTCACCTGGGAAAGTTCAGGATGGGTATGTTGCCATGTGCCATCCAAAGGCCTGTGTATTGGCAGTCAAACAACACAGAGCTGATGTGGTTCACCTGTTGATAAAAATAACAGAACTATTAATAGTTAAAAAAGGAAACAATACCGTAAACTTGCAAAACAAAAGTTCCTCCATGTTGTTTCTCTGCCAAGTATAGAAGCATCCATGTGGGTTTTCTTTATTTTCAAGTAAAAAAAAAACCCTTCACAAATCTGAAATTAAACTTGAAGACAGGAAAAGTGAGGATTTTCTCCTGCACCCTCACTTTTCTTCAGCTCCTTTCTTCTCTGAAGTGTTTTCATGAGGAATAGTGGTGTCTGATTTTGTCAGATATGTTGTAACCAAGGAGCTGAGAATTCTCCACCCTGAGAGAAGTCTTACAAAAAATACGTTAACAAGTCATTTCCCCAAAATTTCTGGCTTATGATACTAACTTGCAGATTTTTAGAGAGTATTGTCTCATGTCTTGCTGTGAATCTTCTGATAAAAACTTAATTGCAGAAAATTAGCTGTGCAAATACCTGCTGCATTTGTACAGAACTTAACACAGCAATGTCTTGCTCAGTTACTGTGGATTGTAGACATGATAAAGCATTACCTGGATTCTGTACTTTCATTCTGAGAAAAATAGAAAGAACGCACTGGGGCTGAACTGAGTTCATTATGATTTCAGGAGTTTTGTTCATGCTGGTGCCTATTTGGAAGGACATGGACAGGCAGTTTCTGAGAACCTGTGATGGGGCACACATGGGACTGATATATCCATGTCTGGGAACTGGATGCACCTCTATATCAGGTATCAAGAAAAAGGCATTTCCAGAGAATATGAGTCAGGTCTTCACACTCCAGTGACTGTACACAGGGCAATTCCTGGGAAACACCTTTAAAAGTGCCTTAAGTTAGATGAACCATGGTATGGAGGTGTTTGGTTTGTTGGTTTTTTTTATTTGTTTGTTTGTTTGCTTGGGTTTGTGCTTTTTGTTTTGTTTATTTGTGGGTTTAGGTTTTTTTTGTTTTAAATGGGGTGCTACAAAAAATCAAAGGATCACGTTGCAAAATCACAAGGAAGCCACACCAAGAAAAGATGTCCATCCTAATAACTGAAAACCATTCCTGGGTCCGGATGTGGTGGTGTGGTATTTGGTGGCTTTATGTTTTCCTGTAACCATAGAAACAACCATGACTAAAGAGACTGTGGAAAGAAATTTCTTTGCTTCCCAGCTCCTTCATCCCTGGGGAATCTAATTTGGAAACTCCAAGCTCCACAGTCAGGTAGGCTCTTTGGGGAATGTACCTGAACAACGTCAGCATTAGGGGAGCTGTTGTTTGGTTCAAGGAGGCTTTTTGGGACAAGTTGTGCCCTAGACAGGTAGTGGACATGGTGCTTGAAACCAGCTGTGGGCAAGGAGCGTCAGAGAGCAATGGCCATTCTCTCTTCGGACTCCAGAAGGATTTAGAAACACATTGAATCTGATTGTTGGACCAATTTGCAGATGCTCAGAGAAGATTTTTAGGCTGACAGTGGCAAGCATAAAGAAGGGAAGATTTTAGGCTAATTTGCTGATTTTGGAGACACAGAAGATCTGGGATATGTGTCCAGCTCTCCATAGACTTGTTGTGTGGCCAGAGCATGTTTCTTACTGGTAGTGTGGAATCACAGAACCAAAGAATCATAGAATGGTTTGGACTGGGAGGCACCTTAAAGATCAGCTAGTTCCAACTCCCCTACAATGGGCAGGGACGCCTCCCACTAGAGCAGGTTGCTCAAAGCCCCATCCAGCCTGGCCTTGAACACTTCCAGGGATGGGGCATCCACAGCTTCTCTGGACAACCTGTTTCAGTGCCTCTCCACCCTCACAGTAAAGAATTTCTTCTTAATATCTAATCTAAATCTCCCCTCTTTCAGTTTAAAACTGTACCCCTCGTCCTATCGCTACACGCCCTGATAAAGAGTCCCTCCCCATCTTTCCTGGAGGCCCCCTTTAAGTACCGGAAGGCTGCTATAAGTTGTCCCTGGAGCCTTCTCTTCTTCAGGTTGAACAACACGAACTCTCTCAGCAGAATCAATCCTCTCAGAAGGGTCAATCATCCTTCTCGTGTTATCTGATATGGATTACACGCAGCACTTCCATAGATTCCTCCTGCCAAGTATTTTTACTCAACATGTAGTTTCATGAAGCTTTGGCCATTACTGAGAAAGTTTTCAGTGAACTTTTTCTGTTTGTTGAAAACACAAATCTTCACAAATCTTCACGTGAAACATCTATGCAGCTATATTTTCATTCTAACTTTTGCAAAAGTAGTAATTTAATCCTGAAGATGCATTTTGAAATTGCACTAAACCTTTCAGTAGTAGACTGCAGGTGGAAATGCATGCAAACATTTAATTCCTTAGGTTGAATTTTGGCTATGCATTTACTATCCTGGGTGGGAAGGGGGTATGTCTTCCTTAATCTGTCAGTCAGCATTAGAAAGAGTCCTTCCACAACCAAGGAAACCAAACAGCGAATAAGAACTGAGGGATACTCACTGAGCTCCTACTTTTTGTTTCCTGCATTGCACAGGTCTGCAGTTGGTGCTGAGAGGGGAACAGCAAAGGGTGTTTGCTGAAAATGAGAAGAATTGGTACAGGTCACATGTCAGAAAATGTTATGTGAAATTCACAGTGAATCAGGGTAGGTGCAGCCCTATTCTGTGTAAGAAGGAGGAAGGCCATGGAAACAAAGAGCTGAGACTGATCCATGTGAAATGGGAGTATGTCCCATGCTGTCTAGGTCTGGTGGGGGATAGAGATTCCTCAAGATGCTTCACTTTCCTACAAAGTCTCCTGCATGATGTCCTAAATAGGAAGTGCACACAAGTGAGGAAAAAATGCAGGTGTGCATCTGTTTTTCTGCTCTTACCTCTCTTTTTCCTTTGGTTATCTCCATTTGGTCAGTTCCTTTATGGTGGGGGAGTCCCAGCTTTACTCATACAGGATATGCAGAGCTGGTGAGTCCTTATCACTGATGGACCTTCCTTGAGGGAGAGGAGACACTGTCTTTGGGGACTGCTACCCTCAGCTTTCCCTTGCTGCATGGATGGCTGGTGTGCTTGTAAGCATCTGCTATTTAATGGCATGATGTTCAATCTCAATTAAAATCTACACTATTTTCTAACTTTAAAAATTCTGCAGAGGCTCAGGTACATTTCAAAAGCAGCTCAGCTGTACATGCCAGGGGAGTATGGTCACCAAGTGGGAATGGTATTTCTGTCAGGCTTTTCCAGTAAAACTGGCTTGCCATTTTTTTTTTTTTTTTCATGAAATAATGCTCTTCATGGTGCATTATATGCTTTGGATTCTTTCATAAATATATTTTGCTTTTAAGGCCCCCAGAGCAGATTCTGATGAGACATTATAGAATCATAGAATGGTTAGAGTTGGAAGGGACCTTAAAGATCATCTAGTTCCAACTCCCCTACAATGGGCAGGGACGCCTCCCACTAGAGCAGGTTGCTCAAAGCCCCATCCAGCCTGACCTTGAACACTTCCAGGGATGGGGCATCCACAGCTTCTCTGGACAACCTGTTTCAGTGCCTCTCCACCCTCACAGTAAAGAATTTCATTCTAGTGTCTAATCTAAATCTCCCTTCTTCCAATTTAAAACCATCACCCCTCGTCCTAGCGGTACACTTGCTGACCAAGAGTCCCTCTCCAGCTTTCCCGTCTGAATGCTGGGCACTTAAGGAAATTCTGGGAGTCGGCATGCTTCCAAGCGGTGACATCAATCCTCACCTTCTCTGGGGCTTGTGAAAGCGAGGGGTGACAGCGCTGCCCGGCAGCCAGCCCCGGGGCGCTGGGCGGGCAGAGAGAGGCGGGCAGCCCCCGCGGCGCGGCGGTACCATGGACAGCGGTGGGAGCCGGGGGCCATCACCGGCGGGGACCAGCCGGGCTCCCAGCCCACCCCGGGCGATCCCTCGCTTCTCCTCCCGAAGCTGATGCTGTGACATTGCCCCAGCTCGCTTCCATGCCCTCGACCTTTGGGAATTTTTCTTGCAGCAACGGCCTTTTTTTTTTTTTTTTTTTTTTTTTCCCCCCAGCTCGGCTGGCTGTTGTAAAGTCTTTACAATAGCACCTGGTTTTGGAAGTGTAGCGCAGGGTACCTACACACTTATCATTTGTACCAGAGGTGTTCTCTGTCTGTCTTAGGCAAAAAGGAATCTTTCCTCCGAAAGCAGAGAACTTGGCTTTTTGAAATCTTTACTCTAACACCCATATGGAGCAGTGCTCCTGTATTACTGCAGACAGCTGGAATGTAAGGAGGAAAAATTTCTCAATAACAGGTATTTCTGAGAAAGGGAATTCGACTGATTTCTGGAGGTGGGGATCTATAGCAATTCTAGCTCTAAAGGGTCTATTATAGATCTGAAGGGTCAAGGGCAGGCCATGGATCTTGTTCTGGTAGTAGAGGGAAGTTACCTATCATGACATCCCATCTGTTCACCATAAAGAAAGAGTGCTGAGAGATTATTAGAAAAATCTTTCAGGTTGCATGTTAAACACCTATAATTTAGTATATAGAAAAAGAACCACCTTTGAGCCTGGGGAGGAGCAGTGTACAGCAAAGTGGCTGTAGATGTTAATCAGGCTTAGTGGAGAACACAAAAGAGCTTAAACTGCAAAAGAAAGCTAATTGCAAAACCTCAGGTGAGAAACCCACCTCCAAGCATTATTCTGCTACACCTCTGATCAGGACATTGGTGCTGAGTGCAGAGAATTGAGGACATCAAAGCAGCAGCTATGCATAACCAAGAAGCACTAATAATTGCTGAGAAACTAGTTCAGAGATCTCATAAGCATAAGAAGTAGAAAAGGGGTGCCAGGTCCTCATGTGATGCATGTAGCCAATAAGGCTGTGGAAATCACCCAGATTTCTTATATAGCTGGTGAATATTATGCTGTAGATTCATGACTAGTTGTACTTTTTTACATTAGATGGACACTTGGCCATCAGCTGATTGCTTCTAATACATGCTTGCCCGTATAGTTAGGTAAAGGGTAATTTGTCTCACATTTTTAGCAAAAAGAAATAAATACCTGTGTGGTCTACTGTTTTGCCATGATCATTCCTGGCCATAGCAGCCCTATCTACAACAGCAGTCAGTATGGAGCATTGGTTCTTGGGCCAAGGAAGGCTACCTGTGGTAGATGGACAAGATGATCTGGGGGATGGTTATTCTGGGATGCTACCAGTGCAGCTGTTCAAGCACTGAAAGGACATCATTAAACATTTAAACTGTATTTCAGAAGTACTTGGATGTTCCGTGGAAGATCATGGTCACATTGTGCTTGACGCTGTATAAACATACACTCCTTGGCCTGTGGTGTTTGTAATCCATAGAGGGACAAAACAGACAAAGGTTGGATTATGGACTCCCCTTTTCAGATGGGAATTATTTAGGCTTTACAATATCCAGTCGTTTCAGACTGAAGGATTGAGGAGTTTGTATGTGTTTGTGAAGAATGGGTTGGATATCACAATATACTGTAATCCAGAGGCAGGTTCTTCTGCATTAGGATACCCAGAGCTGTTAGGCTTTCCTGAGCCCTGCACTGGTGCTGGGTGTTGGGAAAAGGTGGTCCTGGCAGAGGCTTTCTTCTCATGTTTGGCACCTGAATGGCATGAGCCTGTATGTATGAGGGAGGATGTTGTGATTCGGAGAATGTTGAGTTCTTGGGTTTTTCTGTCCCTATGAATTTGAGAGAACTGGCAGGGGTTTGTCTTGGAAGACTGGCTCTGCTGCACCATTTGTAAGAAAAAGTTGTGTGGAAGGCTCTGGAATGGTAAGATCTTGGGCCTCCCATGGTTGCAGGCTATACTATGTAAGAATCTCCTATCATCTCCTCGCTAATGAGATGATAGTATGATAGATGATCTAATTTATACCAATCCATTGACTGGTCTTCTGTAGTATCAGAGCTTTCTTTGAGTACTGGCAGCTGGTTCTTTCTGGGTGCTGCTCTCTATTAGGCAATGCTACATCTACTGGCAATGTTACATCTACCACCGAAGCTTTCATGGGACCTTGGGGACAGCTTTCTACATGCCCGGACAAGTATTACAAAAACTGTTTCTCAGTGCAAGTTTCCCACAGCCAAGGAAATTCCTTACAGGGGCCACACCTGCCTCTGAACTTGTTTAACACCAGCCTGCTAAATGGGTGAAGCTGATAGGGACTGGAACCCACTGGAAAACACGCAGCCCAGCCCAATCTGAACATCTTTACCTGGGGCAAAACTTTCCTCTGCATGAAGGCGACAGATGTCAAGTCCAGTACTCTGCTTCTCTTGATGCACTCATTTCCACCCTAGAGAAGTGAGCTGAGACCCACAATAAGTAGGAAATGGAGAATCCCAGGACTGGCAGTAAGAAATGTGACTCTGCATGAAGGCAAATCAAAATCATTCCTCGTTAGAGACTTGAGAAGGACCTGCAGGGGAATCTGGGGTCTGAAATCCCTCTGTGAAATTCTTGGGTGGGTTGCGATGCTTGCACTTTCCTGGCAACAAATACAACCTTTTTGTTTTTCACTTGGAACAAGTTTTTCCAGGTCTGGAAGTGTCCCAAGTGAGAAGAAAAAGCTGATATCTCAGCTGCTTAAAGACTCATGGGAACACCTCTGAGAGATTTTAGTGTCATTTATCCTGAGTGTGAAAACAAAACTTGGTCTGTCCCTTACTTTTGAATCAAAATCCTGAAATTTAGGGCAATGGGAATGAAGAAAACTGAATTGAGTATTTTTGGTAAAAAATATTTTTTTCTAAAAATGGTTTGATCCGAAATACCACCTTGGATCAAAAATGATTATGCGTTCAAAATTTGAAACAGTTTCATTTGGAAAATAAAATGAAATAATTTATACTTTTCTTGTTGCCTTCTCCAAATAAACTTTTTTTCTGCTTAGTTTTTCAATGGCATTTTTAGCTTAAGCATTATTCTGATATTTTGCAAAGGTTAAATTATACAAAATGGAACAAAGGATTTACTCCAAACTGTGGCCTCTATGAAATTATTTTGTTTACCAATTTTTCTATCTGAAAAATTAAAGAGATTGGGTCACGTTTTTTTAAAATTATTTTGGATGCAGAGTTTCTCAAGCTGCCAATTAGGACCCAGACCTGTACTAGTCTGCATGATTGAATTTCACAATATGTGATTAGATTTATGTGATCTTTTTGCAGTGAAGCTGAGATCCTCATGAAACTTTGAAGGGGTTAAAATGTAGAAAGATAGATGACAGACTTAGTAAACTGCCTTTTTTTTTTTTTTTTTTGCATACTCTGGTTATTCACCTGAATAGAAGACAAAGTTTTTATTTTTTCTCTGCCATACCTCTTGAGACTTTTCCCTCCTTTTACCTGTTTCATCCCCCACCTTGTACATCGTCATGTCAGCATTGTTGGTTGCTGCTTCTTTACTTGTCCGGGATGTAGAAATTCCAAATCTAGCCCAGACTTGCAGTCTATTTTAGTCTACTCTCCAATACCAAACAGGTGTAAAATCTCTGCAGTCAGCAGAGGCAGGACAGTTAAACAGAGAGGTCCACTGGAGCTATTAGACACTGGTTCCTCTGCAAACTTTCCATCGGGAATCCTTATGCTGTTGATTGCCCAGAACTGGGCAAATGCACCAAGGGAATGTGTGTTCTGTGCTTGCCCTTGCTACATTATCCTCTTATATACTCTTTCCTGGATAATTCTCCGTCACAGAGCCAGGGAGTGAGGGTAGGTGCACTGGCAATGGATGACAGTGGTCCATTGGTCTAAAAGTGCAGTGCTTAGCTTAATTCTTACATGTGAGAGTTAACTTTGGCTGCGTGAAACCCACCACAGCCAGCTGCTGAATTAACTATCTTTGCATCTAGCCAGGGTCTGATGTACAACAGTTTGTAGCGGGCATCTGCACGATTTTTTCATAGTTTCAAAGCAGCTTATATTCTAGCATCAACTATTAAAAGAGAACCTGGAGTTTTCCTGAGCACTGGGGAATACGTGGACGTGGCTGGGAATGGGACAGTGCTTCACTCCTTGGCTACATGTGATAGTTGCCAACAGACACTTGAGGCAGGGGTAATTGTCTTGGTGGTTAAACGGGGGGTGCAGGTACCTTGGTTCACTTCATGTTTCGTCAAGAGCTTCCCTGCATGGTTCTTGAGCTAGTGGTAGGCTTTTCCATCTTGTTTTCTCTTCATTAGGTGGAGGCTGACTTTGGTGGTGCTACATCTGAGGAACAGGCCCTTTGGCTTGGTTAGATTCTGTTTTCACCTACTTACTGATGCGAAACTGAAACTATCCCTGAATTTAGCTGAAGGCCATGTGAAACCATGTGGTTGCAAATGGTGGAAAACTTCTGAGTGGAATCCCATGGGAATGAAAGTGAAGCACCTACTGCAGGGTCCAGAGCTGCCACTGTGTAGGGGAAGGCATGCAGATATGGAGTAATTTGTGATGTAGGCTTTTGCATAAAAACACCTTAATTTTTGCAGGATACTGAGTTTTAGGCTGAAGTGCAAACACAAACAGAAGAAGCTTCTGAGTCTCTGAGCTGTAGCCCATGAACCTGCATGTGTGTGCAGGTTTGCATGTCACGTTTCAGGCTTGCTTAGATCCATTTGCTGCGCTGAATCACATAAGCAGGTGAGTTATCTGAGTAAGATGGGAATCTTTCCTTTCCCCTTCTTGCAGCTGGATCATGAGTGTGTCATTGGCAAAACTACCCTGCAGGTTAATGACTTAGAAAGCCCTCTGCTTTGCCTGGCTATGGTAAATGACTAACTAATACTAAGCACTTCTTCTTTGAGAAAGAGGGTGAAACTGGTGAACTATTTTTCCTGCAGTTGTGTCTCAAGTGAGATCTCTGGAGTTCCTGAGTTAGTGCTAGGAGGATATGATACTTGAGGGGGCTCATGTTTCCACTCCACATGGAGCAAATGCTGTCTCACACTACGCTGGCTCTGTGCAAAACTTGAGTTAGGTTCACCAGGGCCTTCTCCACTGTGACTCTTTCATAGTCCTGTCCATGGTATTGCAGGTAATCGGACCATCAGGAATATTACTGCATGAAAACACCAGTGTGGGATTTACAGGGTTTTATGTCAGTACCCTCTTCTCTAGTATTGGAGACATTGATAGGCCTTGTAGGAAAGGACTTGTTGAACTTATTACAGTTCTTATTCATGAACTGTCATAGTCTAGTTACAAAGGGTCCTTTTACCACACAGCATAAGTTTTGCTTTGGTTTTTGGGTGTGGGTTTTCTGTTTGTTTGTTTTTTATTTGTTTTGTTTTTTTAGAAAAAACAAATCAGCTGATTCAGATGCAATAATTTTTGGACAAATATTCGTTACTTTTCCATGAGCCTTTTGAATTTAAATTAGGTGTACGTCTGACTCATTTGTGTCTCAGTCATTTGTGTATGAAACTGGGCTAGGTTGTAAGTGAGGTCGTGTAGTTCTCTCCTCCCTTCTCTCCTCCAGTGGGGAAGAATCTAGATCAGTGTTCAAATATCAACAACTTAGTGCTGGAACTGGGACCCAGAAATCAATCTGAGGTTTAAAAAGCAAACAGGAATGGTGCTGATGAAAAGGAGGTGGAGCAGAGAAGAGAGCGAAAATCTGCAGTGAGAAATCATTGGTGTTTCTCAGACCAGTATCTGCAGTAGTGCCTCCATGTGACCAAGATTTGGCTTCTGTGCTCCTGTCCCTGCTCCTATTAGTCTCTCTGATTTGCCTGTGAGCAGCATGAAGGACAGATAGACTTTTGCTGTCAGAGCAGGGCTTGAAGAGCATGCTTGACATACGGCCTCAGGAGAAGCAAAGTGCTGATTAGCTGCTTGTGTGGTAAGCAGCATTCAGCAAGAGGAGGAAACGAGGCAAGGGTCGGGGGGAATCCACACTCCCCTACCTCTGGGTGTGCTACCTGGCTGCACTGCAAACCACAGTGCTCTGAGAGGGGTCTTCGCAGCTAAACTGGGGATACCAGGGCTTTGGTAATGGCTAGGAAGGCAGAGAAAGCCACTCTGTAACTGAGAACAGGCTCTAGAAATTGCTAGGCTGGTTCTGCACTGAGATCAGCATAGCTTGTTAGCGTTTGTCCTGCACTGTGTGTCTGCAGGCTCATCATGTGCAAGACTACTGGAGTGAAGTTCTACTAGCTGCAGGTGTTGCACAAACTGGGCTGGAGCGATTACATCCTACATGGATACCTTCCTGAGGGTGACCTTACCTTTCAAGGTCCTGTTGCCCATCAAACTCAACTCTACTTCTGGAAGATGCAGCATTAGTGGCAGTGGGGCTTTTAGGTTGTCTCCTCCAGCTGCAGGAGGAGCCCAGTCAACCAGGAATGCAGTTTGGGAGAGTCTTATAGAGTCTGGGAGGCTAGACACCCCCAGTAATTAAAGACCTTAAAGTAGCTGAAAAGGCTTACACGAACTGGATAGAGGTGACAGTGGTAGCTTAATTTGGATACTGCTGAACTTCTGAGAGCTGTGCCTTGCTGCGTGTGTGATCTTTTAGCATAACCTGGGCATCATGTATGAACGTGCCTTTGACCTTGGGCCTGCAGACCTCATTGCCTCGAGGAAATGCTGAGTCCATGAACTCGTCAGATTTTAGGCCGGTGGAGTGAGGACGAGACCCACCCTCAGATGCATTAGATAGAAAGAATTAGGAGACATGAGAGAAAAATCTGATGCAACAGCTGACCTCAGAAGAAAGAAGGAAAGGGAAGAGGTTCAAGGTGGTGAATTTCCTAGGCACTTTTTTCTCATTATTTTCTTTATTTGATGGTGTCTTGCAAACCCTTCCCTACGACATACATTATTATTGGCCACAGTCTAAGTAGTTATGTTACAGAACCACTAAGATTTTCTCCCTGTGATGCATGAAAGAAATCTCCTGTGCTGAGTTATGCAACAGACGTATGTTTTTGGCATGTGTTGCACAACACATGTGCCTTCAGCTCACTTTTGCATAGCTTAGAGGAGTTCAGCCAAAAGGAGACAGGTAGGGAAGCTCTCTTCCAGTGCAGCTCCTTGCAGGCAAGAAGCTTGCTGTGGGGCATCCTTTCTCAGTTGCAGGGACACCATAGACTGACTGCAGGTGGTCAGAGCATCACCATGTAGGCAAAGCAGCTGCATGGAGCAACTGGGACAAAAACCATGAGCAGTCCAGGTTGAAGGATTAACCTGTTCTGATATTGCAACTGGGGCTTGTCCTCAAGTCTCCCAATTTCATGCTTCTCTGAGTGAAAGGGAAGCAAAGAGATTGCTTTGGTTTTGTGCAGGTTGAAGCCTTGACCCCCATCACCTTGCAAATAACAAGATCTTTAGAAGGTCTTTCAAAGGAGTAGTCATTAGTGGAATTGCTATTGTACTTTGGGGGCAGTGATGGTGACAGTTCTCTTGCTTAAGTTGATTGATTTCAGAGGTGGCTTCTGCTTTCACTTTGTGGTAGTGAATAATAATTAAAAAATAATCCAGACCTGATTCCATTTGTGGCTCAGCAGAAAGAAGTTCAATGAGTCAAGAATAGTCTCTTCATTGCCATGATATTTTGCTTCTTGCATTTGTATTGAAAAATACAGGAGACAGGTAGGTTTTATGGGTTTCTTTCAGCAAAGGAAAAGAATTAAGACATCCGGATGGCTACACCCTGCCATAAATCTTTTATGCATTGGTAGAGAAAGACCAAACAACATCATATTTGCAAGTCACAGTAAATGATATAGGTGTAACCATCCTCCTGTAACCAAGCGCAAGCAAATTTTGAGGTTTGCTAAGGGTCACATAGGAGACAATGGGCCAAAGTTCCTTGCTTGTGCAAAATGCCACTCTGTCAGGACACTCTGCAGTTTTTACTCTTGAGAAGAATATACCTCCCTGTCATAAAGCTCTTCCTTCCCCTAAGAAGCATCTTTAAAACAGTTGGTTTTTTTTATTGATGATGCATAGCTGGAGACATCTAGACTACACATCTCTGCCCTGCCACCACAGTGGTACCCATACAAGGCGCAAATGAGTAAGACAGAGATGTACTTGGTATTCCATCAGTGCAAAGAAACTAAAGAAGATAGGATGACCAGATCCTCAGCCAGAGTAAATTAGCAGCTGTGCTGATTTACAGCAGCAGAGAAAATGGACCAAAGGGATCCCAGTTTCGTTTGTTGCTAGAGGAGAAGGGTAGAGGGGGTCCCTTTGGGCTCTCTGCAGACTGATGCTTATGATATGGGGGGCACGACCTCCTAGAGATGATGGTGCCAACAAGTCTGCCTACAGATTGCACAGCAATGTGCCAGCACTTGCTGCATTATTTTGCTCTGAGCTGCACCGCTGTATCAGTCACAGAAGTTATTGATCTGAAGCTTGACCCTGTGCTCCGCAGGATGAACTTGAGGGCTCTTTGGGGCTGGAGGCAGCTGTGAAGGGTGTGAGCAGGGCTGTATAGAGCATTCAGAGAGCGTGTACAGTGGCAAAGGACCCATTGCTGAGACAGCACATACCCAAGGTGCTGATGGGGGGGTCAGGGAATAGGGGAGGGGAGCTACAGCCCCCTTAGTCCTCTTCCCTGGGAAATTTGCCCCTGCCACTTGCACCAAGACAGACAGGAAAGGTGAATCCAAGCTGTCAGTCCCTGAATCCACCTTTCTGTATGCTTTATTTATGCTCTTTTGGTGTCATTTGGCCAAGGCAAGCCCGGTTTCATTGAGAAGAAGAAGCAGGAGGGAGGGCAGGTAGAGAACCAGCTGCAGGTGGCATTTGAGATAAACAAAGCAATTAAACTTTTACTTTTTCCTTCCGTAAACGGGAACATCAGTTGAGAACAGGCAGGAATGTGGCTCCCTATTCCTGTTCTTTAATGAGCTCGGGGGCGGAGGTTTGACAGACTGGCTGGCAGTCATGTCATTGTAATGACAGTGCTTTGCACTTAACACTTTTTACCTGGGGGATCTCAAAGCACTGTATAAACATCCACTCAGCTCCTGGCACTGCAAAGCTGTATTGTTCTTTTGATCTAGCAGAGGAGAGGGCGGGGTATTGGGAGCAGGAAGATTAGAAAACAGGGATAAAAAAAATAAAATAATGCCGTGCCTACGGATGTGCTACAAACGTGGCAGCCCAGTGGAGACCAGACCTGCAGGTCTCAGTGCCAGGCCTGTGCCAGTGTCTTGAGTCTGTGGCCTTCCAGCAATGACCTCTCCATGCAGTTCTTGATCTTGACTGCTCAAAGCACCTTGGGACAGTTGCATGGCTCTGGTAATGCCTTTGGGCTGGGCTATGATCTTGCTTATGGCCCTTTATAGCAGTCCCTAAGGCGCGCTGCGGCATGTGACATTGATATGCCAGGAAGGCTCCCTGAAGCAAAGCCACTAGGTATTGGCTCATGCATGTCACCCTCCTCCCTCTTGCTTCAGTCATGGCAATAAGGAGACCTCCTTTTTTTCTGAGTCCCTAGAGCTGAGCTTTGATTGTGCTTCCAGGGAACTGTTGCACCTCTTGCAGTGCTCAAGGGATATGTATGAGCTGAGGAGCATCATGGTGCCAACCTTTTGGCCCTTCATTTACACCAAGGGTGTGAAGACAAGAGAGCAGGTTTGGCCAGGGCAGAACTAGGAATAGGAAAGCATGCAAATGGCAGTGGCAGAATAAAGTCCTGATGGCGTCTGGTACCTGATGCTCCATCACAAAAGTGATAGCTTGGCTGCCTGGTGTGGTGTGGCCAAGGTGAAGTCTGGGCACTGCCAGAGGTCTTGTGGGGACACTGGAACTTGGACAGGGTGAACCCAAAGTTCCATTATGGATGTCAGCTTTGCTTTTGGCTCCTCTAAACCCGTCAAGGCAGATTTTCCACTGGCTATGCCTACCCAGACAGACACTTGCATCATGACCCCAAGGGATTCAATCTGTGTGCCAGGCTGGCTGGACCCATAGACTCCCCAAACTGAGCAGTTGTCCTCAGAGATTCCTGGTGGAAAGAAATTGGCCTCTTTCTTTCTACCAGTGCTGTGTGGACATATAGAAGTACCAACAGCTTGCAACAGCTTGAGTCCCAGCGTCACTGCTGGGAGCTGATATTCCCACTTAGCTCTTGACTAGGGTATTGCAGGTAGCTCAGTTTATGAGAGCAGCCAGGAGTGCTACATTAAGGTGTAGTTTGAAGACCACATGGAAACTGAGAATTTTGACCTGAGAACTCATTGACTGTTGTTCTCACAGTATTTCCATAAGCTTTTCAAGAGCTTTTTTTATCAATGTTACTGGTACTGCACCAGTAGTATGTTCTACCTCTTGCTTTCAAGCTGCCAAGGGCTAAACCAGCTGTGGTGGAAATGATACTGCTGTTTTTCATTTCTTTGTAGTGATGACTTAGAGCTGAGTGGGTGAAGCCCTTTAAAAACTCAGTTACCCAGCTTTCTTACAGACCAAACCAGCTCTGCCTTGTTCTGCCGAAGAAGCAGTAAAAAACCTCCTTTTTGTCAGGTTTCAACACATTTCTTATCATTCTTGGGAAGCTCATTAACCACTTTTTTAATGAAAGATTGTATTGGTTGAATCTCTGACTAATTTTTTTGGTTGCTGTAGCTGGGTAATAAATAGTCTGTGTGCTTATCTTAGTGACAGATGGCTTCTGTGTTGTAATAGATTGTATCTCTATTTTATGCTAAAGCTCTCCTGTCCCTGGAGGCATTCTTTAGAAAAATAAAAAAAGAAAAAGAAGGAAAGGTGTTTATCTCAATGAGTTTGTAATCCCTGCCTTAAAAAAACAAAAACCCAAAGCTAACCCAAATCTGAATAGTAATTTATGACTCCAGGTTCATCCCACTTTGTGACAGAGCCAAGATTGTGAGACAAGGAATGATGGTACTGGATGCTACTCCGTTCACAAAAATGTGTACTGTTTTTTTTTGCTTGCTTCCTTGGCTGCTGCAAGTCATTAAGAGCTGTGTCCTATGCTGGAGGGGTCTGACACTGTGTTTGCTGCTTTAACACTAAGAGTTTGTTGCTGGTTTGTATTTCTGAGAGGAGGTGTATTAGTTAAATTGACCCTATCTGCAGGAAAGTGGCTCATGCTCTGTGTGACCTTGACCTGTGAGTCCATGCTGCTGCCTATAGGAAGCCTATGGCTAAAGTAATGGTGTTCCTGCTTTACCAGAGTAACCCATCTGCTTTGGGCTCTGTCCTGTCTGCCCCTGGGGTAAGGAAACTGGGACTTTTCTAGGAAGGATCCTGGCTGACACCATGCAGGTATGACATTGCTGTCAGCAGACTACTCCAAAGTTGTCTTGCTCTACATAGGGAGGGAGATACATACGGACTCACATTGAGTTGTTGCAGGCTTGAGGCTATGCCTGGTCTAACATGCTATGATGTTTATCTTGAGCCTCTCTGGACATGTTTCTGTGTAGCATATACTTGACTACACTGCATTGACATGGGAAAACTGTATGTGCCTCACACATGTGGTAGAGGGCACAGGACAGGCCACCAGTGCAGCTACTGCTCTCTTCTGGGAATCTTAGTGGTATGAAGAAGTGCATTTCAAAATTAAAAGGTTAGGTGAAAAGCTGCCTGGTTGTTTTTGTTTGTTTTGGGTTTTGTTTTTTTTTTTGTCAATTTTGAACCTTACTTATTAATTTTACTTATTTGATGTTATTTACTTGTGTTTTGGTGCCATCAGGCTGTATGTAGACTACACTTGAAAGAATCTTATGACACTATTGTGTTGAAATAGGCTAAGTAAAATGGTGCTGTCTTGCACCTGTGGTAGAAAAACACTGGAGGTGCACAGGCTTAGTGGAGGCTTATGAATTTGTCATCTATCCATCTGGCTCAGGCTTGAAAGCCACCCTCTCCATACAGTGTATCTATAGAACTTGTTGGCACAGTGACAGAGGAGACTTCAGCCCTGCAATTTGGCTAGCATCAGTTCCAAACTCAAAAACCTCTTAGAAGTGCTCTGAAATACACTGTTTGCACCTGAACTTTGAGATTTCAACAGTGTGGTAAACTGAGGTTTGAATTTCACTCTTTTGGGGGAAAGAGATGGAATTTACAGTTGTTTATTGTTGCCAACAAATTTGGAAGACTGATTTGGCAGCCAGAAAGGACTTATGTCTGAGATTCTGATTTTAAATGATTTGCATGCAGTAAAAAGGGATTCTGTGAGACAACAGGACTCCGACAAAGCTTGTGCTGTCCTTGGGAGAATAAGCAGCATAAAGTCCAGGAGGTCCAGCAGCTTTAGGGGTATATCTTCCCATCTTCCCATAGAAAAGCACTCTTTTCCTTGACACTTAAGAAAGAGTTCTCTTGTAACAGCATTGAAACAAATCAGAGATTTTAGGACCTCTCTTCTGAAAGATTGTAGGTTTAATTTTGAAGTAACTCTTAGAAGTGGCCATTTCAGGTCTTGTTGTATCATGGAATAACTTTGGGCTACCTCGATTGTGGACCACGAAACCCATGGGTAAAAGCAGTGTTGGGGCAACTCAGATGCTCCTGAACACCTCACTCCCTCACTTGCTTCCACCACTGATGGACAAGTCTGTTCCAGGACCTGTTTTAATTCCTCTCTCCATGCTTGGGGAGTTAGGCTGTTTCCAGTGCAAGCAGTATGTGACTAGTGTGCACTGATCCTTTGTATTTTGGCCCATCTCCAGTACACATTAATTCTCCCACAGGTATTGCTCAGGAATGTGCTCGTACCTGGGTGGTTCATCCACACTGTCCTCCACTCTTGGGAACAACTGTAAACTGGGAGAGTCTTTCCACCTCATTCTGTTCCTATCTTTTTCCAGATCCATTTTCTGAGATTTGCCCTGTTAATGGTGAACTCTGCCTGTGGCTCATGATGCCAGCTTAGCACAAGCTCAGGTGGCTTTGGCAAATGTCTTTTGTGTTTTGTGGGCTGGCACATTTGCTTTAATCAATTCCCCAATCTATTCAATACAGGGTTTAAACCAACATCAAATAAAACACCCTACTCCCTTCTCAGTCTGGCATAGCAGAGCACAGTGGTTACAAGCTTTCCAGAGACCTGATTTTGATTTGGAACAGGGTTTTGGAGGAGGCTGTAGCTGATGTGCCAGTAGGAAAAGGTGAAGTGAGGAAAGCCTCTGGAGCTCCCAGTTTCTCTTGGTAGCCTGAGCCCACCTGCAGATTCTGCTGCCACTGTGCCTTGAGAGCAGCTGCTCATTTTGGTGAACTTGCTGGCAAAATGGGCCATGATGGAGAGGAGGGGGTGGGCAAAGGAGGAGTCTGGGAGAGGAAGAAGAAGGTGGAGAGAGGAGAGTCACTCCCAAATACTCAACTGGTTGTTTTCCCAGACCCACCTTACACCTGAAGAGAGGCTGTAATGGCCAAATTGATAGCCTGTTGTCACCAAGGGCAGCCAGTGGCCTGCACTCCCCTATATGGACATGGGTCAGCTATGCAGATGTCTGCAGCCAGGATGGATCTTCTGAGACCTTCCTGACTGGGGCCAGCAGCCGTTCTGCTGCCGCCACAGGACTGGGACCCTCATCTTAGTAAATATCTAAGGAATGCTTTCTTGCTTCTTAGGATAATATCTATAGTCTGTGTTTTGCTATTTCACTTATGCTTGTGTCCTCCAGGGTCTCACTCCTGACCACTCGGGCTCTTTCTCTGGTGAGAGTTTGTGTCAGGTCACAACTTGCCTTGGTTTCAGAGACTTTGGCCATTGCATGCTCCCATGCTCAGTAATAAATGAGTCTTGAGTTGAAACGCTGGCCTGGGTTGGAGGAGACCTGCCTCTTCTGCAGGGAGCACTTGTAGAGGCAGGTCCTTCACCCTCCCTGTGGACCAGGCATTGGCATAATGCCACATCACCCACTCACAAGAGGTGCCAGTATCTGTCTTGTGCCTGTGACTGATATAGTCATGGAAAATGGGCTGGGGGGACCATCTGAGATTACACTGGTTCTTCTGCTGCCCCAAGGCAGGATCAACTCTACCTAATCCACCTCTGACAGATGTCTGTCATCTCTCTCAGAAAAAAGGACAAGCACCCTCCAGTGTTGGTGATTCCAGAACCTCCCTAGAAAATTAATTTCTCCTCCCTACTGGAAAATTTCTCACTGTGCTTAATCTAAATCCTTTTTGCCTAGTGTCCTTTGATCTATGTCTTCTTGTTCTGTCCTGAGTGGATGTGAGCAGCAGCTTGCAGCCGCCTCAGCTGCAATCCCATTCTAGTGTGAGCTATGTACAAGCAGTGGGGACGTGTAGCTAAACTCAGTGATAAACCTCAATGCTCAAACTCAACGATAAACATCCAGTTCAACTTTTGCTGGCAGCCTGAACACGTAGCCTGGGATGACTGCTCCAGAATCAGTTTTCCCTCTTTTCCACAATAGGACAATTGTAGCAAATGCTGAATGGAGGGAGCTCATCAGCTGCCTATTGTGCTAGTGTGTTTTCTCTCTCCTCTCTCTGGGGATGCTCACCACTCTTTGGGTATGTGGCAGGACGCCAGGTGCCTACCCTAGGTTCTCTGTCACTCTCCCTACTCAGCAGGGCAGGGGGAGAAATAATACAATTAAAAGCTTTTGGGTCAATGTAAGGCTGGGGAGATCACTCACCAACTACTGTCATAGGCAAAACAGACTCAACTTGGAGAAAACTAATTTATTACTAATCAAATCAAAGTAGGTTAATGAGAAATAATGCATAATAATTCCCTGGCTCAACTTCACTTTGAATTTTCTCTACCTCCTCTCCCACCGAATGGCACAGAGGTCCAGGGAATGGGGTGTTACAGTCAGTTCATCAAACGTTGTCTCTGCTGCTCCTTCCTCCTCACACTCTTCCTCTGCTACGGTGTGGGGCCAGCCCATGGGAGACAGTCCTCCATGAACTACTCCAACTTGGGTCCTTTCCACAGACTTCAGTTCTTCATGAACTGCTCCAGTGTAGGTCCCTCCCATGAGGTGCAGTCCTTCAGGAACAGACTGCTCAGTTTGGGTCCCCCACAGCGTCACAAGTCCTGTCAGCAAACCTGCTCCAGGTGGGCTCCTCTCTCCATGGGACCACAGGTCCTACCATGAGCCTGCTCCAGCACTCACAGCCTCCTTCAGGCACATCCGCCTGCTCTGATGTGGGGTTTTCCAAAGGCTGAGGGTGAATATCTGCTCCACCATGGACCTCCATGGCCTGCAGGGGGACAGCCTGCCTCGCCATGGTCATCACCATGGACTGCAGGTGAATCTCTGCTCTGGCATCTGGAGCACCTCCTCCCCCTCCTTCTTAACTGATCTTGGGGTCTGCAGAGTTGCTTCTCACACATATTCTCACTTCTCTCTTCCAGCTGCAGTTCTGCAGTAGCTTTTTTCCCTCGCTTCTTAAATGTGTTATCAGTGAAGTGCTACCACTGTTGCTGATGGCTTGGTTTTGGCCAGCAGAGGGTCCGTCTTGGAGCTGGCTAGCATTGGATCAATTGGTCATGGGGGAGCTTCTAGCAGCTTCTCACAGAAGCCACCCCTATAGCCCTGCCTGCTACCAAAACCTTGCGATGCAAACCAAATACATGGTAAGAGGCCTAGTCACTTGAGATCTCATTTCTGCTTGGAAGTGGCAGTGAAGTACACTCAGGGTGCCTTGTATTGTGAGATTTGAGGCAGAAGAGAGGATACAAACCCATTGCATTCACTAATGTTCAGCTTCACAGGTGCTGTAAGGTGTGTGCCTCCCCCTCCTGCCTCTCCCATTTCCACCCAGCCCATCTCGTCCCATCTACCTCTTTCACACTGGCAGCATGAGGCAGGAGTTTCACCCTGTCCTGGCCCCACCCTGCTTCCAAGTTTTTGGAAACTCTCCCACTCACCCAGAGCCTTGGAAGCAGCTGGGTTTTGGCTAAATCAAGTCAACACAACTTGCTGGGATAATTAGGACATTCCAAATTCCAGTTGCATCTGCTCCCCCTGCCCGCCCCCCACCAACCTCCCTTAGATGAAGTCTGTTCCTCTAATAGTTCACCAAGCCCGAGGCGTTTATTCATGCAAAGCCTCTTGGCTCAATCGTTATTCAGTCAAACTCTGGTTGACCTAATGGGTGCACGTTGATTTCAGCATCGGCTTTGCCTGTGTGAGATCTCAGCCTGGTGCACAGCGCTAATGGCTCCCGGTGACTTTCTCGGCTAATCCTGCTTTGTTTCTGATTCTTCCCTGCCTTTCCCATGCCTTGGTTTTCTGGGCATGTCTGGGATCACTGGCCTCCTGTGCTTCCCTTGAGCTCCATGAGGTCCCGACAGGAATATGTCCTGGTGCAGATGGAAAGGGGGAGGCAACCTTGGGTGCAGGGGCTGCATCCTATCTGACCCCACCTTTCAGCAGGGACAATTCCAGCTCCTCTCCCATGCTGCACAGGTCTGGCTGGCGGGGAAGCTCTTGTCAGGGGACAGAAATTGTCCTTGACTCTATTCTGAAAGCACCTCAGCCAGCAAACCACCTTAATATAGAGACTATGCAAGTGTCCACCTCCACCCCATGGGCATTAAGCAGGCTACTGAGGGGGTGAGGGGAGGCTGAGCTTGGCCTATGGAGGAGCTGGCCCTCTTATTGTACCAGGCAGGGACCTGGTGGTAATTGGAGTCTTGCTCGCAGCACTTTTCTGGCTTTCTTCAGGTTTATCTTGAGCCCACATTGCTTTTGTTATAGCAGGCTAGTTTTTCTTCAGGAGCTACCCCCAGGCTTCTTATCTTTATGTTTTTCTCACAAAAATCCCCTTGGAGAGCTGAGTGTGCTTGAGAGAAACAAGGTTTTCACGCAGTACCAGATTAATGAGTAGGAGTTGTACAGACTGTCCCTGAAGCCAGGAGATAGCCCGAATTAAGAGGAATAGAAGAGAGAAGGACAAAAGAAAAGAGAGGGAGGGAGGAAGGAAGGAAATGGCTGGATGTGTAATACAAATAACAATGCTACCTGGCTGTGGTAGGAAAGTCTGAAATTAACAAATATGAAGGGTGAATCCTTCTGTAAATGGGTGCGTTGCTAGTGCTTTCACTGGCAGCTGAGATACTTTATGGTAGTTTCAGAACTACTCTATATTTTTGCAGTTAACATAGCACTTCTTTTTCTTCAGGGAAGATCTCAACTTATAAATATCGGCAAACCTCTTACTGGGGGACTATTTCTCTCCTTGGAGGATGTGACGCTGGCTCAGCTGCAGAGGTGCCTCCTCCTTCCTCTAATGTTACAGCCATTGCCATGTACTTGACAGACCATGGATGTTCATACACAAAGCATGCAGTACTGAATGCCAGATTTGTTTTTTTCTCTGGATTTGAGGAGATTGAATCTGAAGTGACTGTTACTTTCCTTCTGGACTATATGCCAGAACCAGGAATAATAAGTAGGAGTTTAATACTAAATTGGTTGATGCATCTAATGTACATTAAGAGTGCCTGAACTGGGAGTAACTTAGATTTATTCCAGCATAAGTAGAACAGAATTTGGCCGATTTATCCTTTTATGTCTGCCCAGTCCTCCATTCAGACATTCGAGAAGAAACAGAGATGCTGTTTCACCTCCAGCGTCACTACCATCTGTGGCAGAGGAAAAAAAGGTTGAAAAGGAGCTCCCTCTGGAGAAATTGTTGTAGTCCTCTTTTGTTTTTGTCGCATTTCTTCCTCTCCCAGACACAGAAGGTGGGGTTACAGAAGCCTGCAAATCAGGAAAGATACATATTTTTTAAGGAAAACACCTCACCAGATAGCTGGAAGGAGTCTTTCCAAAAGCAGCCCATCTTCTTGTCACTAATGTAAAATAACCCCCTGGAACAGTGTGTTTTCAGATCGGTCACAACCTCTCCTGACATCATATTAAAGAGACCAGCATCAGGGGAAATCTGTCTCATCCAATTAAGTCCTGTGGTGTAGGTACATGGAAAATCTTCCAGACAAAGTTCAGTTTGCATGCATGGCTTGGAAGGTGCAAGAAACATCCAGATTATGAAACAAGCAGTCCCTAAATTCCTAGTCCACATCATTACAGACTGCCTGAAGTATGAGAGTTTATGACTCTAATTCAGGAAAGTACTGAGCCTGTGCTTATTTTTAAACCTTTTCCTTAATTCCTATTCCCACATCTGGAAGACCAACTTTGACACATTGAATAATTAACTGAAGACTTGCTGCACAAAGTTGGCAAGAAACCTCTGGGCTAAAAATAAGCCACTGAGAATTGGGAATAAATGGGTGAAAATCATAGTGTGTTCTCTGACAGTTCATAAAGAGAGAAGGAAAAAGAAGAGAATCTGACAAATAGTTCACACTGAATAATTCAACCAGCATTGTTTGCTCTGTGCACAAGGGACTGGACTTGCAAGGGTCTAAAATGTTTAAGTTGCTACTGAGCTGGAGATGGCTAAATCTAAAACATAGAGTGCAGGGAAATACCTACATAGGCTTTGGTACATAGGTAGTTTAGATGATTTAAGATGTCTTTCTAGCACTAAATGACATATTTATATCATTTAAAAAATACATATTTATATCATTAAACTGTAGGCTGGATGGATGTTGCAGCCTTTGCTGGTGTGAATAGGCTCTGGTAAAGTTTGGTGAAGGATAAATTGACCCATTTCTGCTAAAATCTAGGATTTATGCCCTCATTGATGGCAAAAACTGTTCAGGTCCATTGGAAGGCAGTGAATCCATCACTGGCAGGATCTGCTGTGGACTCAGTAAGTCAGTGGGCTGTGTAGCCAGGTTGCATCAAATAGCATTTGCTTCTGAAGCCAGGCCTGTTTGTAGCAGGGTCTTATTTTATCAATGGATAATTTTCTTTTTTTTTTTTTTTTTTTTTTTTTTTAGGTAGCTCTGGAAATGCACCTTCCTGATAATGAGGAAACAATTTCAAATTTATTTTCAGAGCCATGGCTGTCTGGGGAGCTATTAGCTGCGGGATGGAAGAAAGCAGCTGTTGAACTCTGCACATCAACGCTACACAACAGGTTAGGGCAGGAAGTGAAGAGGAATCCAATTGAAACCTTAGGGGGAATTTAGGGAGACAGAACATAATTAACTCAAATTAGATTTTGGCCAGGATACCAGGGCTCTGCTGTTGTGAAATGCACATCTGGGATCTTGGACAGTCATGAGGCAGCTCATCAGCTGGTGTAAATGAGCCTGGCTCTACTGTCCTCAGTGGGTGAAAATTGGTCTCCTTGGAAGAAGTACAATGGAGGGAGTTTGGCTCGCACCATGCTAGAAAACCTGGCCTATGAGGTCAGGAAAGCAGCTTCCCAATGCTTATGTCTAGTTCCTCTCCGGCACCGGTCCTTTTAAAATAGTAATACAAATACATATATATATAAAAGGCAAATAATGAACTTAGGGGAAAAAAAAAAAAAAAAGAAAGATCCCTGTAAATAACATGGAATAAAAAAAACCCAACCAGTAGTCCACGTTTCCGCAGTATCTTTCCTGAACAGGGACAGTTTCTTCTTCCAGTTTTGTACTGTGGCTGTTCCCATTTCTATGTAAAGTGGGTCAGAGGTAGTGGCGGGGGAGGCAGGGCCACATGGGAAATCTTGCTGGGAGTTGTTTGGTTTTGAAGGTCTTGGTGTCCTGTTGTGCTGTGATCCACTGCACCAGGAAGACCTTTGTTCCTATGGGAATGCCCTGAATGCATCACCTTCATGTGTGAACACAACCCCCAGAAATAAAAACCTCGTGGGTTCATGGGTCTGCTGCATATCCACGTTTTGCTGTCCCTCTGCCCTGGTGGGTTGTCCCTTGCTTGGGTCTGTGGTCAAGCGTGGGCTACAGTCTTGCTGAGATGAAGGGCTTAAACACCATAGAAACCAGGAGTGGGAAGGAAAGCCAGAGGTCATGCAGTCCACCTCCCTGCCCTGGGGCAGGATGAGATTTACCTACGTCATTCCTGACAGATATTGTCTAAATTGTTCCTGAAAACCTCCAGTGATGGCTATTTTACCCCCTTCCTGACAATCTATTCCGGTACTTGTCTTTCCTTATCTGTATTTTCCCTAGTGTCTCACATCAATCTCTCTTGCTGAAATGTAAATTCAGGACTCCTTGTCCTAACCACCAAGGGCACAGCGATTAGATTACCCTCTTCCTCACAGGAGCAGATTCTCATCTCTTGCCTATTGCCTTTCCTAGACAAACCATCCCCGTTTCCTTCACTCTTCCCAAACTGTCCACGTCTGCTGGGCTAACGTTCTTCCCTTCCACCCAAATCAGGATTGTCTTCAATTAGTCCTCATCCTCCTGGAAATCTCCCAGCACACTTTGAAGTTCTATCAGGGTGGACTTCAGGGGACAAGTTGCTTCCTCTGCAGGCTGCACTTCTGCACACACCTCTCCATGGCATTTTGGCTCATCATTGCCATACGTGTGGGCAGACATCACTGTCTCGTGCTTGGCTCACCATTCTCCTGTTCAGCATTGGCCTCACCAATTTTTGGCCTCCTCGTCTCTAGCTGTCCATCCCTCAGGCCTGAGGGCAGCGTCTTATGAGCATCCTCACTCCCTGTTTCCTTCAGACCCACTGTTCCAGTTTGTCTCAGGGAAGGCTATCATTGAGCTTCTTTTAGGGGTGAGCCACAAGGGTAATTTTCTGAGGCTAAAGAAGCCCCACAGGGCTGAGATAAACATCAGTGTAACTCATCCAGGGTGTGGGTGGGAGGAGGTCCAGAGCTTCTGCCTTAATCTCTGCTTGTTGACCCCTGTGAGTCAGATACCGCCTCTGTTTAGAGGTCAAATTAAGCATGAATTTAAATCTTGGCTGCACTAGGGACTTGCAAGGATATCAAAAGCCAGGTGAGAAGCAGGTTTAGGTACTGGACATCTGTGGGAAATACCTAATGCATGTATGGATCGGGACCTTGGATGCTTGTCCAGTAACCCCTTGCTAAGAGCAGGTAATAAGCAGCAACCACCACAGACTTGACTGCAAATCCCATTCCAGAAATATCACCATCCCAATCCTGCTGCTGCTCATAGACAGGACTGGAGGTGGCAGTTTTGCCTCCTGTAGCAAAGTCCCCCTTTACCCTACACAGGGTAAAGAGGATGTTGAGACCTGTGTGGCTAAGAAAAACCCAGTAGAGAAGCGTCGCGTCATCTAAACTGTTCAGTTTAATTGCGGTGACTTCAGGCTATGTCCCACATGACAGTCTCGCATCCTTTCTCTGCCCATTTTGCCCCTGGATTGCTTCTCCTGAAGCAGCACCAGTGGCCCTTCTCAGGTGATACTGAAGCAAGCAGCAATCCTGGATAGATGGACAATCCAGCGTTTGGCCACTTCTGTAGTCATTCAAAGTCCCCGTGGCGATTTTGCAAGAATAGGTGTGTTATACCTGGCTTGGTTCCAGATTTGCTAATCATATTGCAGCCTAGAAAAAAGAAACCCCAAATCAAAACAACAAAAACCAAAACACTCCTGCTGCAATTTTTTTTTTTGCATACAATAGTTTTTCAAAGCTATTGGATAGGGATGATTTTTAGTAGTGGACAAGGCGATTATTCCAGTGTTAACGATACAAGCTGATGTGGGCAAGCAATTTATACAGCATTTTTTGCAATCTCTGCTGCTGTGCTGAGGATTGATAGCCTGGTGCTATGCTGAGATACTGGTTCTGCACGTGTGTGTGTACTTGCATATATACACAATTGTTTGTAATATGCTTTATGATCAAAGGTACTACATAAATGTGAGTTATTAATAATCATAATTATTGGATGTTGAAAATTGTTTCTGGGTATTTTGCCATTAAAAAATAAAAGAAGAGGGTTTAAGCACTTTCAACTTTTGCCCGGGAATATTATATTCATTTATAAAACAATATTAATGAGTTGCCTAAAGGAGCCTGTAATTTGGGTTGTTGCTGTGGATATTATCTTGCCATTAAACAGTTCAGAAACTCAAAGGGGAGCGTTTTCAGAAGCAGAAGCATAATAACAGTTTATAATACCTGACATTCGTATTGCACTTTTAATTCCAATAGGTCATAAATCATTTTGCAGGCTGTAAATAGAGGGGGGGCCTGCTCACCTCCCATTGAAACGCGGTCATCTCTGGGGTGGAACGCAGCGGCCCTCCTGTGCCAGCAGCGTTAAGCAACAGCTTGTTTAGGAGGTGAAGTCATACGATCACAGGCGTTCGGGCTGGGAAAAAACTCATTAAGTAATTTACTCCATCCCTCTACCCCTACGTGCTTGTTCCTCTGTCCTGTACTTTGTCCAGACTAGTTTTAAACATCCCAGGGGAGGTAAGGAACATCTCCAAACGAAACTGCAAAAGCAAGCGGGAGTAGACAGAGGAGCTGAAGCCCAGCCAGGGCAGCACAGTAATGTTCCTCTTGCAAAAAGTGCCACGGCATCTCCGGCGCCTGTTGCGCAGACTGTTCAAAGCGCAGCACAGCGCTGGGCCACCGGTGCCTGCAGACTTTGGAAGAGGCAGCTCTGCCTCTGCCAGCGCCAGCGTTAGCTTCTGCCTCTTGTGACCAAAGGGTCTTCTTCAGACACCGACCAGACAGTGCTCTCTCCCCGTCATTTCTAGGTGCGGAGGCAGCGCTGGCCGGGCAACGTGTGTCTGCGGGCACTGCCAGCTTGCAGGGAGACCACGCAGGTTCGAGGGTGCACACGCAGCTCGGCAATTACGGCCCTGCAGTGGCGAAAACGAGTTTGGAATTAGCATCGCTCCGCCGGAGGTCATTTCAGGTCAGGAAAGAAGGGCTTGCATTTGAGATCTGCGGTGAGAAGAAAAAGGCTCGCCACACAGGAAGCTGTGGATGCACTGTTGTTTGAATCATTTAAACCAGGGCTGGAAAAGTAGATTCAAGAATAGAAAACCGTCCCGTGCTGCTTTGTGCAGGAGGTGGATGAGCCGTCCTGACCCGTGTCTGGCACCATGCACCCGGTAAACCCAGGGTGCACTGTGTAAAGGACACTGGTTGTGGAAAGTGTTGGGCTGGGGGAAGGAAAAGGCATTTTTCACCAGCCTGTGCGCGTTTACTCACCCTTTTAGGCCTCTGGGATAGCACGCATGGCCAAATGCACTCAGCTAACAAATGTAAGGTGCTGCTGTTCACTCATCCCCTCTTCTTAGCCCCAAATTCACCCAAGCAAAACTCCGGCCAGGCCCTTTGTTGGACAAATCCTCAAGTTTTCCCTAAGCTTTCCCTTGGCTAAACTCTCCCTGGCTTCAGAGGCTGTTTACTCATTTCTTACTCAAGGAAACTCCAATTGATTTTTTGACCCGGGTAAGGCTGGACGAAGGATGAGTAAGTTCCTTAGGCTCTGTCTTTGTGATCTGAGCCCCAGGGTGACCCTTGGCCAATACGGGAATGAAACCCCGTGTCCCAGCAGGGTGGGAGGGAATCAGCTGGCAAATGCCAGTTGTTTAGAAATGCTGCCTTGCCTGGCTGCTAGACACACCTACTTGTTCCAGGATCGACCTTCCTGCCTGAGGATATTTAACACACAATGGCTGGCACAACTGAACTTTAATTTTCCAGACAATTATGGCGAAGCGGCATTCACCACATTCCTTTCATGCTCCTTTGATGTTGGGTGATTTCACAGTACATAATGATAGGACATAGACCAGGCCAACATCCTCACCCTTTGGAACTAGCACCCACTACCACAGCCTCATTTATTTCTAGATATATAATGTATATAGTATATATATTTATATGTGTCTTTTTTTTTTTTTTTCCCCACAGCAGATGGAGTTGTTTTGACCATCATTACACTGGGTTCTTAATTAAAGCACCCTTGTTAATTATATTAGGGGACACTCCTTAAGCAATTATAAGTTGGAGAGTAAGGACTCTCCCCACTCTGACTACTGCTCCCATTATACAAAGTCCTGAGTGATGTTAAGCAAGATTGTTTGGGTATTTGGGATTTTCTGTAGTCCCCCTTGAAATTATGTGTACCATACCTAAAAAAATGTTTTTCTGTACTCTGTTGAAAGCAATTTCTTAGTGATAGATCAAGGCTAGTCCTGTGCCTTTTTTTCCTGCAAGCAAACAGACAGAAGACGTGCATTGACTTTTAGTCTGTCCATCGTTCTGAGATCGTGAGGCAAAGCTTTGGAGATTGGGACAATGTGTTGTGCCCTCCTTGCAGCCTCTGGAAGAAAGGGAGCTAGTGGGGAGGGCCAACAAACCACTCCATCTGGAGGAAGCATCCTACTGCAGCCAGAGGAACCCCGTTGAGGCCAAGGCAAGTTGCATTATAAAACTGTATGGATCTTATAAAACGGTCTTAGACTGAGTATCTGAACAGCTTAGTGATTGTCATCTTTCACATTTCCTTCTGCCTTACTCCTCTGAGGCAGGGAAGTGCACGTCCCACTTCATAGGAACCTGAGTCATAGAGAAGCAAAAGGACCTACCCCAAGTCATGGGCTCAGAATGGCTCCCAGGATGATGAAGACAGGATGGAGACATCCTGAGCCCTAATGGTGCTGTTCACTCCCCTCCACTCTGTCTGACCCTTGTCCGACCTGTGGGTGCACACAATCACTCCTGAAAAACACCTCTATTTTCCTGGAGCTCTTGGCCTGTGCAAGCCCAGAAACACCCTGTGCAGCCAGTTTTGCACACAACTCCCACCTAGGCCCTACTTGTGTCCCAAAAGTAAGCTATGGAGCCTACGTTGAGGAGCTCAGGCCACAGGTATGCTGTCTGACTCTCTCTGCCACTCAGGGGTAGAATGCATCCCTCAAAGAAAGTGGCAACGGGCTTACTATCACTCTTATACAGTAGCTTGAGCTTTCACTCAGGCAGGAGAAACTTGGGTTCAGATCTCACTCAGAAAGCATTTAAAGTCACTGCCTTGTCCTCCTAGGAGAACATTGCTATCAGCTATATTAATTTAGATGCTCCTTCTGCCTCTGCAATTGGTACGTGCCACAAAACAGCAGAAAGAAAATCTGGAAGATTAAAGGGAAGAAATTCACAGCAGGATGGTGTGAGCTCTCTGTGAGATGAATTGAGTGTGAACTCAGGTTTCTGCTTTCCAGTGACTGAGCCAACTGCTAGCACTCAGCTGGATGGTGTGATGAAGCATCACTTCCGTCGCCTCCACTCTTCCAAAAAGTGCTTGTGGGTGCTGGAACTCAGGGGCAGGTCCCAGGATTGGGCTGAAAGGGTCCTTTAGTCTCATATTCTAAGAAGTTAGGTCTACCCTCAAGCAGGGTATTCTTGCACAGTGTGTGTGGATATTTTGCTCTGAGTGCAACACCATGAAGGGCAAAAGGTGTCTTAATATGGGGTTTGTCTTCTACCCCCATGCTGAGGGCAGGAGCTGGGTTGTGAACGTTTCGTCTTTTGCTGGGAAAACCTCTACTTTGAGAGAACTGGGAAGTCAGTTCTTCTGGGAATGTCACATCTTTAAACTGGAAATTGTTTGTTGTTTCTAGCTGATCAAATAACGCAGCAGGAGAGGGATTCCTGCCTTACCTGTAGAGGAAGAGAAGCCTTTGGGATCATGTGGTGGCTGTGAGCTATATTATGTTAAATAAATAAAATAAAATCAAATAACCAATATTATGTTCAGCATACAGTTATAGACTTATCTAGTTTAGAGAAGAAGAAAAATGACACTGCTTTTAAGGGCGTAAGGGTTGGCTGCAAGGAGGAAGGATGTAAGTTGCTCTCTGTATCTATAGTGGGTGGAAGAAGAAATCACAGCAGGGAAGATTTAGATTAGGAAAACAGAAAAAGTGAATGACCGCAGTGGTGAGGATAATGAATAGCAAGAATCAGCTGCCTGGGGAGGGAGGGGGTGGCAGCTCTGACCTCAGAGGGCTTTGAGTGCAAGATCAATGAACATCTGATAGGAAGGGTTTTGTTCTTTCTGCTTTGGGGCAGGTAGATAGACTGGGTGATGGCTCAATATACTGAGTGATAGCTATGACTTCACGTCGTAAGGAGAATGTGCTAATGTGAGATGTGGGAGGCTGGGTCTTGGTTTCTCAACCTTGCTGGGGTGATTTCCAGGACATGGAGCATTCTGGTGAGACACTCCAAAGCCTTAATGTGCTCCTCTCCTCTCCTTGTATCCGCTGGTGAGCAGATGGGGACTACGAATCTTAATCAAAATATCCTCTTTGGTAACAGCAGGAGATGCCTGTACCTTCTTGAAGAGGAGGTTTCTGACTAAGGGAAGATTTTATTCCCTTTGCAGAGCTGCACTGTATTTTCCCTGTACCTTGCTTTTTTTACTGGTGAAATGGTGAACGTTGTAGAGGTGTCTAGCCAAGGGAATAAAAGCACTTAGACAAGCATGAAGTAATGAGGGCTGTAGCATGGTAAACAGCTCTTAGCAGGGACAACCTGGTGAAGGACAACAGAAAAGTCTCCCAGTTCAGCAGTTCTGATGGGGCTTCTGAAACCCAATCTGAGAGCTGAAGTTGGATTCCAGTTAAACCTTAAGTTTTCACCTATAAGTGAGTGTGTAGCTGCGAGACAGGAGCTGGGACTGTCTCCCTTTCTCAGGCAATGCTTCTCTTGGCTGTGTGGTGGTCACTGGGTACTCACCTTTGTACCTGTCCTCAGAGGCTTATTTCTGATCTTGACTCACCAGCACAGCTATTGCCTGAGCACAGAGCAGGGGGCATTTGAGGACCTGCAGCTGCAGAGGTAGGAAGGCAGAGACTTGGCTTGAGCGGTGTCTCCATCTCATCTCCCACTCATTTCTTATGCTGGGGAGATGAACACAGTGCTGGGTGCATCACTAAGGCTAATGTGAAATGAAAACTGATTCCCTGGTGGTTGGAAAATTCCCTGTTTAGGTTTCCAAAGAAAATCATAGGTTGGGTGGACATGTTATTTTATTAAATCCTGACATGCACTCTTCTCCCCACCCCATTACCCCAGGTACCTGCCTTCCTATCAGAGTTGTGTCTTCTCCCAGAGGAATAGCAGGCTGCGGAAGAAAGGCTTTCTGCAGTGTAGGCACACCACAGTTGCTCCCTGACTCAAACCTCTGAACTGCTCAAAGCTATTTGTGTCAATTGAGGTGCTCAAACAAATAAAGGGAGTGTGCTCAGGCCAACTTCCTGGGACTGCTTGTGGTCAAAGATCCCCTTGCATTTTTTGTTTTCTCCTTGTCTTGCATGTTAAGTGCGTGGCCTGGAGAAATTCCAAGCTAGGTAATTACCTTCTGCCTACTTTAAATTCCCTCCTGCAATTTCTCTAAGAGAAATTACTCCTTACTTCTGCTGCTGGAAAGGGACAGGAATCATAGTCCGCTTCAGAAAGGACAGAGGAAGAAGAAATTGTTTCAGGGTGAGCATAGGGCTTGCCAGTGGTCACCTAGCTCTCTGTGCTTCTCACCTTGAGTGGTATTCCACAGTCCAACTGTGAAGCCTCTTCACAAAGATAATCAGGCTTTCACGGCTCAACTCCAGCGAACTTGGGAGACAATGCTCCCTCTTGGTGAGTTCAACTGGCAGTCAAAGCTGGTATTCAACTGCAGTCTCATTCCTGCTGTTATTTAATAGTTTATCTCCTATATACAGAGAGAAACTGGTTTAATGAAGGTGTTAGAGATACATGGAATCTATATGAGGAAGGGGTCTATTTGTGCTCATGCAAGTCTTGCGTCCAGTTGGATTTCTTCTCCCTGGGTTCTTTAGTTAGCTTTTTTCCATTTAATTTCTTCTCCCTGGAGAATGCATGTCTGCATACACTGTCATTTCCTCTTAAATTGGGGGTCAGGCATGCCTAGTCATGCATGCAGCTTATTAATGATAAAGGTTCATCTCTTCAGCCTCCACTGGGAGCTTTTCTCTTCCCTTACATCCTCTGTCTCTTGTCTTATTGCAAGTTTGGAGCTACTGGAGAGGCATTGGGCTCCAGCAGTTATAATGAAGAGTTTCTAAAAGATGGACATAGTTGAGAACATCCCCAGTCTCCAAACCTCACTGCAAATATCAATCTCAGTGCACTGAATTCCTGCTTCAGTTCCTCTCAACCCTTCCATTGCTGTACCTTCCATCAGCTTTAAGACTAAGACTCATCTTGCCTGGTGTGAGATATCTGATAGGGTTCAGCAGAATCTTCAGCGTAGGTGTCTGCATATACGTGTTTATTTGTGTGCTGTGCACCTAAACTCCCATTGCAGTCGGTGATCTAGTGACTAAGGTCAGGGGAGGGCATGAATCAGTTGACCATACAGACATGGCCAGTGCAGCATGGCCTACTTGCCTCCAGCTGTCTCTGCAGGACAAAAGTATGTTCTCTGTTTGCCAACCTCTTGTGGATGTCTCAGAAACCCCAGAGTATCTGAAAAATCACTAAGAGCACGTGTGGGCTATTGAACTCTGAGCAGTGAAGGATACCAGGGGTATGTAGCTGTTGCTCATCATTTTGTTGGGGATGAATTTAGCTTGAGAAAGCTGCAAGTATGAGAGCCAGGGCACAACTGGATTGTTTTTCACTCTCTTTTTTCACAGCCCATGACAGATCTGCCCTCTGGTAGTTTCTCTGATCTCTTTCTGAACCCATACATTCTTTTGGGACAATGAGTTCCTAGGTATACTCATGCACCATGATAAAAGGCAATCTTGTTTTAAAGCTGATTAGAGAAGAACTGGGGGAAGCGGCATGAGATGATGATAATAGTCATTCTTCATTCACCTTCTCTAGGACAACTGTGACTTTCTTCAGACCTCTGTTCCATTCCCCTTCTTCTCACTCAGGGTTTGCTTTCTAAATTCTCACTCTGCTACTGTGCCAAAGCTATCCAGACCTTTGGTAACCCCACCTTAGGTACGGTGATGTCTTGTCTTTCTACTCTATACTTTCTAAATTAGGAGACTAGAAGTGCATGCTGTAACCAAGCCAGAAGTTCCCTGTGGAATTATACTTTTCCTCTTTTTTTTTTTTTTCTTTTGTGTGTGTGTGTGTGTGATAAACTGGACTTGCTTCCTCATATTCCTTCCTAATAGTGTTGCTGTAGCCTTCTCGATGAAGGCAGGTGAAGCCAGGTCTGTAGAGAGAGGTGATGCATCTTTTATTAAGTCAGCTAATGTAGATGTGCGTGCACATAGACACATGCTCACACCCTCCTTATAAACCTTGCTTTGTTAAAACTTCCCAACACTTGATTTGCCTCTTCTGACCACCACTCCCTCAAGGCCTGTCTGCACCCATACCTGGCAGCCCTCGTAGGGCAGGGCGGCCAGTACCTGCCCCCACAGGCTCAGCCTGTCTGGATGCCTGCACAACCCTTCCCTATCCCCCAAGATTTCAGGGCTCCTGCTAACATCTCTGATTTCCTATCCAAGATGCAATGCCCTTGTCCTTGGAGAAAGCCTTCCGACCCACTTCAGGGTCATGGGCACACAAGGAGAGATCCAAGGAGAGAAAGGGGAGAGGGATGAGAAGTAACCTTGCCTTTGTGTGCCTTTGTGAAGGATGGAGTAGTCCAGAACTCTAAAACACTGGCCATAAACACAAGGATTTATTTGTCAAATGTGATGGGATTTTTCCCAAGCTGAAGATTGTTAATGTCACCTTTGTCAGAAGCCTTTTTTGCTCCCTACTCTGAAGGCTCCCTACTCTTATGCCAGCCTTTTCCCCTATACGCCCGTCACCTGAAGTCTTGCAATGACCTGCAGAAGCCAGCCAAAGTACCAGGCTGCAGAGACTTGATTCATGGCCCACTCCTGGATGTGCTGAAATGGGGTACTTGGTGGAGACCATATGCATAGGCTGCCCATGTGTGGGATGAAGTCCCTGGGAAAGACTGGCATTGTTAAGCCAAGTTCCTCTGGCATGGCTTGTACAGGAGCCCTCTGAATTAATTCACCTTCCACAGACAAGATTTAACCTCAAGAAGCACACAGCAACCAAGGCATGTCTCTGCTAACTTAATCCTGTGGAGCCCATCTCCATAATCAAGGCTGATATCCTCCTTCTCAGATGCCAACGGAGCTAATTTGGAAGAAATAATATGAAAAAATTCTTCCTCCCCAGAAGAAGCCAACTCTCCCCAGGGGTCCATCCAACCTCTCTTTATGGTCTGCCCTGGGCCTCCTCACTTGTTTTACAGCGTTACCTCTAGTGTGCTGGGCATGTTTGAGTTGGCTTTGGAGATGACCCAACACAAGGCTTTTCCCAGATGCGAGTTTTGGACCAAAGGCAACAAGCAGACCCTCAGTCAGTCTTTGATTGTCTGGTCTCTTCCAGCCTAGACGATTCTATGATTCTATGACTCCTCTGACTCTAGGAGGAAGGTGTGCAGCCGCCAGCTTCATCCCAGAGACAGACACTGATGTGAGTGAGTTGTGAACATGAAAGATGAAGCTCTTTTTATCTTTTTACCCAGCATGTAAATCTGCAAAATGGTGAATCTTGTAGATCAAAAAAATTTGAGGTTGGAGTCACTGATTGTGTGTGTTGGGGTTGTATCAGACCAGTTCCCATAAAAGCTATTAGGTATTTATAATGGAGTCTACTGAGACTCCAGGTGACTCTAAGTTTTTTCACCAGTTTGTGTTTTTCTTGGGAGTAGAAATACAGTGAATAACTCAGGTTGTTTGGCTTTGTAGTGTAAACCCAGCATTAGGGTCCCAGATGTGTCCAGTTTTGAGTCTCTTGAGCAGTCACACATGGCTTTCTTGCCTTTCTTTAGGTTGTAGAGCTCCATGACTTATCTCAGAAACTAAACTTTGGCTTTCTGGGCCCTGCAGTTGCACACAGCTATCCTCTCTTGGCTGTAGTCACAGGACATGACGTTCAGTTGTGCATAAAAAGGCGCCTTGTTTAACTCTTTCTGGGGCAATGCAGCAGGAAATTTAGAATTTCTTAAACAGCCTTCTTGTCCTTCATAGGTTTCAGGGACTTACAGCTCTTTGTGAAGTAACTTAAATTCCAAATGTCTCCTTCTTCTTGTTCAGTCTTATTCTTTCTCTGAATTTGAGTCATTGGTAGTGCTTTAGACAAAACTTCTCTTTCCTTCTTTGTTCACTGTATTAGGATGGAGGAGCATGCCTTGAAGGAACCTGCTTAAACATACCCCATCTGCTTTTGTAGAGGTTGCAGTTGCATCAACCAAGTCTGACATTGTTTAGGAAGCTCATTGCTTCCAGGTGCTGAGCCACTGATGGAGACAGTCCCTCCTAAGAATATTTTAAAGATAATCCAAAGCAGGATGGTCATTTTAGATGGGCCATAATAACCATAATTTAGGCAAGATGAAACTTGCTCAGCTCTTAAATAAAAAATGAGGTTTAGCTTTTCATCCAGACATGTCTCCAGTCATCAGAGTGGGGCTGTGCACTTAAATACATGAGTTGTTGATTTGGGAGCTAAACAAAAAAGAGGATAATTTTTAACAAAGCACGAGAAAAAAACTGAGTGTCTCAACCATACAAACTACTAGAATTCTCTTTCAAGATTAATGGATTGCATCCTTTGACCAAGATGAATTACAGTGGGTTTTATCTATAAACGTATTCCCATAATTAAATTTCAGAAGGAGAACAAATATTCAGATGGGCAAGTTAAACCATTTTGTTTGGTCTTTGTTTCATTCCTCTGACTTTAAAAAAAAGTGATCTGTTACCAAAAGCAGCTCAAATAACGGACCTGAATTTAATATACATATATATATTTGTTTTATATTGTGGCAAGTAAACTATTCCCTGAAAGAAACAGTGGCCCAGCATTAGAAGAAGGATCCTTCTGTGGCCTCTTTGCCTTGACAGTCTTTGTTTCTTGTTTTGGCCTTGAAGCCCCACTTTCGTTTTTGCATTCCCTGGCTGATTCCTAGCAGTGAGGTGTGGGAAATGGGTGTGATATTGCAGCTCTCCTGCTGGCTGCCCCTCTGCTCTCCTGGCTGTGCTGCCTTGGAGCACTCCACAGAGGACAGATGCTGTCCTTGACCCTGTCACAATTTATTCTGGCCTTTCCTACCCACAGATTGCCAAACTCTCCAAGGCCTCTGGAATCACTTTGCCAACCACACCCTTTGCCTCCACACCCCTTTCAACACAATCCCACACCTCCTCCACCTCCCTGGGCTCCTTCTCCCGTCAACTTGAACTTGCCTTGTTTTCCACCCCTTTCTCCATGTTATTTCCTATTTGCATGCCCTATCACTGCTTTGGGACACCTCTTACTTCACCTTCTCTGCCTTGATATGTGTCTTGGTCCCTATCAGCACTGAAATCCCTTCACACTTCTGCAAACACCCCTGAGAAACAGAAGACTTGTCTCGTTAGCAAGGGTTAACCGTTTATTATTCTTCATTTGTTGGTTACTAGTACTAAGACAGCTGGGCACTCCTCTGTGATAGGTGTTCTAGAGGAAGACAGAAAGACATAGTTGCTGCCCCAAAGAATTTCAAGTTTAAGCCAACCAAACTTTTTCTTGGATCACACAGCAAATCAAAGTATCCCAGACACCAGCCTGGTCCAGATGCTTCAGCTGCCAGCTGGTGGTACCTGCCATAGTGTTGCAAGAGAGGATTTCAATGATGTGGTGGCATCTCAGCCATCCAGCCGTCCAGCTGAGGACATGTTGTTTCGTCTCTCAGCCTCAGCTTTCACACAGATACACCAAATGGACCTATTAGGTGGGAAGCTTGTGTTAATTAATTAGTTAAGATCTATAAAATGTTTTGAATCATCTGTGGTGATCACAATAGCCAAAGCGCTTTTCCATTATTAATTATCTTGCTGCAGGGAGCTGGAATTGTCCTGCCGCTCCATTATACAGCCAGAAAAATTGAGCTGGCAGGAACTCCTCTCCTGAAAAATGAACAAGACAGGCTTAAATTCAGGGATTTTCCACTTACTCATCCTTAACCCAGCCTAAAGGTCCTTACTCAGCTATTACCTACACTTCACCTGCAAATAATATTATTAATGTCAACAGGGGTTTCCCTAGCGAGAAGAGAATAAAAACAGAGGAAAGGTCAAATGTGCAAGGCCTGGTTTCCTTCCCAAATACAATATGGACTGAGGCAACAGTTCATCCTACCTGACTGCAGGCACATAGCAGACACAATGAAGGTTTGCAGGAATTGCCAGAGCTTGGAGTTTTGCATTTGTGTGGCCTGGTGCTCTCTTTCCTCTGTGTCCATAGACACAAAGGAAAAGGGGATCTGCTCTGAGGATGGGTCCGTGCTCACAGTGAGCTGATTAGTTGGCTGGTGTGTGTTGACTGGCCAGCTGGCTGATAACCGAGGCTAGAAAAGGTCCTGAACTTTCCCTTTGAGGATGCACTAATTTATTTCTGTCTTTTCCACCTAGCTTTTTTTTTTTTTACAAAATTTGTAGACAGTTGGTATTTTCAAGATTCCTCTCCCTTTCCCCACTACAAGTTAAACCAGTCAATCTGGAAGAAATTATGGGGGGGTAAGACTGTATAAGAATCATTTTATTAAGAAAACTTAGGAGAAAGCTTTCAAACAAATCTGACAGATGTGAGAGCTCCGAAGATGATACTCCAAGACTTCAGAGATGTTGTAGCACCATCCTGATGATCTGCCTCATTGTCATAAAAAGGATAGTATCTTCACTCAGCAATGGCAGATGGTATTCTCCTCTCCTGAAGAAAGAACATAGGAGAAAACACAGTTATGAAGAGTCAGTTGGCAGCAAGGAGAGTCTCTTATACTGCCTGTTTTATGCAACTACTCAAGGATAAGACTCCCAAACCTCCTACAATCTGCCTCAGATCAAGGGAAGTTTGTATATCTTTGTAGGAAGTGACATCCGAGGTTCACCTGGTAATGAGCACAGCTGGTTTAAACAAGACCCAAAATGTCAGATGTTGTTTATTCTTGCAGTGGAAATATATTTTCCCTTTACTGAAGATCTCAGGTGCTAAAAGTCTCCAGACCTTTAGAATTTTCTACTGACGATCTGATGTTAGATGGAGTTCAACAGGGGAAGTATTGGTCCAAGAAGAAGGCTTGGCCCTATTTTATTGCTATCCTGTCTCAGAAATGCATTTCTGAGGAGAACAGTCAAAGTTAATGACCACCCAAGAATTAAAACAGGTCATTTTGGACTGAAAAAAAATTAAATGGGTGCAGTTATATTTCACAGTGGATCAGAGTGGGAAATGAAGTAGAAAGACTGCAGCCAGCCTGCACGTTTCAGGGGGAATTATAGGAACCATCCATGGTATAACTTGGTCAGAGTATGGGTCCAATGAAGCTCCCATTAACAAGAACTGCTATTTGACCGCCACCACTCCACCTTCCCCTTCTCTCTGCCAAGCAAGCCCTGTGCGAACACAGACACGTCGTACCTAACTGCGAGCAATTAATAATCAAGCCCAGATCCAGATGCAGAGCTCAAGCAGGCTGGGTTGGGCTTACGAAAAACAACAACAGAACAACAACAAAAAAACCCAAACCCTAGCAGCAAAGGAGAAAATGCAGATTGCATGGAGAAGGGCATTGGAGGGGAGGGGTGGGGTCAGCCTTTGCCTTCCTTTGGGCCTGGAGCATCACACAAATTCTTGCAGAGACAGTAACCGAATCCACATGGTGCACAGGCCTTGGCAGATGAGTGTAATTTAATTGAGCCCCATACCTGAGGGGAGAGGAAACTTGTTTATTTGGAAACAAAACTTGTTTTTCTCATTTTTTTGGTTTGTTTTGTTTTAGCCTCAAGGCCCTTGGAAGTCTGTGCCAAGTCAGTGTGCATGAGTCCTATCTTTTTTTAACCCTGCTTCTGCTGATTCAGACAAAGAGGCAGGGCAAATAAATGTTTTTCTAGGTATTAAGTCCAGAAGAGACTACTAGAGAATTGCCAAATTATGAAAAGAAAAGTATCGTATTCCTGGTTTCCTTGCTACTTCCCCAAAGAACATCTTTGGGTTGTATTTTCTTTTCTGGTGTCTGAGATAAGAAGAGGATATTTTGATCATGATCATTGTAAAGTTAGTGAAAAAGAAAAGAAAGCAGAAATATTTTCAAAAATAATTTGAATCCAGGACCTGCATCTTTACAGGAAAGCAAAAAATACCATGAGAAGCCCAGGTAAATCTCTCTAGAATTAGTGAGAGTACCAGTGACAATCCTATAACCTGATCTGCATCACACACTTGCAGCAGGTTCGTGAGCCTAGAAAGCAAGTTATGGGCTTGAACCAAAAAATTTTGGGGAGACAAAGGTTGAGGGAAAGAAGCGGGTAGGGGTAGAGGTTCAGAATTTGAAAACTTCCCACTTGAAAATTCTCTGCACTTTGAAACACAGTTCAGTTTTCCAGGGACATTTCCATTTTTCTGCTCCTATTCAGCAGTCAGAAAACAAAAAGGAGTATCATTTGAACAGTGGGTATTGATATGACGTTCTACAAAGAAATATCAAATCCCTTATGCAAAATCAAAAAGCAGCTTATTTAATGACTACTTTCCAGAGGTGAGTACCACAAAACTGCACTGAAAAACATTCCTCTCTGAAATACTGAGCTCTTGGCTTATAATGTTGGAGCTGCTCACTTTTTCATGCACTCTCCTCATGACTTGGATTCAATTTGCCCCATCAGCAGATGGGAAATGGAGGTAAAGAGAAGCTAAGTGGCAGGGCCAAAATCAAAGGAATCATTTGCAAGGAAGGGGTTGCAAGCAACCCCCCTCTGTGGGGTTGCTTCCAGCTTGTGGTATTTCTCTGTACTAAAGTTTCAGAAAAATGAGAGGCAGTACTAGAAAATATTCTTGTGCCAGAGGTGAGAAGACTGATGTAAATTTTCTTTCACTGGTCTTGTAGTTTCCAGTTTGGCAGCACGCAAGCACAGAGGCAGAAACAAAAAGGTGTGACGGACATGAGAAAATGTAAAAGTAAAAGCAATATTCCAGTCATGGAGAATCTGGATGCAGTACAAGACCCATGTCTAGGCAAGGCAAACCCTTGCTCAATCCCTAGGGGAATGTAAGTTTTCATCTTCTCCCAGGTTTTACCCTATCTCTAGATCCAGGATACTGTCAGACAGAAGACCAAAGGCCCGCAATTGTTGCAGTGATTTCCACTAGCTTGTGGATGCAGCAAAGGACAAATTCAAGGTAACGCCAAGGGTGGAGAAATTTAATAAACAGTGCCTTTGAGCTATTATCCGTATCAAAACAGTGAGATAAAAAATTACAAATGATTAGAAACTTTGCCAAGTGGTTGCACAAACAGGGCTGAGGCAATGAACCTGAAAGCGCGTCTCCATTGGGTGAAACATGCTCTCAGCAGGGAGGCCACCAGGCCCTCAAAGAAAATGTGGTAGAGTGAACTTTTAATAGGTGACAGTTCAAAAGGAAGATGAGATACCGGGATATTTTTGGAAGAGAACTTAAATACCTGTGACACAGGTCCCAGCTAGATAGAAGCTACAGGAGCCAACTAGTTGCTCTAATAAGCCTAAATTGCATCCAGAATAGAATGTGAGGAAAGAAAACTTTTGAATCAACGACATGTTTCAGTTCAAGAGATGAATGGGGGTACTTGTGTGCAAACCTTCTCATGCTCTAGCACCATCTGAAAATGTCGTATGGGTCTGCATACATCTAGTTCAGCCTTTAAGTCACTGTTGAGTACTATAGGTACATGAGAAACCCATACTTAAATTCATCTGGGATGTTCTCCCATCTTTCCAGTAAGGGTCAAATTCACTTGCCCACAGAGACATCCAGTGTCATACTAGATATTGGGGTTATTTTGCTTCCATCTGCTTTTCCAGAAAAAGTAAGAATCTCTTGTGAGTAGTGCTGTATGCGCCAGTCCCGTGAGGATTTCTCAGATATGCTATGATGCATGAAATGGTACCAGATGTCTATGTTTGAACAACTGAATCTCACCCTAAAAAGGAGATCAACGTGGAAATTAAAATACCTAAATTTAGGAGTTTGTGCATAGGCACCTTTACACAGAGTAAGAGTTTTCCTTTGAATAAATGGGGATCTGTTGGCAGTCTCCTCATAGGTGTGTGGTGCTAATTGAGGTGCTCTAAGGTATGTGAGACATGCATGGGGCTGGCACAGGACCTGCAGGAGACTTGTGCCCTTCTGGAGCACCCATTGGAGGCCAGGTGGAATATCCCATCATGGCTAAAATAGCACCACATGTCTGCGTGGAAAACTAAGGGTGTCCTGGGTTAATCTTTTCTATGAAGAATTACTCATCACCCCTCTTGCATTGCTCTAGACACTGTACTGCTTTGCTCATTAGACCAAGTTGATTAGTCTCCCTCTAAGTATGCTGGAGCTTGTGCACTTAGTGGACAGATAGTCACCCACGTGCAGGCACCCAAATATGGGTGTTGTGATCTGCAGTCTGTATCCTACCCTTAACCACTGATAGTGATTCCCTGAGTATGATCTTTCAATGGGATGTGCTGTGCTCTGTGGAAATGCCATTTAGATAATTCTTTCCTTTAGTATCCTGTGAAACCACCACCTGGGAGGGATCCACAAGACTCACTAAAGTCAGGATATTGCTACTATTGCTTCCGCTTTATCTACAAGGGTAGGTAACCTTCCAGATTTGGAAATTAGACTGGTTTGTCATGATTTTGTCTTAGGAAATCTATTTCTTATCAGTTGCTTATTCTCTAGGGTTGAACAAGGTGTGTTCAATCATCTATTCCAGTATCTCTGTTGATGTTGAAGTAAGAACTCTCCAATCACCTGGAGTTTTCTTCTCTACCCCTTTCCTCCACGTTTTTAAAGGCAGAGTTTATGATAACCTTTCCCACAACTTCTTGAGTTCTCATGTGCTTGTGCACACTTTTCTCCTGCCAATCCTTGGTGGACTCCAGCTGGAGCGTGTAAGATGCCAGTGTTCAGAAGGCAGGAGTTCAGGGCAAAACTACAATGTTGTACTTCATTGCCCTGTAATCCCAGGCTGAGACTGAAGATGAAAGGCCTGTGAAGCATGACTTTGCCTCCTTAGCCATCTGGGCAGTCACCAAGCATCTCACGAGCTTGGATGCTCCTGGCAAGTTGTAGAAGAAACTGATTGATTAGAGCCTACATTCCAAAGTGACGGACACATTAGGAAGCTGAAGGCTGGAAGATTAAAGACATATTTAAAAACTCTTACCCAGCAAATAGAGATGCACTCATGCTTTGTATTGAGGGCATGTGTTGTCCCAGATAATTGCTAATGGGTCAGAGATGGCCCTAGAGCTCTTGAGTACTCCAGAACCTGCCCATCCCAGTGCGTCTGATTGTGGTCTGTAGCCTGTTCTTTCCCAGCTTTGGACTTTGGCCTCTGCTCCAACCTCTGTTGTTTTAATTGTTTTAAGCATCTGGACTCAGTTAACCTTTTTTTTTTTTCTCCTTTTTTTGGGTCAATGCAGAAGTAAAAAAATTCCCTTAGTACTTCACTTTTCTACATGTCATTAAATAAAGGTGCCTTGTGCTGAGGGGTACACTGTTGTCATGACTTTTGGGCATGCTCTGCAGTGCAAAGGACGACATGAAGACTAAAGCAGGAGGAATCTGTCCTGGAGACAGCTGACTTACCGCACAAGCCCCTCACAGCACTATATTACGGGCAGCCAGCCCCACGCCTGGCTGTGAGAGGTGGTTAGAAAACATCTGCCAAAATAATTTTTAACTGAGAACAGTATTTTTTGGACACAGCTGAGTCCCCACCACCACCCCCCTCCCCACCACCTCCAGAGCCTTTTTCATGGAAGCACAGGGTGAAAGATCACACAGAAAATACATCAGTGTAAGAAGATGAATTTCAGAAAAGAAGAAAAAAAATATTTCCGAATAATCTTTTAGATTTCTGGAGATTCATTTTACTTTTGTTATCTTTGTTCTGGGGTGACCATTTTTACAATTTTCCATGGCGTGTCAGCGGTAAAGGATTCATTAGGCAATGTGACTATCAGTATGTCATAATATAGTCGTGGAAGTATTCTCTTATATTCTTTTGTTTGCCTTTTCAAATCATTTAAGGCAAATGCTATTTAGCACTGTCTGAAATATCTTATCTTCCTTTCTAGATCAAAGTGTCTCCTGTTTGTGTTGTAATTAATAAGTAATGAAACACCTTAATTACAATACAAACAGGAGATGCTTTGATCTGGAAGGGATGATAAGGTATTTCACTCACTGCTAAGTAGCAGCTGCTCATAATGATTTTGAAAATAAAATAAAAATAGAATATTTAAACAATTTTTGGTCATTATGGCATGCCAGGAGTACCTGCCATAACATAGGAAGAGATAATATAAATATAATAAAATACTATTAAAACCCCATAAAATAACCAAAGAATTTCTTGAACTATGTTTTTGGATTGAAAATTCCCTCATCCAGGCGGTTTCAAAAGTAGTTGGTTTTGTTCTGATTCCAAGTGAAAACAGTAGAAGTTCCTGGGAAAATGGGAACATGTGAGCATCAGCCTCTTCTTGCTCCTGCTTTAGTTCCATTTCCTGCAGTGGATAAAGATGATCGATAAAGACCATCTCCCCAGCTACAACTTCTTCCCCTTGAAATACCCAAGGCCACCACTTGCAGCACCCTAGGCTCTGCTGGGAAATGCTTGCGTGCCATCGAGAAGGGTGGCTGCAATTCGAAGCCCATGGTCTACCTGCTGAGTTCAATCTAGAGAAGCTGCGACGTCTAATGAAGCTGAGACATCTGGTTCATGTTTGGACCATGCTGGGGAAATAGCAGTGAGAAGACCTGGTCATATCAGGAAGAGAGGTGGGCCTTCTGCAAAACTTCCATCTCCTCATGGTGGCTGTAGCCAGCCCTGGTTACATCCTCATTCTTCTGAGTGCCTCATGGTTTGGTAATGATTAGCATTCACTGGTCTTACAATATAAAATTACCTTGAGGAAATTGCTCATCCATCACTTTCAGGTTTCTTCCAGAAATTCAGTCAGAAATTTGTACAGAAATAAACATTTTCCAAGAAAAAAGGAAGCAAGCCAAGCCAAGCTAAGTTAAGCTAAGCCAAGCCTTTTTTTTATTTTCACAAACTTTAATAATGTGATGCTAATGGGAGGCAGAATAATGCAAATGTATAACTAAATAAGGAGAAAAATGTGAAGTTGGATGGTTATCGTATTAAATGCTGAATGTAACTTTGACTAGAATTTAACTAATTAATTTAACTTTGACTACATTTTAACTAAAATTTTACTATGTTTTCTTTCATAGAAGTAATTTCTAAAAAAGCAATGCTAGGATGAGCTAAGCTTAAAAATCAGGATGAAGAAGATGTTTCCTTTCACAAGAGTCTTCTACTGCTGTTCAAATGTCTTGGTCTCAGGAAGGTAGTATCCTCATACCCACAATAGATAATACCCAGATCTGCATAAGATCAGGGACTACAATGGTGGGACCAGCAAATACAAAACAGGCACACTTTAGCTAACTTTCTAAAATTCACCTTTATTTGTTAATATTTCTGATGCTGTCTTCATGAAGGACCCTTTTTTTGGGGAATCTATCTCGCTTTTTTGCCATTGCAATCATCTTGTGGCAAACAGGTTCAAGTATACTGTTTAGTCTGGGTGTTGTGCTCACCTACCTCATGAACTTACACTTGGAGGCTTTTAACACAAAGATTCCTTTGAACTTTGTATTCTGTCCCACCTCAGGCTTGCTCCTTGGCTCTAGTATCAGTGATAAATAATAACCATTTATTTTTGCATACAACAGAAGTTTGATGCCCTCTACCAAGGAAGTGGTTAAAGCTGCTTTTCCACCTACTCTGGAAAGATTCCTAATAATGAACACTTTTCCATGCATGAATGCCTTTCTTTTCTTTTTTTTTTTTTTGGCCTGTTCCCAGGTTTTTTAAATAAAAGTTTTCCTAAAACATGATGTCTCTTGTTGTAGTGCTCTGTCATGCCTATATTTTCCACATGAAGCACAAAAACATATGAACGTCATCACATGTGTAATGATTGACCACCTTGGCTAACATAGCAATTAATGAATTCAGAAACTTTCTGTTGTTTTAATTTCTTCTTGAATAATTGTGAGTGTAAGGGCCATCATGTTGCATAATACTGAGCACTGAACTGTGTCTTTCCTAAGAGAAATACATGTTCTAGCTGCAGCTAAATGTTTGGACTCAAGAATGAGGAATTCTGGTGATCCTACAGTTGCTTCTGTTGACTGAATGACCAAGACTCAAAGAACCTCAAGTTGATTTTTTTTAAAAAGCCTGACCTGATGAATCTTTTTCAGAGCACTCAACACTTTTTCTGGTCAAGGAACTCAGTCACCTACTGGACTAATTCAGTCTGAATTTCCTTTGAATTGCACCTCAGAAAATGTGTAGTGCAGTGTGAAAAAAGGGCACTGAATTAGCTTCCAAAAACTGATTGGAGAAAAACATTTTGACTTTCTCATTTCAGGGAAAAATCTGAAATTTTGAATATTTTTCAAACTAAATGAAGAAAAAAAACCAACCAGTTGATGTCTTCTGACTAGGCAGATTAAAAAAAATAATCCAAATAACGGACAAGTACAATTCTGATGATACAAAAGCATTTTGTTTCAAGAAATGAAGACATCTTGATTTTGATAATGTCAAAATATAATATTTTAATATCTAGCATGCTAACATATGAAGCATGTCTACAAATACATCATATTAATATGAATACATGTCAAAATTATATGGAAAATAAATTAAAAATTGAACTATTGAAATATTATCTAAATTAAATTATTTAATGCCTTCCAGTCAAATAAGGAAAGGAAAAAAACCCCTCCTCTTAAAGTTTCCTATTAAAAATTCCAGCAAAACACTTGACTCTTTATAAAATGGCATTCACTGGTGGCAAGATACCTTTATTTTCTGATCTAGCTTGATTGCTTTCCACAGGTTGTTTTGAGGAAAAGATTGTTTCTTTTAACTATTTGCTGTAATTTCATTAATTAAAGTTCTTACAAATTCTACCTCAGACTCCTCAGACAGAATGTATTCCAGTCCCAGCTACTTTGCTACAAAGACAAAACCCTGAGCTCAACTGAAATAAAAAGTGACATCTGCCTTTGATTTCCAAGAAGAAACTTTTTCACCTTGGTCAGCTGAGCAGGCTTAGAAATGGGAGAATATTTCCTCCATGCTGAGGATCATTTGCACTGTCAGAAGGACACAGAGCTTCAGCCCCAGAGAATCAGATTCTGCTGATTTTGGGGTGACACTGGCCAGGCAGAGACCACACAGGCTGTTATATTAATTTAAGAACTACTCCTGCAGGCCCAGAGTTAACCCAAGGTCATGGCAGGGGCTCTCCTCAGTGGTGTTTCTGGCTGGCATTCCCAAGGTCCTTCCTACATCTCACTGGCTGTATTTCTTCATGCACCCTGACCAGAGACGTTGGCTTTCTCCTTCATCAAGAGGAGGTGAAGGGTGGTGGGGCTGGTGTTGCAGGGAAAGACAAGTCATTATCTCACATGGGCTGATGATTGCGAATTAATCTTGCTGATTGAAAGTGCTATTAAAGTAGAATGGAGCCATTTATGAAATCAAGACACATTTCTAGCTTGCAGTCATGCATCTTGCTGCTTTGCTCCCTCTTGCTAGAGGCAGATCTTCTCCAAATGGTGGAGAATTATGAGTTATCAGACTGTGCAGCCCATCTCCCTGCCAAGGTAGTGATGTTTACCACAATCTCTTTATTGTCTACTCAAGTTGTAATCTCTCTCTAAGCCGTGGGGCCTCCAGAATTTCCTATGAGAGACAATTCTGTAGTTGTCCAAACCAAAATGAACACTGGAGACATAGTGTGTGGGTCCAAGAGGAGAATGAGGATATTGCCCTTTGATTTAGCCCACAAGTAAGTCTTCTTGGATGTCAGGCTCCTTCCTTGCTGTTTCATACACATAGGAGAGCCAGAACTGCATGAACCCGTATTCATGTAGATCTATCCCTTTGGCAAAGCACAATGTGCTGGCCCAGCTTAAGGACAGCTTTCAGTCTAGTTGTCTTTGTTTCTCCATTTTGATGTCTGACCTTACAAATTGTTCTTCCATATTTTTATTATTTTCTTCCTCCTCCTCTTGTCCCTTCCCCTTTTTCTTCATGCCACCAGCATTAAATAGCTCAAGGCTGTATTTAAAGAACTGAGAAGCTGCAAAGAATCAAGTAGGATAATGGGAAGAAAGGCTCAATGGATCCCCCGGGACTTATCATGGTTTCTCTCCAACTGTTTTACATGGAGTCGAAAGTTCAACCTCACATTTTCTGGAAAGGAAAAAAAAGTAGAGAAAGAAAGAGGACAAGTCGTGATGTGGGAATCTTTGGACTGTGATGAAGATGGAAGGCGCCACTTGAAAAAGCGGAGCTCTTCCAATGAGAAACAGATGTCCTACATGTTCCTAAACACATTCAGTCCGTTTTCAATTACACCAGAATTAGAGCAGTAATGAGAAACAAAACAGGGTTGTTGGTTGGGTTTTTTTCCCTTTCTCTCCTCTGTCTTCTTTCCTTTCTGCCGCAGATGGATCAGTAGCATATCTCCAGATGACATCTCAGATTGCTTCCTAAACCAATGCTAATCATCTAATACTTCTAGCCTGACACTAATCTTTTCTTTCCTCAGTCTTATTTTCTTCAGACAACTGAATGTGGGACCAGTTCTACAATCTGAGGAGTTCGTTAGACTTCATGAGAAAGGCTTTTTCTGCTCATTTTCTGCTTGTTAGAAGCTCATTGATAATGACACTTTTATGTTTTTTGGTTTTTATTGTTTTTTCCAAACTAAGATTTGACCAAACATCTTTCTTTTCTTGGCTGTGGGATTCCTCATTAGGGCAAGAAAGAAGGAGAGATTTCTCTAAAAAGATTGCATGTTAGAATCAGAAAGTATACCAAACTACTCTTTTTCTTCTATTTTCTTTTTCCCGGAGCAATTAGGGATTTTGTTCAATACTTTGTTGCTCAAAGACAAGTTCACAATGAAAGCAAACTACAGAAAACTCAAATCAACCCCCTCTCTTTAAACTCCCCTCAGCTCTTTCACCAAATTTGGGTTTTAAGCTTTTTCCTCAGATGCACATAGCCTTAATCATTAGAATAGAGTTAGACATAGCAAGGGCTGTTCTTGTCTGAGCAAGGAACTTGGAGATAGAGGACTTTGAAAATCTGCTGCAAGCCCAGCTCGTGAAGATCACAGGCCTAAAGCTCATGTCATTTCAGGACACATGAATTAACAAAAAGTGATCTGAGGAATCCTGTTCCTCCGAGTGGAGAGATCCTCTATTGGGCTGTCCTGTTAGGACCAGAAGCAGAAAGGCTGAGAGCTCCAGAGCCTCAAAAGTCTCATGGTTTGCACATTGTTTTCTAGGTGAGGCTGGGAAAACACAGGAGAAAATTTGTGCTAATGCTAAGGGGTGTCCTGGTTTGAGGTAAAACAGAACTAATTTTCTGTTCAGTAATTTTGCTTTTTTAGGTGGGCCTCTTCTAAAGAACTAAACTTTGAAATTAACAGCATATTGTTCAGAAACTGTTTAGGCTTACAGTGATAAGACCTGATTATACCAAGCAATGGTATGCAGACAGGCCCTTGCTTATACTTATTGCTATAACAATCAAGGTCAGGCAAATTTTTTATTTGGCTTGTTGGAGGGGCAGAAGTGGAAAAGTGTAGAGGGGTCCCACCTGCAGGGAAAAGCGGACAGGACAGGTGACCCAAAACTGAGCAACAGGGTATTCCATCCCATCCACATCATGCTCAGTATAAAAGCTGAGGGATCAAAGGGTCAACCCTCTTCCTTCAACGGCCAACATCCGAGGAGGACCCTGTCTGTTCGTCTGCCTTGATCCTGATCTGAGCATTCCTGACTCCAGATCTGGAATCCGGCTCCTGTCCATCACCGAGTCCAGCCTGGAACTTTCTGCTGTGCCTGCTGATGACTTGATGATCATCCTGGGAGCTTGATACAGTTTTGTATATACTGTATACTTTTTTTCCCTTTTTTTCTTTTCTTATTATTATTTATTATTTCATTATTTATTTATATTTTCATTAAAGTAGTTTAGTTTTTTTTTCTAAACTCATAAATCTCTTCTTCTCCTCTCTTTTCCTTAAGTGGGGGACGGAGGGGTCATCTGTCGTTCTGGTTGGTCAATCCAGTCAAAACCATGACAAGGGGAAGGACAACTGGTCTGTAAAGCTGTCAGTCATGCCTGGTAGAAGGACTGTGCTTGTGTTTGCAAAGAGATAGCAGAGGACAGTCACCTTCTAAAAGCCTCCTCCCTCCACCTACAAGGGCCCTGCAGAAAACACCCTATTGCCCATTTCTGGCATTCACAAGTCCAGCACTCATTTATCAGGAGATTAATAATTTTTTTTTTCCTTTTCCTTCTTACAAAGTTAATTTACAGGAACCCACAGCCGCTGCATGGACATTGTTCTTCTCTTTTTCTAACCTCCTTTATTTCCCTGGAGATTGTTCCATGAGAAAGAACAATAAAATAAAATAAATTAATTCCCTGCTGTATTTCTTCTTCTTTTCTCCCAATACTCTGTGTATTTTAATTAAGAAAACAAAACTAAACAATAGAAACACCCCACCAACTGTTAAATCTTGCTGGCATGTGCTGGACATGATGTGCCTTGTGGAAAGATGCCCCCTTAGACAAGGAGACAGGAGACACTCTGGAGAGGACACTTCATGAAATACAGCCTGTGATATCTGAGTTGGCCCCTTGCAGCAAAAACTGACTAGCTCAGGTCCAGATCTATCCTGATTATATGAGCCTGAGGCTGCCGTGCTCTTGCTAAGGTGCTCAGAAGGGTTTATTACCTCTGGGCTGAGGCAGCTGGACATCCTCCAGCCTTCAGCTGGCCCTGATCCAGGCAGCTCCTGCCTCTCTGATCCGCAATTCCCGGCTCTTCCAGATCTAGGGTTAGCAGGGGCAGGATTAACACAGGCCCAGGCCATACCCTGACCTGCTTTATCGCTTCTGAAGCAGCTCCACAACAGCGTTGATCCACGCTCTGGAAACCCTGGAAGCCACCGCTTTGCATGTACCTGCTGAAGCAGCAAAGCCTGAGGCTGCTCCAGGGCCATGGAGCTGCTCCGCCTCAGCCTCAGCTCAACATAAAGCATGGCTTGCTGCTGGGACACAGCCAGGGGTGGGTTGCCACCCCAAAGCAGTTGATTTGCTTCATCCTGTTGCTTGAGGACCCATTGACTGTGTTCAGTCCCCTCCCCAGGACAACACACCCAGCCCCCTTTGCTGCCAGCCTGCTCCCATGCTTTTTTTAGCACCTTCTCCAAGGGACCTGAGACCCCTCCTATGCCAAGTGAAGGTGGGACAGACCCACTTCTAGTTACAGGAGTGTATTAAAGCTGGTCACTTCTGGCTTTACTTGAAAGGTGCAGGACAGGGAGGCAGAAGATCCTCCCTGAGCTGCCACACAGCCTTGGGTAGGTCTCTGGTACTTTCTGACCTCTGATCTCCACCCAGAGTGGTGGGGCAGTGGACTTGGTGCCTCCAGGCTTGACTGCAACCCAATGAAACGAAAAGTGCAATTCCAAAGTTGGCTGAAGCTGCTCTAAGCTGGAGCTGCTAAAAAGGGCAACCATGCCCTCTGCCCAAACCTGGCTGTATGACCCCGCCATCTCCTTTGAATTGGTTCTGGCCATCAGATGGTTGTGAGTGATTTACTGAAAAATGGCCCAACAATAGCAAATGAGCACTGGCTTTCAGATGAAATAGGAAGTAGATGGGAAGTGAGAGAGCTGGAAGATGCTGGAAGGAGTGAGGGGAAGCAGTGAATGGGTGAGCTGAAGAAGGTTGTGAAACACTGACATTTGAATAATGTTGCGCCCGATCTATTGCGAAGCCATTTTTTTGTGATATGGTCATTTATATCCCTCCAAAGTGGATATAAAGTATTGCCACATTAGAATTTGACTTTGTATAATCTTCAGATAATCAGGCCTAGCATTTCCTCAAAGAGGCCACAGTTGCTTCACACCGGAGCGTTTGAAGTTCTTTCAGAAGCAATGTTTTGCTGCAGCTTTAATCCAACTCTTTTCAGTACATGATGAAATGAGTAGAAAAAGGCACTGATCTATTGAAACAGTACATCTTTTAAAATGATCTTTCAAATGTTTCTCCCTAGATGTGCAGTAGAAAATTTCTCTTTTGCATTTAAGAAGTTGTGAAAAATATCTGCTTTGTTACTTGGTCATCTAAAAGATATGACGTGAAAGTCTCTTAAGGAATAAGGAGGACACTGTGGTTTTGAGGTTAAATTTACATTCTTAATTCTGCATTTCCTAATTTCTGAGCATTTGATTTCTCAACTTTTCTGTTTCATTAACCTTTGTTATTTGCATGCAATATAAACTACGCTTGCATATTGCCAAAGGAAATCATAAACATTTTGGTTATTCCTCGCCCTCTCCTGAAATCTGCCATCCCGAAGACGGCTGAACTAAAACAAAGTCGGCTTTCATGAAAGCTGCCTCAACCTTTCTCATTGCACCTCTTTTACTGTATCCTTGGATGTGTGTTTGCAAATGAACTTTGAGCCCTGCGAATTAGTATCCAAAACTTTGTATTTTAGCACTTGTGGCCAGATGGAAACAGTTCACAACCCACTATCCCTCCCTGGTCTACAGCAAGTTGTTAACAAATCTTCCTGCTTCTTTTCTCAAAGTACACAAGATTAAATCGATATTAAGACTTTTCATGTGACAGCCCTTAAAATGCAATAATTAAGAGCCCAGATTATTGTTGAAAACCTGGATTCTGCATTGGCTGAGCTGGACTCTCTGCAAGCTGTGAGAAGTGGAATGGCAAGTTGATATTTGCCTAATCACATGTCACTTAAAAGCCTGCTTTTATGAGTTTTAGGCCATCTAAGAGGTGAATTTCTGAGATATTAATGCCTGGGCATGGTACATTTGGGAATTTGACTATTCTCATGAAGGACCTTTTCTGAAACAGGCTATATGTACCCTGTACCTGAGTGGGTCTCACACCCTGGAGGGCTGCACCCTGCTATCTCAGCATAGCTAGCCCTATACACAGAGACCGGATCTTCCTGGCTGGCTGGTTCTCAAATTAATGCTTTTACATTGAAAAGTCCTAATGAATTGAAAAAAAAAATTCTAGGTCAGCATGTGGACTATATCACAAACTATTTTTGTTTCAACTTGTAAGGTATTAAAACTGTAGAATACAGAAGAAAAGCTTTAACTGTGTGGGAAAATCCTGTAGTGAACAAGTCCCATCCCTTTGCTCTTTTCCTCCTGGTTTTAGTTTTACAGGAAATTTCATTTTTCTGCATTCTATTTCAGAAGGGAAAAAGTCCTAGGCTGTACTGTAAGGTGAAAGACTGTTTTCTACTTAATTCAGACCCCGCAACACATGCACACCTAAATATGGACACAAACCTGAAGCCTTTAAAAATCTTCCCACTTGTATTTAAAGTATTCTAGCTCCCAAACAATGATAAAACTCAGACCAAGGAAAGCTCATAGGAAATACTATGACGCAGGTGCAAAATTTCCTGTTTTCAAAGATGAGAAATGTCAGAAAAAATGTCCTATGACTTTAAACTATTGAGCTAATTCCTCCCAAAAAGACAAAGAAACTTAAGAGATACCTTAGAAATCCACAAAACAAGCCAAGTGTGAAGAATAGCTTGAGCTATTTTTAATTTTTATGTGACCAAGAACTGTAATTGGCAATATCTGGAGAAATGGGCTGGGTTGTCCCCATTATTTCTGTCCCTTATTAACTTCTCTCTTTTTTTTTTTTTTGATTGATATGTGTTTACAGTAAAATTTATAGCATGATTTTATTAAAATTTAATTACACCTCTCCCAAAATGTATCTACCTTTGGAGAGATATTTAGGGTAAGGGAAATTTTAACACAAAGAAAATTATCTATAAAAAGTTATGGGAAAGTGAAAAAGAAGAGTCAGAGTTCAGTTCCAATTAATTATTATGACTATTTTGTGCAACTTGCTTAACCTATATATAAGGTAATGCATCTAGGACTACAAAAACAATTAAGAATGCCTCATCAAAGCATTTCATGCAATTCTTTATGGATTTTAAGCTCACTGGGAAAGGCAGCTACTTGATGATGAAATTCCTGTACAAAGTAGGTAGATTTTAAATCTTAGTCATCACTATCAATCTCCCCCACCTTAGAGGATTACTCTGCTGTCTTAGCGCAATTTGCCTTTAGTGTACCAAAGTACGGCGTCCAGTAACAAAGACAGGAACTTTATTGACCCTGGGGGAAAACAGAAGATGTTCTCCTGTGCTGCATAACTAACTGTCAGGATTAAACTCCAGTCAAGTTGTAACTGAATTTCCATCTGAGGCCAAAAGTGTTTCTTAATGTGCCCCAACATTCATTGGAATCCATGGAGTGTTTTCAAGTTGCTGTTGTAAAATGTATGTCAAGCCCTGCAGCATCTCTTCATGCAATATTCCTTCTTTGGTGTTTCCTCGTAGAGTATCTCCTCTTGGGCCTGACAGAGCTGTGACCTCTTGCTGCACACAGGCTAACAGGTTGTGGGTAATGGACAAGGATTTATGATGGAGCTAAATGGGTTTAAACCTCTTTCTTTGCCATTTAGTGTGACTGATGCTTTACACTTGTGAATTTGCATAAGCTTGGGGAAGTACAAAAGGGCTGTATCTCCACTGAAGATGAACTGGCCATCACTTAACTCACCCATGCACAATGATGCATGAGTTTTTTTAAGAGATACTTGATGTGCTAGGCAGGCTGGGATGTATTTTTCTGAAGAACAGGGGCGTAATGCCTTCAGGAACCCTGTACAAATGACCCATTGCAGTGAAGGACTGGAATAAAGCAGAAGAGCACATTTAACATCAGCTTCCTAGAGATCCAGAGGAAGAAGGGATAACAAACTCTGCAGCCTCACACCTGGGCGAGCTCAGCATCTCATCAGTGCCCTGGCAAGGTGCCCAGACCAAGATCCTGCCCAGCGTCAGAGCCCGCTGTCTGCTCTGAGCAGACCCAAAGGCAGGTCAACATTTGCACTCGGCAGGCAGCTCCGTCTCTCGCACACAGACACAACACATGCACCTTCCCTCACCTCCCAGGAATTTGCTTTAGATCTCACACTAGATTGAGGGATGGCTCATGGAAAGGAGTGAGGGAGAGAGAAAGATCTAGGTGTGCTACTACTTGCTGTTCAGGGTGGTCACATAGGTTGCCCACTCTGATTCTTGGGTCTCCCAATAGTTATGGGTGACCAGGGCAGAGTGAGGGGGTTGCTGGGACCATGTCCACTCTATTTATTGTCATGACAAACAAAGACAAATCCCCATTGCTAGAGAGAAAACAGATTATTGCTTTTGATGACAACAAGTTTAAAGTACTGTCCTTCAGAAATGCAAGGAAAAGGGAATTTCTGGGAAGGTCAAAGTGTCCCTAACACCTGGAAGCTAAAGATTGTATCAGTCATTTTTGAATACGCTTTCACTAAGAAATGAACTCAGGTGACAGCTGCCCAGTAGGGAACTCATGAGTTTGCCCAGCCTTTGGTGTAAGCAGTTGCAATGGTGAGGATATCCAGGGGTCAAACACCCTTGCGTTATGGGAAGCTGATGCATTATAGACCTTTCCTCACAACTCATCTCACTTCTTCCTTTATGGAGAGGGGAATTATGGGAAGGTACTTAAGGGCTATCAGCACTCAAACACCCTCTCCACAAGGAAGGCGAACAGAGGCCCCAGCCCTCACCCCTTTCCAGGCCAACTAACCTACAACCAATGCTCTGCAGTCAGGTGTGTGGTCCTACGTAGAGGCAGAGATGGGATGGGGTTAATAAGAAGTTACAACTAGTTCCTTCCCCAGCTTGAGGTTACCATAAAGCTCTGAGCGCAGCAGGGAGTGGTAGTTGAAGCCTTTTACCTCCTTCATCTTGCAGAGTAACAATAATTACTGCTCAGCTGGAGGTAGGGCTATTGCTGCAACTGGGGCAGAAGCTTGATTGATGTACACCACATGCGTGCATGTGACTTGGTTGCATAACGTCCATGATTAGTCCCCACTAACACTTGACAAGTTACATGGGTCTTTGGTTTAGCCTGTGTTTAACAAGTTATAGGGAATCTGTCTAGAGCTGCCAATTGATGGAGGTAGGTTCACATGCCCCCATGGATGGGAGATCTTTTTCCAAAGAGAGCACAGCAAAAGCTTCTTGCTTCGCTTAACCCCTCCAGGGAAATTGTTTAATGACTACTTTTAAAACTAAAGCTAGAGGCTCTTCTCTAGGTCAGGGTCCGATAGAACTAGGTGCTGTACAAACGCATAATAAACAACAACCCCTGCTCCAAGCAGCCTTGCAGCTAAGGCACAAGTCAGAGTCAGGGAATTTGTGTCCTCTCCTCAATTTTGACAAGGTATGATGTGATGGTGAGGTATTTGCTTCACCTTTTGGAAAGTCCATTTTCTTGTTTGCAAAGCAGAAAGAATTGCAGATGTTTTAGAGTGCAGTGTGTAACTATGAGCCTTCAGTGTCTGTTTAGGCTGGAGGTACTTCAAAAGTGCAGAGTAGTTGTAAAGATTTATTATTGCTAAGATCTTTCCCTGCTATACAGTGACACCCACCTATGATTTAATTGTTACTCGTGTTTTAGAAAAGACCCTGTCTTTGATAAATTGGGTTTATCAGCGGTTGACCCTGCACACACCTGAAAGTACAGAGGATCTTGCACTGTGCTCAACAGGGAGTGAAGTGCACACATCAATATATTCCAAGCCATAGGAAACAGAGAAAATGGCATACCTCCAGCGTATGAGACAGTCCTGAGACCCAAGCACCTGACCCAAGCACCCTGCCTTCAAACAAGAAATTGTGGTTGACTAGATCTCAAAGTTTGAGTGGAGATTCATACTGTAGACCCCAAAAGAGGATACTTATATAATGTTTCTGCATGAAGTCTTGAGCATCCCTAGTACAATCATGGAGAACAAGCTGACACCATCAGCCACATCCAGAAAGATTTTTTGCTTAAAGACAACATCTAGGGCTTGACTCTGTAGCTTACCTTGAGTCATCCTGTACTGCCTGAGAGGTCTTGGAGCAACTGCAACATCCACACAGGACCAGCAGATTTGATACAGGACCTATTGAAACCCACAGCCAGTGGTGGAAGTTGGTGAATTCAGGGTTCCCATGAACTGGGGTGGGTTTCAGCACCAGGGTTGGTTCAGACTGTTAGGGGTAGAGTAATGGGACTTAGCCGGACCTGCAAATCCAGAGGTTCCCAGAAGTGTAAACATTTGTGAAGATTTGAACAGCTGCTGAATTTCATGGGGATCCTGTCATTTATACTTCTGCATGGGTTGATGCAATGCTCTTCTGCAATTCCCCAGAGGTCACGCTCCCGGGTGAGTCATGTCCCAGACTTTGGGGGAAGAAAATTCTGAGCAGGGGACCCCAGCAAGAACAACTGGATTCACAAAGCCCACAGTAGCCTGGAGAGGCCAGATTTACTGCACCACCTGTTTGGTGGCCCATTGATGGCTAAAGAGAGAGGAAAATAAAATTGTAAGAGGCTTTTCATTTTGATCTTTTGTCTCTGGAGAGAAAGCTAAGGCTTTGCAAGTTAATGTTTTGTGTCAAGCAAGCTGAAACTACTACTGTTTGCAGACATGGGGAGATGCCCCATTGACAGCACTGTCAATAAAGTGATCATTGTTTGTGTCAGTGACACCCCAGAAAGCATAAAAAAATAATAATTGGAATATGTATAGTGTGACAGAGAAAAAAAAAAGTGTCATTTTGGCCTGCAAATTATTTATATTCTGTAAACAAGCTGTTAAAGACCTGCCTGAGCTGATGGGCTGCACTGATTCCCTTCTTAATTAGCACATGAATAGGTGAGGTAAGGTTCCCTGCACACCTATAGAAGCAGAAAGATTTATGAACCCGCACCTGTTTTCTGCTGTTTCTGGAACATGCCCCACACCTGTACGTATACAGGAGAGATACCGCTGCCAAAACAGGGAAAGCACATGCAAACTGAGTAGAATGGCGTCATTTTCCAGAATGCCCTGTGCAGGCAAGGGCAAAAATACTCCAAAATAAGGAATTATTCTGATGTCCCCAGGGCCCAGCTGAAATGATGGTCCCATTATGCCTGAATGCTGTGTAAGCACATGGCAAAGGGTACTCCTTGCCCCAAAGAGTTTACAGAGCGAATAGTCGTGGCAGAGGAGGCACAGTCAGTTTTATAGGAGAGGAAGCACAGTGCAGCATGACTGAGTGACTTGCCCGAGGTCTCAAAAGTGAAATGGTGATCTAACTCAGCTCTGGTTGCTGCCAGGCCAGGGGTGCAGCCCTGGAGTTGTACCTATGGATTTGGGCAGGTGTCTAGGTTGTTGGGGGTCCCAGGAAGGCAATGTGCATCACTGAGGCTGAAGCCATTGCACTGCTCTCCATTTCTGCTTTTGGTGGTTTGCTTTTGGTTTTTCATTTTAAAAACCTCAAATTCTCTTGGAGCATGTTGAGCTGAGGACACAGCTGGACCTCCATTTTGGCTAGGGGTAGACCAATTCATTCCAGGGATTTTAGTGTAAACTCCCCTCATGGCTGCTGCTCCAGGCAAGTCTAAGGACAATGTGAGTGACACTAGAGAAGTAAGCACAACAGATTCATCCTGTGCACCAAGAAAGAGGAAAGGCTTGTGGAAAGAAAACCAAACATGAAAGCAAGCGATGCAATCAGCATTTGAATTAAGGCTTCCTACAGTCTTAGTCTGTTTTACTCAACCTTAATCCAAAGCTCAGTAACTAACTTGGCCTTTGGAATGCAGTGAAAATTTCTCTCCACGCTTAGGAAAAGTGAAAGTCCTTAAAGGTGGCTATCCCAGAAAAGCAGCATTGGGTAAAAGCCTCTGGAGATCTGACCATCTACCCTTTGACCTTCAGTTAAGTCTTCCTGTGTCCTTGCCTAACTGTCAAGAGAACCACCATGGCATGGACCCTGTTTCTAGAGAGTCATTTGCCAGATTCCTTACTTCAGCCACCAATATGAAATGCACATGGGGAGTCAGGCTGATAGGGACTCACACGTGGGATGACTCAGCTTTGTAGGACACTCTTTTCTCCCAATTTCCAATTCCCTTCTGGTATTCACTGTTTGTTGACCCAGAGACCAGCTCTTCCTACAGCCTCATCCTTTTCGTTGAAATCAACCTGCATCTCCTTTGGTAACATCTCCAGAACCTCACCCCAGCTCGCTGGGTGATTAAGTGGTGCTTAGATCACTCAGCCTCGTTAGACCACAAGCCTGAGTCTCACGATGGTGCCTGTGATAACCCCACTGTTTGCCTCCTGGCTCTCAGTGTTCCCAGTATGCATTCCTTTCCCTGGGCAGCTTCCGTGAACTCTCCACCAGGTGCCAAGGAGGGGTTGGAGCACCTTCCCAGCACCGCTCTTGTCCCTGGGCTGGCATGAGAAGGTACTCCTCAGCCAGCTGTGACACCCACACAGGGCACTCCTTAGCCACAGCTTGCACACTCATGTGAAGCCACGCATGCCACCAGGATCATTTCTTCCCCCTCCAGACACCCCAGGCCATGCAACGTCAGGAGTTGGTGCTGGGAAAGGCTGAAATGCACCTGGTCTCTCTGGTACCTCAATGCTGTGTTCTTAGGATTTGTTTAAACTGTGCAGGAAGGACAGCAGCAATCTACCCCCTTAGATAGATTAAGACCAGTGGCATGCACTTTTCTGCAGACCTGTACGGGGTCCTTGATACCTGACTGGGTTATGAGTATGGATGACCAGAGTCCTGGTGCAGTATGGGGAGGTTTAGATTGGACATTAGGAAAAAAATTCTTCACCAAAAATGTTATCAAGTGCTGGAACAGGCTGCCCAGGAAGCAGTTGAATCACCATCTCTGGAGGTATTCAAAAGACGTGTAGAAGTGGCACTTAAGGCGCCGTGGTTTAGTGGTGGACTTGGCAGTGTTAGGTTTATGATTGGGCTCGATGAGGATCTTTTCCAACCTAAAAGATTCTATGATCACCAAAATGTCTGCAATCAAGCCCTCCCTGGAATCACAAACAGGGGGGTGCGTCACACTTGCTAAGTCTGTCCTCACAAATAAGCAAAGCCTGGGTCTCTTCTCAGGCTGCTGGGACAAGCACATTCACGTGGCACAGGACTACAAGTTAACTGAGTTTAGAAGTGACTTCTGGATGTCTTAATTCCAAATTTTCTCTTAAAGAAAAGCTGACTTCAAAGACCAAGGAGGTTGCTCAGGAGCTTGTCCAGTCAAGATCTCAAAACCTTGAATGACAGCGCTCCTTCACTGAGGGACCTTCTGGGGTTATTGCATTTGGGGTGCACAGCTTTGCATTTTGCCTTTGCCCACATGTCTGTGGTCTCTTCCTACCCCACCCTACTCCCCCCCCCAAAAAAAAAACCCCAACAAGAGAGTTCTGAGAACAGCCTCTACTATCCTTTGAAATATGCCCAGACATTTTTTCTTTTCGGTTACTGTTGTCTGGCAGGGATAAAACCGAACACTGTGCTGACAATCAAGTGCCTGGGTGAGCCCATAGCCTGGCCCTTCTCATTTTATTAGTATAGACTTAGTCTTGGGCATTTAGCTCATGAACTCTGCCAAGGGACAAGTCTTTAGGTCTTTTCATCATATGCTGCCTGCACAACCAGCGGTATGGGTGGTGTGTCTGCTCCATGCCTGCTGCACTTTGCAGCTTATACTGATGTAAACCAAAGTCACGGAGGTTCAAGCCCACATAGTCTTTCAAGAACTCAGATGCAAGATTGCAAGGTTTGTTCTCTGCTTGTAGGACAGGGAGAATCGCTGGTGTAATAACTCCTTTTATCGTGCCAGCATAAGTCCCTGAGTGCAGCCTTACCCTAATGTGATCCCAGACCTAGTCCTGCATCTCTGTGGCTCTGCTACGGGCTGTGTCATTCCAGGTCAGGCTGGCATTAGTTCAATATTTTGTACACCACAGCCTTTTTCATAGAAAAGACATGCTGTGTGTCTTCTGAACAATCCTGACAGGCTGTGGCTCCACCAGAAATACAAATCAAACCACAAATGTGACAATCTTTCATACTTCACACTGTCTGATGCACAAATGATCCTCTACAATAAATTGTGTTGCATCCTTTCTGCCCCATGACCAGCAGAGTGGTCCTTTTTAACTTCCACACCTCACCACATGCATTAAGATGAGCTTGTGCATTGAAGGACCAGCATCAAAACCAAACCACCTTGGCAGCTTCTCATGAAGTGCTGTGACAGGAAAGCTGTTCATGGTGTGCAACAGGCATCAACATGGGCAATGGGATTTATGGGACTGGGAACAGGGAGGTGTGCTCAAAGAAAACAACTGTTTGAAATTATCTTGAATTTTTAACTGGCTCTACGGCCCCCTCCAGAGACATAACAAAGAAGAGGACTTTAACAGATTTATTCCTGCAAGAACTAAGATTTACTCACGCTTGGCTCTTTTTCAGGTGTCATAAATCGAGTCCACTATTTTTTCACAGATTGTCTTTCTGGATTTATCAGAATGGACTTTATGGTTCAGAGCACCCTTTTCTCCCAAGCCCCCCTTCCAACAACCTGAATAACAAGCCTGGGGTACTGCCTGTGTTTATAAATATGCGTATCGGTTACATTAATGGAAACTGATTTATTACACAAATAAGAGACTTCATCAATTTTCATCTGGACTTCTTTCAATGGGACATAAATTACACTGTTGCTACTGGGTTTGGATTTCTAAGTGGATTTATCGGAGCAGGGACTTTGCTCATTTATTTTATAGCTCTCCTTGTCTGTGGAATAATTATAGTTTCAAAGTTTTTCTCCCTCTCTTTTTCTCCTTTTACATATCCACTTTAGACAATACTGGCTGATCTGAGGAATGAGGTCAGACACTGCTTGGCAAGCCCATTTGGGGTACCTCTCCTGAGCTGCCTGAAAAAGCACCACAGTTTGCAGGACAAAGAACATTGCAGAAGACCCATTCAGACCATCTATAACCCCAAAATAGAGGTGCTCAGTGTTATTGTTCACTTTGGAAAAAGCTTGGCCTGTTGATCTCTTTTAGGAAGCAATTGCCCCCTTGCTGCCTGCTGACACTGGGTGGTATGTTCTTCCACTGTAACATCTCCTAGAGGTGGATGGCAAGGAGAGCCACTTGACTCATCTGTCTGCCTGAGCAGGTCTGTCACATAAACACTGCTTGGCCACATGGACTCCGCAGCTCCTTGAAAGTCTGTGCTTTTCTTAAGAATCTATCGTTTCCATGCATAATGTTATGAGGTGCCCTGTGACTTAGTGAGGAGCTCTACCGGTCCTAGGACAGGAGTGAAAACTGACAGAATGTTGTAAGGAGATCTTTACATATCAAAAACCTTTGTTGACAGCCCCTTGCAGCAGAAGAGCAGAGCTGCTCCGTTCCTCCCTGGGGATGTGACATGGGACAGCCTCTAGACTTAACCCCAGCCTTATCTGTGCGTGTAGAGTGAGAGACCAGGAGCACTGGGCTGGGAAGCGTGAGCACAGTCCTGGCTGCAAGAGGTGATGCTGGCTTCTCTACAGGCCAGCCTGTGAGACCGAGACTGGCCAGCTCTGTTGGAAAGCCTTTAACTCTTCCCACTGTCCTCAGCCTCATCACGCACCCTTATCCCCATCTGCATGCCCTGAACTGCTGCCCAGAACACTTTCTTCTGCAACTCGTTTCTGGAGCCTCCAGAAAATGAGCCAAAGGCTTGCCTGTTTTTTGTTGTTGTTGCTGCTGTTTTTGCCTGAGGCTGGAGAACAATCCCATGAAACAGAAGCCCAAGCTCCCAGGAATGCATTGCATTACGACACTGTGCCGCAGAGACTTAGACTATTTACATAATAGATCAGAAAGCCCGGCCAATTAGCTGACAAAGGAAAGGGCGTGCTAACAGGGCACTGAGAGTTCACCCTAATTAAGAGCAAGCCATTAGAGAGCTTGCCTCAAAATGTAAGTGAAGAAGGAAGACAAGCACAGGGGAGAAGGCAAATGATGACTGCATGCAGCCCCTTCCAAGCACACAGGGACATATTCTCTTCAGCCATGGTCCCCAGGACTGGATGTTCCCACAGCTCAGGAGCGTGGGTGGGGAAACCCAGGCAGTTCCTTTGCTTAGGGTGAGAGCAATGAGTTGACCAGCACCAGAACCCCTCTCTGATCCCTGGCTACTTGTCCCTCACTGATTCCCACCTTGCACTAATATACATAGGACTCATCTTTGGTGGTGTGCTTTGATTTGACATTGTCACATCTCCCCACACCCTCTCGCAAGCACATCGCCACCCTCTCCGTGGTTCAGTGCAAAAGGGTGTCTTCTGCTCAGTGGACAATAAAGAGGCCCACACACATGCAGGCAGCAGCTGAGTGAGCTGGCTGAGGAAACCTCAGTCCCAATTACTGCCTAATTAAGTTAATTTGCTAATTGTCAGCATTTAGTCAGGGGACGAGCGCCACCTGCTGAACCCACCATACCCTTCCTCCTGTTCCACCCGGGATGCTGCAGGTTTGCAGGGCCCACCACCCTGCAAACCCAAACAGCATCGACAGGAAGAAGGTAAACCTGGTATCTTCCATATCTCCATACCCTGGAGGTTCCCTGGGGTGTTTCAGTTGGCCATAGTACTAGGATGTACTGCGACATGTAACTCTACTACACAAGCCTTGGTGGTGTTCAGTCTCTAAACAATGGAGACTCTTCCTACAGGCTTGGAAGCACAAGTTTCTTTTCAAGACTGATATCTCAGCAGTGTGATGAGTTATTGCTTGTGAGCTGTTCTAATACTGTGTGTCTTCCTAGCCAACAAAGCAAAAAAATTAAAATCTTAAAGCATTTTCAGGTTCCTTCTGTGCACTGCAGACTTTGCCCTTCATGAGGGTTTAATAAAAAGTATTTTCTTTTCAGATGAAGTACATAAGAGCAGCACGTGATTGGTTACAGTTGTTCAGCTCACAGGTGGTAACTTCTGCAAATGTTGTAATTCCATTGCTTGTGATCCTCTGCCTAAACCCCAAGTATCCCCACACAGGGAGCTTGAATTACCAACCCACATGTCAGTCCACCAGGATTCTGGCCACCGAAAACTGTAAGGCTGACTTGCAAGTCCTGATCTTAACAGTCACTAGATTTGGGTCCTTTTTATTTATCTGCCAGCTTTTGAGCTTGCAGAATGCTTTTGATTTCATATTTCTAAGTTTTGCATTACAATCACGAGGGGTAGAAGTTTTTTTTATTTTTCCCCTTTTGATGTTGAACAAAACCTGAGATTCTTCACACAATCTCCTGAACCCTGCAGCTGGGATTTTATGGAAAGAACATTGACAACTGCAAGATGTCCAATAAAATCATAAAAGTTGGCAACACTGGGGGGTTACTCCCCTCCTTTATTGCTGGTCTACAAGTTAATTGGTGTGATCCAGCTGCTGGCTGGTTTTAGGACAGATCCTTAAAAGCACTTCTAATTGCCAGGACTCAGAGTCCTCCCAGCTAACCACAGACACCTAACAGAGGTATCTAAGTTATAAGCCCATTTGCTCTGGCTGCTTTTTTGGAGCAGATTATCCCATCCTATAACAGATAGAACAGATCGGCTTTGAAGGTGTTCATCTCTCTTCTCTTGCTAAAGAAAAAAACAACTGCAGTGGCGGCTCTCCTTATACATGCCCTTCCTTAACCCCTACTGCAACAAAAGTTCAGCCCCGCATGTCCTTTTAAAAGCTGGCCTCTAAGACTTTATGTCGGCCCCTTCTGAGGCCTCATGTTTTGCTCAGATCACCCTCATTAGCAAGGGAAAGTGGAATAAATGGAACAGGCTGCACTCCTGGCGCGATTTTTTTGGTTCCTCTTGGAAGTCCCCTGATTCAAACAGATCCTTCCAAGCAGCCTGGTTCGTGACCGCTGAAGATTATAAAAGGGCCAGGGATCCAGCATCCCTGCAGCTCATCACTGACAAACAACACTGTCTGGATGGAGTGTTTTCAATAAGGGATACTTGCTTTGTTAGGAGCTTTTGGAGACACTGTTTACAACAACAGCTCCACAATTACCTCCAAATGATGTCCTTTGAGGAAGATGTTCTGGGAACCTTAAGACCAAAGCTTCTGAGCTGCTCTATCTGTATCAGAAATGTGAAAATAATCAGGAGTTGTTTGGATCTGGAGACACTGTTGTTGTAAACAGATGTTGCTTTAAAGCATCACAGACAGATCTTCCATAATGGTCAGCCAGGGCTAGGCCTGCTTGGAGGAAGAAGATGAACTGATCAGAAAAGATCAGTCAGAATTTCAGTTCAATGCACTTGTGCGGTGTCAAATCTGATTTTACTAGCCTAAATTTGCCACTCCTAGGCACTGAGATAGACACAGATCCTATTTCTTTGTATTGAAATAATGGGATGAAAAGGTTTGGGGTTTGTTTTTTATTTTTTAGTGTTTTTTTTTTAGGGGGGGTGTTTTTTTATGGTAAAGACAGGGATTCAGTATCAGCTAAGCCTGATAGATGCTCAGTGGGTCTCTGGGCAATGAGAATATGTAGAATGAAGCTGGAGGCAAATGCTTGTTTTATTCTTAATAGAGGATTTTTCTTATGGGGAGGGAAGAGGACAGGAAAATACAACCTGTGCACAAGACAGAGCAATGAAGTGAGCCCTCTTCTTCCTCCCAAACCACACAAACTTAGGGAAAGATTAAACTTCCTTAATTGTTTCTTTTTCTTTGCCTTCACATTTTAAACCTTAAAAAAAAAAAACAACACTTGGGTAATAATTTTAAAACCTTTTCTGTGGCTGCAAGTGATAGAATCTGATCCATATAAACTAGAGAAGCTCATTCTCCTTTGGCATCGTGGAATTCAAGAGCACAGTTTGGGGTGCAGGGGGTGCCAGGAATTGTCCCCCTGGAGGGAGTGTGGGGACATGGCCTTCAAGAGTATTCTTACCAGCTCTCTGGGTGACCCTGAAGAAGTTACTAAGACACAGTCATCTTATCTGGAGGGCCACCATCAGCTCCTTCAATTAGGAATCCCATTGCTGAGAAAGGCAGGAACACCAGAACATGATTCAGACCATCTCTCTCCTCACTGAAGGACCCTGAGGCAACACCTTGGCTTATTTGCTTACTTGTGTACAGGATGTAAATTAGGCCTTAATCTAGGCAAGAATCTCTCTGTGGTTTGGTTCCCACCCTGGAGGGGTAGGATATGCTGTTCCTCTGTCTGAGTAGAGTGAGAACTGCTTGGGACACAGCTTATCCTTCACACATGCTTTCATGGCACACAGTTTGATCCTGTATAGTGCAGCTGGATCTAATCTCAGGTGAGCAGAGGCTTAGAGGTTTGTTTTACCATGAAAAAGGGTCTAATGGGAGGGAAAAAAAAAAAGAAAAAGCACTGACACTTACCCACCCCCCCAAGAAGGCTTCCTTCTGCCTGCAACATTCATCTCACCAAGCAGAAGGGATGCTGAGCTTTTCCTTGAACAGTTTTGCCCTTCCCCAGTTCTAGGGGAATGACACAAATGTGATTCATGGGTCAGGACACTTAGGTGACTGTAAGGATATGCTGCCGAATCAAAGGGGCTAAGGCAAGGGGACCAATGGGAGGGAGGCCACAAGCTGATGTAATGTCTGGGTAGCTCAAACCAGCTCCTCAATCTCTGTTATTAGGTAAAGACAGGCTATCCCTGGAGAACACACGAGCTCTGTTCCCCCTCTTTGCAGCCCTCCGCGCGGTCACGTTAGGGACATGCCCTTTGCACTCTCACCTATGAGCTCCCAGCGCACACGAGCATCCTCCAGCACTCCAGGCTTCTTCCTCCGGCAGCCAGAATAATGCAGCTGTACAATGGGACCATTGTGCAACCAGGTCCCCCAGCACCACAGTTCCAACCCCATAATGAAATGTCTCCACCACCTTTTACCAGAGAGAGTATTTGATTGCAGTCAAGTAGCTACACCTGGAGGAGGTAGGAGGGGTTGTCAGGGTTGTGGGGAGGGGCTGCCCCCACTTTAGACTGACAGCCTGCTCAGAGCTGCAGCAAGAGAGAGAAGGGGAGGGGGACTGGAGGCAGAGTAGAGAGGCACTAGCACGGTTTTGCAGTGTGATGAGCTTGTACGGTCTCAGCCACAGCGAGAATTCCTGTGTGCTTTCTTACACACTTCAGATGCTGAGAATAAAACAAACAAACAAACAAAAAAGAAAGTAAAAAAAAAAACCACCACCAAGAAGCTCTAGAGAAATTAAAAGTGGGAGAAAGTCTGCACTACACAGAGCCGTGCAGAGATGCTGACTCAGGTCCTTGTTCTGCAGTTCCTCATTTCAATGCACTGACAGAGGGAGACCTTAGCACCTAGATAGGAAGAGGTTAAGTCAAGTCAGCCTTGGTGGAGGAGGGAATAGCACTAAATCTACATGCTGGCCATACCTGGGCTCCCCAGATAGTGTGTCCACCTGCAAGGGTAGGAGAATCATGTTCAATGGGCACCTGCTGCTGGCAGCTTCCTAATTCAGAGGGGCAGGCTTGACTGCACAAGGTCTCTCTGGTTGGAGGCCCTTTTCTGGTGTGTACAGATGTGCTCCTCAGGCTCCATCTCTCCCACTGGGCTCCCCAGGGCCAGGTCTAGTTCAGGACTTGGGAACAGGGCCAAAACTACAGGGCAGAGGGAGATTGGGTTAGATGATGTGGGGTGTCTTTAGCAGCAAAAGACTGAGGTTCAGTTCAGTCTGGGGGGCTTGTGGAGTGTGGGAGGAAAAAGGGGCAACAGAGGATGGAGACAGATGAAGGTGGAGGTAGCTGAGAGCTGGCTTTGAGGGCAGGGCTGGTAGGATACTGGAAGAGGTAAGGAGACATAGGGCTGGAGTCCTCATTTATAGGGTGAGATTTGTAGTTGAAAAACAAACGTAAGCAAATGAATAGGTTCAGGGTTCCTACTGATGACATGAAGGATATAGGCAAATAAATTTTTGGGAGCAGCTGCTCTGATGATAGCACAGAAAAAGGGGGCTTTTGAGCATACTGATCTTCTCACTGCCTGTTTGGGACAGTCCTGGTGGGTTAGTTTGGAAGTTGTGTGAGTGAGGACAGAGCCAAAGGAGGTGAATTACACCATGGTGAAACTTGTGTTAAGAGGGAAGGCAGAAAGAGGCCCCCATGGATGAAAGAGAAACAGGTGAGTCCTGCATAAGAACATTTCTACGTGGAACATGGATGCTGACATTTGTTAAAAAACATCAGAAACGAGTTGAATTCCCCAAACAGTGTTTATGGGAATGAACTCTTCTTTTCTGGGGGTTTTGTTTTGTTTTGCTCAAGACCGTCTGTCACATCTTGCACATTTCATTATTTAGGAATTTTTGATTTCAGAAGATAAAGTAGTCCCAGAGGAATATTTTCAGGGAGATTATTTTAACAAGCACTTTTGTACCAGGAAATCAGTGAGTTTAACCTAACAAGCAACTACCAGGCCAGGGGGACAAATAAATCTAGTTCCCACCTATTAATTTTACAGCCTACATAAAGCAGTGTTGAAGTCAAAAGTATATGTGACCCAAAAAGACATTGCTCATTTTGACACATATATAGCTTGCCCCCTGCCTGAACCCTGTCCCTTAGCCTAAATCCAGGAAGTGGGCTCCCTTTTGTAACGGATCATAGTCCTGTGTGTCAGGAATGTATTCTACCTTAAACCAAATGTCAGCCTTTCTCAGGGAAGGGATAAGCTGATAGAGATGTTTGCCCCAAACGGGGATAGTTTTCCTGTTTTGCATTGTGCGAGATGTATTTGTTTTATTGCACCACTCAGTGATTCAATCCAGCCAAGCCCACGCAGGAAATATTGGGATTTTGTCTTGCCAAGTCGACATCTGAAAAGAGCAAGCATGCGAATGCTTCCACTTTAGGAGTATTTGTAATGGGTGACTGAACTATTAGACACATGAAGGGAAAAATGCACCTCAAAGAAACAACCGCATCCCATGGATGGAAGTGACCTGGATAATGCAGAAACGCCGCTGACTTTCATCTTTGGTGGGGAATGCAGTGGTATGCAGTGAGAAAAAGAAAACAGAGCTTTCGGCACACACATAAGTTAAAAATAAAGCACAGAGTCTGAATGAAGAGGGTGATTAACCAATGGAATAAATGAGAAGGGAAAGTGATGGATTATCCACCACTTGAAGCATCTTGAAATGAGGGCTGGATGCCTTTGTGCAAGACGTGCTGTCGTCCAACACGAGGTACTGGGCTCCAGGCAGGCTACAACCTAACACAGATTTTTTAGCCTGTGTTGCCAACATACAAGTGGAGGATTTAGCTCCAGTTCTCCTGACTACAACCATATCATGAAAGGATGTGAAGCAGGTGGCAAGAAACATTTGATGCCAATTTCTAATTAACCATATTAGCCAGAAAATTTAAGCAGTCAAAGGAAAAGCATAAGTAATGAGATAGTTCATTCTGTAATCCAAGTGAAAGGAAGTTTTTGGCTAAAGCATTCGAGCACTGAGTCTCTTCCTTGATTTCAGCCAGCTTAGGGTCGGGCCCTCATTGTTTGAAGACTTTCAGAGCTCCTTGCAAGTAAGAAGCAGCTCAGCTGGGTGAGAAGAGTTGTCTCTTCGGGGGGAATTTCATTCACTCAGGCAAAAATGAGCCCCATCAGCTCCATAGCCAATATCCCAACGGTTTTCAATTAAATTGCAATCAAGACAGGTCCAGCAATGTTTCCTAATTAAATCCTGATGCATCAGAGATGATATTTTGATGGTGGATGATGGCAACCTCTACATTACACGTACATATCTGCAATTTCTTTCAAATATATTTCTAGCAATTTTTGAAGCCAAAGCCAAAATCATTGCAGAAATCAACTACTGTTAGGTGGCTCTTCAGAGTGGATCAGAAATCCTTGAGGCCTAGTGGATCCTGAGGCCTTGGGAGCACAGGGACAGGGATGTGTGAGTTCTGACCCACTTCTAGAGCTGGAGTGATTGCAATGAGAGAGTTCATGTGAGACCTGGGGAGTTCTGAGAGCGAACCACCCACTGAATAGGATTCACTCGACACTGACCTAACGGCTGGGGGCTCCTGGGAACCTCATCTTGATTTGGAAACGTCTTTGAGTCACAACCAAAAACACAAGAAGGAGCAAAGTACCTCCATGCTGAGGCTGGGCGATCACCTACATCTGCAGAATTCCATGGGTACCTGACGATCTCTGCAGGCTGAAATACAAACCCTGAAAAAATATTGATGCCTCCACTACAACCCATAAGTGAAGAGCACCAAATTCATTCACAGTCCCATTTTCAGTAGAGGCAGATGCTCTGGGCTTGGCAGTGTCTTCAAAGTCACACAGGCAAAGTAAGCCACAGCCTGAATACCTAGTCCTGGGTATTTCTCTCCCTCTTGCTTCTCATCCTCTGCTCAGCTGCCTTTCTTCAGCTATAATAGCAGCAACAGTCTTGGATTCAGGGAAAACAGACGGGTTCCCCCCTGCAGATGGCCCCCAGAAATTTTCAGAAATACTTACTTTCTGTAGTACTGTTTACTTAATTTTTTCTGCAGTTTATCATGGAAGGAGAGGGCAAGTTTGGGGAGTAGGTTGTTTTCTGTTTAGATTTTGTCCTCTTAGGCTTTGGGACATAGACTTATTATATGGCTTTATCTAAAGCCTTTTCTCCAGTTCAGAAAAGCACACTGCAGTCCTGATGAGTGTGGTGCTAAGCCTCCAATTATCCTGTCTACTTCAGCTTTTTATTTACCTTGTGATTTAAACATCATCCCTCCTCCCTTTTTCCTTTGTATTTCAGCACCTGCAAAGCCCTCAGGTTTCCTAAGCTTTAGTATCATCAAAGCCACCCGTCCCAGAGCTCTTTTGCTGGATCTGCACCTGTCTGTGCTTTAAGTCAGGTACAGGCATAGGCTGACCTCAGACTGATCTGGAAAGTGAAAACCAAGGCTTAGGAAAGCATCTCCCCATGGCACCAAGCCCTGACCTGGCACTGACAAAAATCCCAAACTTGGCTCCTCCTGAGCAGAATGTGGACATTTTCAGTCCAAAAGAAGATCCCCAAAGCCACCTGCCCTTGCTGCATTGGTTTTCCAGATGAGATATGCACTCATGCATTTCTGCTACATGAACTTTTCTGGTCTCTAAGAAAGTAAATTAACTTCTAGGGCTGTAGACTTTTTTGGTTTGGGGACTTATGATTTCTTTCCATTTGAATATTTCAGTTTCTACAAAAAAAAATTGAAAACAACAACAACAAAAAAGAATCTGAAACCTTGACTTTTTAATTTTAACAGAAGAGTTTGGTTTAAAAACCAAAGGCTAGCTTGGTTTCGGTAGAAAAAGAATCTAGATTTTGAAAACAGCAGAGCATTTCCCTTAGTTTTTGAAATGAAAGCCAAACCACAGCCCAAACACTTCTACTGGAAAAAGATCATTGCTATATTTATATTTCAAGCAGATGCATGGGTGAAATGTCCCCTCTTTCCCCAAGCAGTTACAAAAACAGAGCTCTAAACTCAGCTGTTGTTAATGTTCACAACTTTCTTCTGTTGCCTCCTTTTCCTCCTCTGCTCTGCACTAATTTTGCTATCAATCCTTCTTGTTCCTCCCATCATGTGGGATGACGCCTCCTGTACACCTATCCTGTCTTCCTTCAACTGTCTGCATTTCTGTAGGAAACCCTCTTATGTCCCCTGAAATTAATACCCTGCTATCCAATCATCTCAGTATCCCCATACCTTCTGCTTTCATAGGGATGTGTCACTTCCTCTGCCAGCTGCAAAAGACAGACCACCCTCCTAAAGCCCCCTGCTCATGAAAGGCTGTTCCTTCAAAGGGTTCAAATTATTGGAAGAAAAAACTGTTGAAAGCTGTCATGTACAGAATTGCTACCTCAGATTGAAGAAATCCCAGACCCTCAAATGGCTGAAAACATTCAGGGATTTCTGCCTTGCTCTTTTTGTCCCCTAACACTGGAAGGAAAATAAATCCACTGAGTGTCTCTTTGCACAGCTTTCTCCCCAGTCAGAGTGGAGCCAGCACCACAGAGTGTTTCAAGGAGATGTCTCAATGGCAGCTTGGGCTCCTTTCCCCATCCGCGTGCTTGAGATTTCCTTTTTTTTTTGTTTGCTGTGTTAGGTGCAGTTGAGGTCAGAAATCACCCGAGAACTGGGTGAGCACTAAGCTCTATTTCATATTCTAGAATAACACTACACAGATGCACAAGGCTGGGGGATAGGTAACACCCACTCCTTCTAAACTCTTGCCCTTCTGGAGTGTCAGTCAGGATGTCTTAGGCCAGCACTTCTCATTGCATTGGTGAGCACAGAGGAGCCTGTCCAGCCTTCAGAGGTGGGTTGCAGTGTCTGGCCCTCTCATCCCACAATCACCACACTCTGGGTGCAGATCAGGGAGACGTGAGACCTCTGTACATTCACCTCCATGCATTCCCCGAGATAATCCTTGACTCCTCTAGGAGAAAAAACCGTAAAAACACTGCAAAAACACAACACATGGTATAATGATGGACTACAACACTGCAAAGGTTGGATGAGGACCTTCCCCTGGCACTAGAGGAAAATCTCCCCCTTGCTGCCCTCAGGTTTCCCCCGGAGGAATTGTGCCTCAGTTTATTTTTAGATACACACAGAAATAAACACCTCTGCCCCCTCTCTACTGCGATTAGCAGAGACATTGTGATGATAATGATTATTTGAGTTTCCTCAAGTGAAGCAAGTATTCAATTATATTTTCATTCTTTGGAATGAAACTTAACCCAGTTTGTTTTCTGATAAGGCCATATGGAGAGAGGACACAGCTGGTATTTTATCCAAATTAATATGTGTCCTGGCTCGAAAACAGGTCATGTTTGTAATGAGCTCAATCTTCATATAATAACACTGTTGAAACAATAAACGTCACTTCGGCTCCAATTTGGTGTCTGGACTGTGAGGCATAAAAACAGTTCTGCTCTAAACTGTCAGGGTGAAGACTGGATAAACTCTAGAAAGTTCAGGTCAGGTGAAATTTCACACACGGAGTCTATTATTGGAGCGAGAAGGCTGGAGGAGCTATTACGGGGAGCATGTGCATCACTTCTTTCCCCACAGACCAAAGTCAGAGCCGCATTGCTGGTGACACAACCCTGCACGGCTGCATCTGAGACACCCCTGGCAGCTGGAGAAAAGCACTGGTTGAACACAGATGGCTCATTTTCCCCTAGCCCGGGGAAATGCAAGGTGCTGCGGGAGTGATGGTGATTTGGGGTTGTGCTTAGCTATTCACTGGGGTGCTGCTGTCAGATGTTTTTTGGAGGACTGCTTGGTGGTGGATTGCTCCTGGTGTGTGGTCTAGGGCTTGTGGGTACTGCAAATGGCAAAGTGACTTTTGTAGCTACAGCACTGCAGGAAACTCTCTGGGCAACATTATCCACTCTCTGAAATGCAGCCGCTCCTAAGCTGAAATGTCACCACTTTTAGTCTGAAAGAGCCCTGGAAAGGCAGGGGAGCAGAGAGGTTCACTCCTGTGGGACAGATGAGCAAAGCAGCAGAGGTGGAATGAAGAGGTGGCAATGAGGTGGCAAAGCTGACAAAGTCAAACTCTGTTGCTTGCCAGAAGCCTGGCATAAGCATAGCGGCTTGTCTGGTAATGAGCACTGTAGTCCTTGCAGCTCTTTGTGGTCCATTCCCACCACCATCAGATTTCCTTCCTCAGAAAGAGAGGCAAAATCATTCAGCACACTTACTCCAAAGTTAATTGATGGCTCTCACTGGGCCAGGATGCAGTCAAGCCTGTTACGTGTGTGAGGGACTAATTCTGCATAGGACCTGGACCCCAATACTTGTCCTATCCCCGTTTTTTCAGCCTTTGAAACGCATGTTGAACTTTTACATAATGAAGACAGTTCTCCCTACCTTACAAGTCTCTTTTTCTGAGCTAAGGAAATTTTACTTATTGGTTCTATGCAAGAAGCTGTGGAGAGCATCATCCAAGACAGAGATGAGTAGTTGCTGCTTAGATCATATACAAGCCCTGCCAAAATCCGCAGACTAGGTGTTTCTCCAACAGCCTTACTGCCAAGGCTGGACTTGATCAACATTTTTATATATAGCAGGTCAAGCACACAGAACAGACATCCAGAAGTGAGAGTATGGAGTATCTGTACTCATCAGTGCTTACACCACTTGCCCAAGGAAATGGGATCCTTGAGCTGAGTCTCTTTTCCAAGGATTTGAATACATCTCCCGCCTCCTGTGTGTTGCAACATGAAGAGAGCTGTGAGATAGGACAAAAATAATTCAAATTTAGCCTCTGTGTGTGAGAAATAACATGTTCACTAGGCCCAGCAAGTGTGGGTTTGCAAGATTGCATCATGCTCCCAAGCTGCAATATTGGGAGCTATGATGTCCTGAGGGATTGCTAAGTTCATGCTTGATTATGGGTACATTATAGTTTGCAAGGAATACTGGGAGTCACCAGAAGTCTGGTCCAAAATGCTTGGGGGTCATCAACAAGTCCCTGCTGCAATTTTTCTTTCATCAGATATTAAATACTTATGGGAAAACCCAGATCTTCCCCATTTGCTTTCAAGATACTCTGGGACCCCAAGTACCATAGAATCTGTATCTCTAGAAGTATCTGCTTTTTATCTCTGACCAGTACATCTCTATGCATGGCACAGAAAGGTAAAAGTAATCCCCCCACCCACATTTAAGCCCACTAACCACACTCCTGCTTATTGACAACTATGTGTATCCTAAAATTTGTTGGCTCCAGTCCAGTCATTATCCTGGAAAGCTCTTCTGCTCTGCATGTCCTTGCCCATGTGAAAACCAAAGCCCTCAGAACAGGAGCTGAATAAAAATTAAAAATTCCCAGAGTTTTCTAGCATCAAAAGGAAAGGAATAGTTTACAGCCCAGCTGTGAGCAACTGTGATGCTCTTCTCAGTGCTGGGCTGCAGGAAGGGGTGAGGCTGGGTTGCAGCTTTCCCTGAGAATAGAAACTGGCAGGAAGGAACTGAGGAGTGAATGTTTCCTCAGGATCAATATGTGGAGATTCTCTGTCTGGGAAAGGGAGGGGATGGAGCAGAGCAGGAGCTGAGATCACTGTGTCCTCAAGGGACGGGTCTCCAGGTCTGCACTGACACCGGCGACAGTTTCCTTCCCACCTTACGAGGCAGTGCTACCCTTTTCACAGCCTTTGCATTTCTAACAGCAAGTACAAGAAGCATTCCCCTGCCTACTGCAGGTTTTTTTTTTTTAGTTGCTTACCCCTGGGAAGGCGGTGGATTGTGGGGTCTCTCCTGCACAGGTGCTTTTGAATGTGTGCTGCCATGAGGAGTCACACAGCATGGGGCTCTTATCTAAGCATTGGGGTCCCGGACAAAAGGGGATGAAGAGCAAAGCTATAGCTCTCCTTTTCACATTTCCTCTTCAGGGTCTGAGGCTGGAGCCCAGGCAGTACTTTTTGCAAGGGTCCAGATTTTCCTGCTTTTAGACCATGATGTATCAACATAGACCTGTATCTGCATCTCCAGCTTAATGCTCCCTTGGTCTTAGCCCCTGAATCCATTCTCTAGTCAAAGTAAAACTGCACAGCAAAGTGGGGCTTATTGCAGAGCAGCAGGATACCTCTCAAATTTAGCACACTTCTCCTGGAAGGTCCCAGTGCTGCAGCACATAAAGAGGCAATTGGCATAACCGCAGGGAAACTGAGGCAGGGGGAAGTTGCATGAGTCACCCAGCAGAGCTGAGCAAGACAGGAGCTGTAGCTAGAGAGAAATCCAGGGCATTCCCATGGCTGCAGAGTGCCATGTGCCTATTTATATCCCTCATCTCAGTATCCACCCATTTCCTTAAGCCATAACCTCATTGCTGATCACTGCTAATATAAACATGCTAGGGCTGCATTTGACTATCAGGAGCTCCCTGGACCCACAGCTCTTGAAAGTTGTTCCTCTCTCTGTGGGCTGAGAAAACAGCACTGGCTTCGTCTCAGGGCACCTGGCAGGATGAGTTTTTTGACCATACACTCTAGGGCGCTCCACGGGAAACATCCAAAGACTGAAGTCCAAGGGCAGACAACCCAAATCAGGGCAGAACTGGTTCATGGACATTTTATCCTGGGTGGGTGACAGAAAAACCCTTTCTCTTTATAAGACAGACGGGACAGATCTGGCCCCCATGATGACCAGTATTACAGCTTTTGAAATGTTTGATCATCAGAGATGCATGCTATAAAACTCATGAGAGCATGTCTCATACGATTTACCATGGAGTAGGACTAATGAGGATCTTTATGGAGAAGAGATGATTTTCATCCTACTTCTGCCTATTGCTTCTTCTCTGGCTGAGGGTGTGCAACTCACTCACACTTTGTCTTCTACATAAAAGGGGTGATCACAGATTTTAGGTACTGTTTTTCATTAAATATGCTAGAAGAGTCACTGGATCCCTGTGGTCCTCGGGGCAAATAAATGACATCAGCTTGCTTAATACCACTGCTTTCTAATTTTGAACATTCACTGCTATCTGAAATGATGTGCTTGAAATCGAAAAACTTGCGCTCCTGGCACCTCACAGAGCATTGGGCTTGGCCATGTATAAATTAGGTCATACATAAGAATAAATTGAGGATAAAAGAATATAGAGAGGGGAATGGCAGGGAAAAGAGAGGAGCAAAATGACGGGAAGGTATACAGACAGAAGGTACTGGGAGGAAATATATATACCTACAGCAGTGGATATGGGAGGAAGTCACAGCTAAACATTGGGTGTTGGCATGATGTATTTTAGCATTTAGCAGTATATATGAAAATGTCCAGCATAAAACACGTATTTCTCCCCATATTCTTTGCTTTTGTAGCACAGGGACCACGGCAGCATCTCCTCCCTTGTGGCCCTGTGAACCTGACATCAGTAGCCTGGAGAGGGATTCTTTGCCAGGGAAGGGGAAGGGGAAATACTCCCTGTTTGGAGAAGACCACTGCCAGGTGACCCCATCCAGGGCTGTCTGGTCCAGGCCAAAAACTTTGCAAAGGTTCTTTCTTTTTACCCCAGAGTGAGTAAACAGATGGGAACTGTAGTGCCTTTTTTATTTTGGTTATAGAGTTGGCCATGTCACTTGCTTTAAAGCTATTTTTAAAACACAACTATAGAAAAATGCTGTGCTGACAAGCAGGAATGTTTATTTTTTTAAGTTAAAAAATGTGTGTGTGCATATGTCCTTACGTCTCCTGTACTTTGTGTACTGAGTGTTGTCCAGGTGCCACGGTCCAGCATTCGATCCTCATCTCCTCTCAGCTGGGAAGGGATGCTGCTGAGCACATCAGAGAGGACATGCCACAGGACATTTTCACTCTACATACTACCAAATATCTGGGGTCAAGAGCCTGAAAATGAAAGGAGGAACCAGTGCTGCTAAGAATGTCCCTTAATCCAGACCACCCTGTCTCTCCCAAGAGGGATGGGTCGAGATCTGACTCCCATCTCCTACAGTCCCAGCAGCAACCAGCAAGGGTAACGGGTCATTTTTGCACCTCACACTGACATGCCCACTATGCAGTGAGCCAGTTCCAGCTGTCAGGGCTCCTCCACAGAAGGTCCCTTGGGAATAAAGATTTTAAGTACCTTTTAAGTACCAATTTGCACAGGAGTAACATGGACTCCATCCCAGGATCCATTCATTTACCAAGAATAGGTAAATTCTTTCCAGCCTCATGCTGCGTTATTTTGTTCCTCCCCCACCTCATAGAAACCCTCCTGAATATGGAAACAAATGTCTCAAACAATGTATTTCCAAGAACTTCTTTTTTGGATGGAGCAGATAGGTGGCTATTTTGTTGCCCCTCACCATGTACTTCCTACTTTTAAGTTTAAAAGAGCTCATACCTGGTTTTTTGGTGGCTCACCAAGACTATGAGGAGAATTTTATCTGACCTTGAAAACCAGGATTGAAAATTCTGGCACAATACCCCGTCTTCTGCCTGCTCATCCCTTTGGGCTACTATATCTGTTGCAATAAATGGTTTAATTTGGCTGGGCAGGAACATTTTCCTCAGCTTCCTTTACTTTGGTGATAAGCTGCTCTCTTGAGTGTGGAGATGGACGCAGTTTTCCAAGGGTGTTTTCTGTTGAGCTGAGCCCCTCTTCACACACCAAGTGGAGGAATATGTTTTCAAGAGTCCATTACCCCCAGGGGCTTCCACTGCATTGCTTATGGATAGAGACAGAGAAAACCTTGGCATGTGTCTGGCAGAAATTTTCTATTGAATCTTTTCCCTTTATCCAAAGATAAATAAATAAGAAATAAACTTTTGGTTGAAATGGCTGTTTTGGCAAGGAATGTTTGTTTTAACAAAAAAGTTCCTGTTTTTATTATAATCCCCCAATTATTGGGCTTTAGTTACTTACAAAAATTCCCTTTTATTTTTTTCAATGCAAGCTCAGAAATGTGAAGGTTTTTCTTCTCTCTTCATTTTAATAAATGAGTCTCAACTCTTGCAATCATAAATATATTTCATAAGGAAGAAATAATTTCCGAAAAGGCTTTGTGAGGTGGCCAGCAAGTGTAAGGCTTGATGTGAAAAAGCTGCCCCTAATAATTATCCTCATGAAAGAGACCAAAAAAGGATTTATTCTAGTCCCTCAAATAAGGTTTGAGGGACTAAGTCCCTCAAATAAGGTTTGAATCCTTTCATGCACTAGTAATACCATTAAACCTCTCAATAACTGAGAAAACTCTGAAAAGTGACCATATATTTTCTCTTTGATTGAACTCCTGACCTGCACAGAAGAAGTCAATTCTGCATTTCTGTCCATCCCATGAAAGAGGGCAACCTTATTGATCACTGTGCTCTTCTCATCGCCCTCTCCTACCGGCCTCTGCTCTGATGAGAGCTGTATGGAGCAAAGATTGTCATTCTGTTGTGCTTTTGTACTGAATACAAGTGGATACTAAGGTCCTTGTTAAGATGACAGAAATCACAGTATGTCCCAGTTTCAGCTGTGAAAGAGTTAATTTCTAGTGATTGCTGTGACAGGAATGTCAGTAATGCATATTGGTTTAGTTGTTCATAGGCAATGTTTATGCTTTTCAAGGATTCATTTCAGCTTCCTATGGGAGCTGAGAAGGAGCACAGACAGAACAACGGAATAGCCAGTGGAATATTCCATACTGTAGTCACCATGCTTGGTAGATAAAAGAGGGTTTTCTTTTGGGGGGAATCTGTAATCACTGCTCAGGAAGATACTAATTCACCGAGTGGTGAGAGTGACTTGTGGTGTTATTGTTATTACTTCCACTGCTATTAGTACTGTTACTATTATTATCTGTTATTGTTCTATTAAACTGTCTTTATCTCAACCTGCAAGGTTTTTTTTCTTTCCCTTTCCCCTCTTTTTCTCCCTTTTCTCTCTGCCCTTCTTGGGGGAAAGTGGGAAAGCTACGCAAGTGGCTGCACGGTCCTCGCTGCTGGCTGGGGTTAAACCACAACACAATTTTTGCTCAAAACATTCTCACAGAGTTTAATTTCAGGTATAGGAAATTCTTTTTTGTGCCCAAGTAAAATATCTCCACCTAGCTAGCTAAGATTTTCCTTTCTTTCTCCTCGTGACTTGTTTTGTCCTGGTAACAGAATTTTAACATTCAGCTCCATGGCTGTTGAACTGGGATCTGTTCGGGTAATTCTTTGAAACGTTACTAGAATGACTACTCTTCTCATAGGGACGGATGGGGTGGCAAAAGGAGTAACTAAACAGACACCAAAGCCTCTCTGCTGTTCACCAGCTGGAGAACTTCAACCAGGTCCAAAGTCAAAGTATTGGTTCCAGCAGAGCTCTATGATACATCATAAATCTCCAAACTAAAGACTGAGAAGTTTTGAGGTTCTATAGGAAGGACACAGGATTATAGAAATCCCACTTGTAACAGTTTTCTGCATGGAACATGAGTTATTTCATTCAAAGACCATCAGTGTTGAAGCATTATTATTTCGGCTAACTGCCACTGATAACTTGTCATAAGAGGTTGCTAATCTATATGTTTGCTAGCTAGAAGTTAGAAAACTTATTCTGTGCTCCTATGTTGCATGAAAATTAGATGCACGGGGAGCCTAAAAGATCGATGATTTCAAAAAACTGTGAGTCACATCCATGGAGGAAATTTTCTTGGTGGTTTTTAAACAAAAATATTCCCTGACTTGATCTGGAAGCCCCCGAGATTCAGATCAAAGTCTGCCATGGGAAATGCTACTGCATGTTGAACTGATTCTTACATTTTTCTCTGGGAAACACCTCCTGGCTGTTGTTGGAGAAAGAGGACAAGTGAGATGAACCTTTGGAGGTCTAACCAAGTGAGACTAGTCTTATGGTATTGGAACTGGTCCAGTCCTGAATGTTTGTAAGGGAGGTAACTTCTGGAAAAAGGTTGACCACAGGGTCTTAGTTCTTGGAGGTCTTGCTAGCGTCAGTGGGACAGGCTTCCAGATGGGCCAGATCACATTTCACTCCTCCAACATCAGTTCCACTTTCATCCCAAAGAACATTTGAAGAAAATGTCACTATTAATCTTGCATAAACACAACAAGTCATTAGAAAACAAGTCCAACTGTGTTCGTAGACAACAGCAGCTATCCTTCCTTTGTACTTGCTGTCATGGATAGGTTCTGGAAGGAAGGTTAGTAGACAGATAGGCATTTGTTATTTGCCAAACCAATTGAAAGTCTGCTAAATCTGTGTAAAGGAGTCATGGACTCAATCTGAAGCCTTTAGGCTTGAACAGGAGCAGAAAGGGTCCGGTAATGCCACAGCACCCAGTTCATCCTGGTGCTTATTTAACTGAGTGTTAGCAAAAGTTGAAATTTCCCCCAGTTGCTTACAGGAACTTGTTTGGAAGTTTCTGTAAAGGGCTGTGGAGAGAGTTCAACTTACAACACACCGAGGCCACAGAGCCTGCCCTTCTTCATGCAAAGAGATGAGTTACCAGCATGCCAGCGAGATTTAGGGAACTCAGGAGACTTTTTGGTATGTAGTCCTTTGCATCTACTTGTTTTAGGTCTCAAGGGTTGGTCCTAAGAGTTGGACAAATGGGGAGCAATGACAGATTTATTAGAGTCTCCTCTTTAAATGTGTGGAGAAGCAAGAGACAGGAAAACCAGGCATCATTGTTTCAACAGAACCCATATGATTTAGGAGCCTACATGTCGTTTTCAAAAGTGATCAAGAAATCAACTTACACTGAGGAGACTCTACCCTGGTGGAGAACTGCAAAGAGCACAGGGTCATCACAGGTCTCTTTCTTCTCCATGGTTAAGTGTAACTCTTCTGCTCACCTCCAGGCCAGGTCCCCACCAGATATTTTCAGTGTACACCTGTGTTAGCAGGATGTCAGAGCCATAGCTCACTTCTTCGAGACTGTCATACTGCAATAAAATGACAGCATGGTCAAGGTGGCTGAAGCTGAACCTCAGCTGCAAGCTGGAGTTAAACAAGGAGGAAGAGGTGACTTTTACTCCATTCCCTTTTCTCTTGCCCTTTTCAGGCACTGCCATCTAGGAAATGAACTGGAGCTGCTTTGTCTCCTTCTCTCTGCAGGGATCCCATAGCCCCATTGGAGTGTCATAAGAAAAGTGGGGTGATAGTGACCAGCACATGACACTGATATTTGTAGCCTGGCAGAGATATCTCCATTGCTGGAGTGTTACATTTCTGAGTGGACAGCAAGGTATTTTTATTCCAAAAAAATGCACATATCTGTGGTCTTCATTGCAGCATTCACTACACAACAGCAACTCAGAATCAGGCCAAAAATGACGGTTGGGATTTTTTTCACTATTTCCTGAACAAAAAGTTCACTCAAAATCCTGTTTCTGTCTCTCTCATTCTCTCTCTCTCCCTCTCCCTCTCTCTCTCCATTTCTCTCTTCAATTTTGATTGCTTCCTCTACACATCCATTTCATGACAAACTTATTTGTTGCTTTTGGCTACTGGGCCAGTATATATAGGGGATTACAATGGAGTCTCTGTTCCCGCAGTGGTTGTTAAGTTGCCTTAAACAAGTGCCAACTGCAGTCTAAATCTGTTCATCTCTCTTTTTTTTTTTAAATATATAAATATATTTAAAAAAAATAATTGTTCCTGAGATTTATTTGACAGTCAAGATTTCCTAACACTGAACAAGCCTGTAGCTTTTGGTTGAAAGTCTTTCATATATATATATGAATATGATTGATTGAAATAAACCAGTTCCAGACACCCACCATGGAGAAAATTCCCACTGGAAACCACAGTGGAGCCTCTCAAAACCTGTCCCTGGAAGCGTCTCTTGCCATGAAACCGAGAGGACTTCACAACCTGGGGGAATCTCATTTGCGTTAAAAATTTCCTGTTTGATTCCCCTAAATGCTTTCATCTATCCCATCCAGGAACCTCTCGTGCTGACATTAGCAACAGATGTCTCTTGTGGACTTTCCAGATCATTTTGCACTTGATCTCTATTTTTTAAGTGAGTTGAACCAAATACAGAAATCTCCTCCAACTCATAAGTTTGAGAAAGAGTTTAGTTTTCATTTTGAACTTGTATGTTTCCCCACACAGTAGTACCATTAGATTTCATCAACACAACCAGCCTGATGTCCTATAGAGCTTCCCAGCATCCATCGGTGAATTTTTCCCTATAAACAACACAGAACTGGAGAGTTTGTGTGAGCCATCTGCTTGGAGTTTCTTCTTGGCTTGTTCTCAGGCTGTAAAGGTAATCAACTGATGGAGAAAGATCTCTCTGAGTATGGCTTTCATAGTGTAGATGGTCAAAAAGTAGGAAGAAACCTACAGGCAAGATCATTTGCCACCTGGAAAAGCAGAACCTGCCTTGCTCCTGAGGCTCAAATCTGTAGATTTATATCAAACACTTTCCATTCTCTGACTTGGAAAGTTCCCATTGATCTGTGCATCAAAGACTGAAGGAAATATCTTAATAACTCACATGCACATTTTGCTAGAAAACCACCCCTCTGGGCTGGTTGTGGTTTCTCGGCCTCTCTGGGACACACAGGGACAGCACTTTCCACACTTTCCATTCCTTCCAGGTATGCTACCCACACTCAGATGTTTGTTTTGGGAGGTGTCTCCTGGAGATGCACCATCCCAGTGGTACGGCCCTTGTGGGTCTGCCCAGGACCATAGCCAGGCAGCCTCCTTCTGACAAATGGAAACCTCCCCCTCCCCTTGTCAGCATGGAGATTTGGGAAGGGCAAAGCTGTGAAAATGTGATGTTTGATGACTGCTGGAAAGAAAGTGGTAGGGAAACGTGAAAATGTCAAATGCATCATTTTCCTGAGTGAAAACTGAAAACACAGAAACACTGTACTATTATATTTTAACTTGGTCAATGATCCTTGTTTTGAAATAATGGTTCATAGGAAACTGGCCTTTTTTTTTTTTCTAAAATTTTGAAAAAGGTGCATAATCTTAAAGTAATTTGTTGTCAATTAAAAGAAACATATTGGTTTGAATCAAAATGAATATTGCAAATTTCTTTTAGAAAAATATCCCATTAAAACGCTTCTGGCTTGGTTTAATTTCAGTTGATTTTTCTCTTTTCTCTTTTCTCTTTCCTTGCCATCTTCCTGATTTTCAAGTTCACCTAGTTCAGCCAAGATACCCAAATGAAAACTTCAAAAGGAACAATTTAGACTTTTATTTCTTTCTGTACCTGTTCAGGGCTTCTGAACACTGGATTCAGACAACTGAAAGCAAAAGAAAGGAAAAGATAGTCCCACTGGAAAGCACGCCCATGTATCTTTTACAAAATCCCTAGACTAATTTGTTTTTTTCTTCCAAAACCATAACTGAATTAAAATTAAGAAGTTCTGACAGCCTTCTGCCTATGCCAGCATCAGTAGAGGTTTTTCCCATTGAGGTACTAAAAGAAATACCCATCTCCCTGGTACCCTACTATCTACACTGCCCGGATATGAGTTGTCACTTTATTCTCAATATCCTCAGCATTTTGGAGCAAAATGATTATTTTAGCCCGAGTCAAACACCAGCTGATGCTCCAAGTATAGTAAACTCCAGAGATCACCTTATAGGCAGTGAAGATAAGACCTGGAAAAGTCTGGTTCCCTCCGAAGTCCCCCAAGACCATTCTGGCAGGTCCTCTGCGCTCAAACCTTGTCACCCTGATAGCTCATGCTGTTCCCCAGGACAAGCAAAACACACCCTTGGGATCATGTTATGAGAAACATCACTCCAGCAGGCTGCAACACGGCCTGTGTTTCCTTTTTTGCACTTTGAATTGAAACCCCCTCCCAGGTGCACACACAAAAATGATAACAGTTGTGTTTCAGGGCTATGGGAAGCAAGTGGCTCTGAGGAACTTCAGTCCTGTGGACATCCCCAGTCTGCTCTGATGGAGCTTGTCCTAAGACCATGAACCTTTGTGCTGGGGCAGATGCTCTTAGCAAGGTTAATGCTGTCTTTCCTGATCAAAGTGCGGCTCAACACCCCAAAATGATACAGAAACTTCTGCTAAACACACCTAGGAGTAGGGCAAGTCCTTGCCACCTCGATAATGTGGTGCAGGGATGCCTGGGTCCGAGCCTGCCGTGCTGCTGGTGCAGTGCCTGGCACAAGTGCTGTCTCTGACTCAGACACTTCAGTGCTGCTTAAACAAAGGTGTCACCAAACAGCTGGAAAAGTGCTATCGGATTACCAGACTATTTTTGCTTGTTGCCTGTGAAAACCAAATAGGAGGGTTGCTGCCAGACCTGGAATGACAGAGGCTGTTAACAGAGCTGAGTTCAGCTGCTGTTGGCAGTCTGGTAGGGAATGGATGCTTTGGGCGACAGGTGGGTGGGAAGGAGATGATGCTAAAAGAGGAGCAAAGGGAGAATAGCCCAGGGGATGCGAACCAGAATGGAGGCACACTGGCAGGAGGCAGGGAAGCACTGAGAGCAGGGGATGGTGGACTGCAAGGGGAGAACAGGAGAGCTGCCCAGCACTGCCAGGCATGGTGCTTGTTTGCCTGATAAATCTAACCCCAAGCAGAAAAGAAAGAAATGATGAAATGAAGAAAACTAGCGCCAGTTGTGTGGAGAGAGCCCTGAGCGGATGGCATTGTTTTATGGTCCAGACTGCATGACTGATTGGATTTCCCAACAATATTTCTCAATGCCTAAGTGTGAGAGGCCCCTGGGAACAATAACTTTCCTGCAACTCAGAAGTTGAGTGATGAAGCTGTGGGTTAATAGCAATTAGTCTCCACACTGGCGGCTCCCTCTGCCACCTCCAGTTCTTTTTAATTTGTTGCCGGCCCCACAGCATTGTAAATAATCCTTTGTTTTAAATCCACTGTAAATCTGCTGGTGAAATAACTGCGGCTTGAGTTATACAATGAGAATCCTTGATGAATACACTTGGGCAGGCTGGAGGGACCGATGTACCTGCATTCTCCTACAGAGATTCATGGCTGGCCATTGAGTAGGGGGATGCAGGTAATTTTATGGATTTCTGTTTTCAGTCACCATACAGATTTTACTATTGGAGAGGTCAAGCGAGGAACAGCCACAGCCACTTAATCCAGGCACAAACTGTTATCAAATGCCTAATAAGAAAAAAAGAAAAAAAAGATCTCCCCAACCTATGGCTCAGGAACATCTTAAGTTTGGAGTAGTACTCACTGCATGATGAACTGGAGCAGGGAGAATCAGAGCGACAGATTTAAGGGTGAGCTGAACAATCCTGTTAACAATTCTGTGGCTGCCAGAGGATCCACCTGAGATTATGGACACAGACACAACATCCTTCATCCAAAGATTTCATTGACTGATGATCCCCGCCTTTGGTGGGAAGCGGAGACAGTCAGATAACAGCAAGTTGGCAATATCAGAACTTCCTCTCTAGATAAGCATCAGTTTTGCTGGTTTTTTTTCTATTTTATTGTGATTGTTGGAGAGTCTTGCTGGCAACATCTCACCTATGATCCGTGAACCATGCTATCACTGAAGGAAATGTGTGCATTTCAGATGAGGACTGAGAAGTAGGAAAGCTGGGACCTAGCTAGCTCTCCACAGCCATTGAAAAAGGGGTCATGTTTTGGAACAGAAAAACTTAAGAATCAACATGGATGTTCAGCTCAGCACTAAAAGGAGTCTGGGTTGGCTGACACTAATAACAGTGAGCTGCCATGAACTTGTGAATACACTTAGTACTGGGTGTCAAAACATGAGCCTCACTCTTTCCCCTTGTGGTATCTTCAGCTCTGCCTTGGGTATCCAGGATTTTTATGAGGGGAGCTGGAACTCCTTTTGAGTAACTTAATGGAAAAAGAAGCCATACCTCTAAGTGCCTATTTACCTTCTCTAACAAAACTAAACCCTGCTTGGGGGACAAAGAAGCATGCCCACCAACTTGAGGATCATGAACTGACAAACTCTCTTGGAATGAGCCATCTAGTTCCATCAGCAAACATGAAAGTGAGGAAACTTTCCTGTTTCTTCTTTCATGGAGATCTTGTCCCACAAAGAGGGCTGTTTTTTTAAGGAGCTGCAGAGATCCCTAGAATTTGCCTACTCTAAGAGGCCATAGATGAACACTGAATGAGGAAATTCTGTGGAATCTCATGGTTTTTCATCAAGGATTTTCATGAAGTCTCAGGAGACCAGGCCATTCTCTGAGGCTCATCAGAGAATGGCATCAGAGGCTACAGACCATCAACATTAAGCTTCATGTACTGCAAAGTTGTTGGAATCACTCTTTGCACCATGCAAAGTGAGTCACCCCCTCTTGTATGTGTTAGGGCGTCACTTTGTAGCACGGAAGAGATGAGGTTCACTTATCTTTGTCAAGTTTTAAAGGAATTAATATCAAAACAGCTGAATGTGGATGGGTGCCCAAGTTCTTTCTGGCTTTCTTGTTGCTGCAATGATGATGGACAGTTTGGATTGTTTAATATGATTACTTTAATCCTGGAATGGAGGACCTTAAAAAGGTTTCTGCCTGCATACACAAGACAAACTTAATTCCTGGAATGTTGAGAAGTGTGGCTGGAATAGAAAGACCTGCTTACAGAGCTGTGCACTGGAGCATACCTATCTCCTGCCAGAAGTGGCTTTCATAGCATCAAAGACTTCTAGGACAGAGAAGCAGAAAACATCATGAAGCGTTAGCCCCTGAAAAACACAGGCTGTTTGTTTAACATTGTCTCTCCTTTGTTCAGAGGTGTCTGTTTTCTTTTTTTTTTTTTTTTTTATAAAAAAGCCCCAGCATATCAGACAAAACACATATTTAAGAACATTTTGGCCCTTCTCATGTTCTTTTTCTTTCTGTGCAGAACTTCACTCTAGACCACAACTGTGAAACAGGCACTGTGATTAATGAGAGTGATAAAGGGCTTTCTTTCTCCCACCTTTCCTAAGGAAGAGGATGATTAATTGGAGCAAGATAGAGGGCCTCCTTGGATTTGATTAATACATGCATTTTCTCACCTGGAGTTGAGAACCACCTCAGGTGTTCAAATGACTTTTGTCACAATGACCATGCAATAAAATCCAACTAAGCCCCTAGGCTGTGTCACCAACTCTGCTGTGTGAAGTAGTCTGCTCTCAAGAGGTCAGTCAAGAGACTCAGAAAAACAAATCCTCAAAGTCCTCACAGGATATCAAGTAAAACAATTCTCATAGACCTGGACTGCTTCTTCAGATTTTGCATCTGTTTGCTATTGACTTCTGATGGATAATGCTTCAGGAGTCAGGTGGGTGAGCAGCTGAGGGGTTAGGAAAACAGCAATATGGATCCTTTTACCCTCTGGTTTGAATCTGGCCAAGAAATCGGGTTCTACGCTCAGACACTGTTGCATAAGTCTGCTCTGCATCCCCTGGATGTGGTAGGTGCTGTGAGAGGAATGAGTAGTTGATCTCTGCATCCTTCCTCAGGGCCCTCACTCCACATGAACTCTATAAACTTAAACTGGCCCTAGCTGGGGTCCTCAAGCAAAGAGGCTTTTTTAGGGAGGGAAACCTCAGCAGCTAGTGTTTGTTTCAGTACTCAAGTTTTTCTTTTTTGCTCGGTTTTTAAAATCGGTTTGTAGTCCAGTATAATCCTAAACTCCTTTCTGCTACAGTTAGATAATTAAATCCTGCCTAAGTGCCCTACAGATCCCATCACAGTGAAGAGATGTGTGGAGAAGAGGGATCCATCCAGATGGGCTCTGTGTGCCAGGGACTGGGCTTCCAGAAATAGAACACTGTCCTGAGGAGCAGAAACCGTGACCTGGAACAGACATATATGAAGAAAGCACAAGACAGATCAGTGCAACCAGCCATGGCAGGGTCTAAACTCCTGCTGCAGAGTATTCTGGGCTGTTTAGGAGAATTTATTTATAACTCAGCCTGGACTCCAGTTGTCTTACCGATTTACTGCAAGCCCAGCTTGGAATTCTGGAAAGGATGCTTCTGGAAACAACTTTTTCTGAGCCCTATGGTAGGTCAAAACCCCAGCCTTGGGGAAGGCCAACACTGAAGGCATCACAATATTTTTGTTCTAAAACCAGAGCAGAGAAATTACACTTCTTTAGCCTAAATTCCTGCGCAACACAGGCCAGAGAACGTCATCTGGTAATTTCTGTGGTTGAACCTTGTCCTTGGACAACTGTCCATTTTCAAAGCATGGGACTTTCTGAACACTTTTCCTTCTGGTCTGACATTTTACTTGCTTTGTGGAGGGCCAAAAATGGCTAGCTTTGTGTTTCGGCATGCGACACATTGGAGGAAACTTGATTCCATTGACTTCTGTGGTTAGTTTATTTAGAAGAAATCTACTCACCCTTTTTTGAGTCATTGTTTTGACAAATATTTGACCTCTGAAATACTTCATCATCTGGACTTGACCTGTGAGTAACTGATTTTTACAGTTAACTGGAAGTTCTAAATAAATAAGAAATTAGTTTTGGACCTACTGAGACAAAACATATTTCAAAATATTTGGTAAACCAAAATTGAAAGACCATTTTATTTCAGGTCTCATGGAGACCTGAATTTTTGAATTCAGATAAGTTAAAATTGTAATTCAGAATGGGGGGAAAATTAAAAATCAAGTGGAATTTTGTTTGAAAAATAGAATATCTCATTATAAATTTTGAAGTGAAAAGTACTGACTGCTTCAAAAGACTTTTTAATGTATCTCTTTGGAACAAACTATTTGATGAGACCACTCCATGACTATTTCAATGTTGCCAAAACTGCAGGAAAACTTCACGTTGCTTCTGACAACAGTTTCAGCCAAAAATTCCTGTGCCTGGCAGCTGCCAGGGGGAAATGGCAGTATAATGAGAACATCTTCTTAAGAAAATTCAGGAACGTCACCTGGCTTTCGTTATTTTATTTTTGTGCCAGACATAAAATTTGCCTATTTCTGTGTGTATTTATGCAATCTCAAAGTGCAAGTCTAAAGGTTTTTTGCTACTGGGCCCATTTGGAAAGAGAGATTAAACATTTCCAGAGTTTCAGATCTTCCTGGCTGTATCTTCAGACCAAGGAAAGTTTCACTTTCTTTTCCCATTGCCTGAGATTAACCAAAGAAAGAAGAATTCACCCAGTTTCCCAGAGTTCATTTACATCACTTTTAGGACTGAAAGTGATATTGTCCAGTTTTACAGGTGAAGGCAAAAACTCATCGAAGCCCAAAAAACTCCATTCTAAAAGTAAAAGTTCTAGTGGAGCGCCAGTTTGACCTTTCCTGGAAAACTGACCCTGGGCGGTACTGCTGACATTTCCAAAGCACAAACCACCAAAAAGTTTGCAGGGAGAGAAGATGAAATAACGCTGATCGCTTCTGAAGGTTCCCTGAACTACCTCAGGCTCTTTCCTGCATCAGAGGACTTTGTCACCTGTTTGTATTACAATTATTTTGTCAGTTTTTTTCCTCTAGATCAGCAGAAAATAGAGAAACCTTGAAAAACAAAGATTTGCAGAAGGGAGTGGAATTCTGCCTACATGTCATGTCATTTCTCTTTACTTTTTCATTCTCTTATTTTTTGTCGCTCTTTTAATATCAACCTCAAAGTCTCTAGAACTTAGTTTTGGGTGTTTCATAGGTAAAAGTGCCATCTGGGAGAATAAAGAAAACTTCCAGATGTGTCTTTAAATTTGTGAAATCTCATGAAAAATGCATGAACTTTTCTTCTCCCTGAAATCCAAATAATAAAAAGAACCAAGAAAAGCAATTCCCCAGTAACCCCCAAACAAGAAGTTATTTTCACTTGGAGGGAAAACTTCTAAAAGTGCTCACATCTTGCTTAACCTGACATGACCTCAGTTCAGGAAAGTACTTGAAAAAAGCACTTAATTTTAGGCAATGTTCATTTCTGCTCACCACCAGGGGAACCATACAAAGTTTCACGGCTGAGCCCCTGCATGTGTAAAGCCTTTAATTGTCATGACAGATGTTTTTCGCTGTTGTCCCTTAGGTGCAGATGAGGAAAAGATGGTTAGCTCCTTCCATGGCTTTTATTCAGCAAGATATTATCTTCTGCAGGTCCCCTCTATCTTGTGATATTATCCAACACGACTGGGAATGACCAGGCAGAACAGGGTTATGCAGTACATAGCTGGTCTTACTCCTAGTAGGGATACAAAGGGCATCAGAAATGACATGGAGGCTATGCCTAGGAAAAGAAGTGAAATTTTGATTTTAAGAGCACTCATGAAGCTAGGTGCCTGAAAGCTGGGAAGGTGGTTGTGATATCAACTCTTTTCCTTCTATAAATGCACAGATAGGTGCAAACATATTTTCATGAAATCTTCTGTAAATGAATATCTCATATTCATTTTTAATCAAATAAGAACTGGCCAGTTTAGCAGAGTGGGACATAGCTATTTATGTGTACACATAGGTATCCACTCCCTGCTACCCTTCTCCTCCCAACCACAGTCTGAAACTCCATTTGCCAAGTTGAAGTTGCAGGGCCAGTGAAAATCATTCACTGTCTTTTATTTTTATTTTTTTCCTGGTGTCTGTGGTCTGGACAAATCTGATCTGGAATTATAGGTACCTAAGGAATCTCTGAAATGCATATTTTTAGGAAATCTGCTCTCAGGGAAGCCATATTTTAATCTAAAAGCATCCTGAGAGGAGAGTGCTGGGTGAACTTGTCTGATACTGTTGAACAGCTTCTTCCCACAGCTGGGCTGGACCTTTTGTGTCCCCTCTCCCGCTCTCCTCACTGGTCCTTTCAGTCTTGATGCAATGAAGAAAGATTCAGTTTCTTGATGCAATCACAAGGCAAGTTCAAATATTTATAAGCTCTTTAATTAAAAATACATTAAAAATTAAGCTAGAATTCTGTGTCCTGCAATCAAACAACTGTTTTTTGTTTTCTCTGAATGTCGTGTCTCATTCTTCCCTTTTCTTCCATTTTGCAAAAAATCTCCTTTCCACCATAGCGTGACTATCTTTCAGAGAGCCTGAAAGATGACAGCAAAACTGCCTTTTTTAGAAAGAAGAGGAAAATGCTGAAGCAGCAGGGTTTGCATTCACTCTTGGAGTTCAGTCCAGCTCGCCTGAAAACAAAACAAGAGAGGAGCATTAAAAAAAAAGGAGAGAGAAAGAAAAAAAAGAAAGCAGCTTCTGTCTCTGGTGCTGACTCTGCCTGCACTCTCCCTGTGCAAAGAAAGCGGACGCAGCAAATATCCCCATGAGCTCCTCAGAAAGCGATTTTTGCAAATGCTGTATCTTTGCAAGTGTTGCTTTTAGCTGCCCTTTCTAACCATGGGCTCATGGCTATTCTGCAGAAGGGTGCTAGCATACCAAGCAGGCTGGGCACTGCAGGAGTCAAAGGTGGAGAGAGCAGAAGTAAACTAGGATGGAGAAGCCTCATTGGGTATGAGCGCAAGGACCCATGCCTCATGTGTGGGACAGTTTTCAGGACTAAGCAGAAGATTTCAGAGGTGGGTCCTCATTGGTGGCTGATTTACTGTCAGGATCATGCCAATGAAGGCCAATTTATGTCCCTTGTTATGCCAAGGTGAGCAATTCAGAGCACAAGCCTTTGAGCTGCAGCACCCAGGCGTGAACGCTTCTCTTGGTTTGGGCTTCACAGTCTCCTTGAGCCTCTGTCCTCTATGAAATGAGGAGCTCAGCACCCTGAGGGTATCACATTGAGACTATCAAGAGCTGTCTCTCAAGTGTTGAGCTGCATTCGGGACCTTCACCTAGAAAGAGGTGAAGGGTGCCGGCCTGCTCAGGTGTAGTCTGTGTAGGCAGAGAGGAACTGGTACAAAAGCATAAGTCTGTCAACACTTTAACTATTCCCAGGGCTGAGCCTTCCTGGGCCGTCTTGGAAATGAAAGGAGATGCATGTCGAAACATGGGGCTCAGCCCCAGAGTCATATCTGCCGTAGCTGTGCCAAACCAGAGCCAGACAGCACCACAGAGACACAGCAGCTTCCTGGTCAAGCCCTGCTCTGTTTCTGCTGCCCCTCCTGACACTCTTCTCCTGCCCCTCCAGGCCCGAGATGTTGAGCCCGTGCACCTGGCCCGTGTGTTTGAAGAGCTGCCAAGAGGAAGCAGTATCAGCACAGTGCAAAGCATGACGTGTCTGGAACCCTGCCTGCTGCCCAGCTACTGCGTTTGGTGCTTGCAGCAGAAAGCTGGCACCCCCTAAAGAGCATCCAATTTTGGAGTCACTAGATCTGCGCTGGATGGGCTGACCCAACTCCGGCGCCAGGTCCGGTCCCTTGGATGGATCATACTGACTTCAACACATGAGCTCCAGAACTCAATGCCTGAGCCCTTTGGGACACGCTTCAGCATGGCACCATCTCATACATAAAAACAGATAACAGAGAAGGGTATGCAGGTCCTGTAGAGGGTCAGTGGACCTGACACTAACTCACAGACCTGCATCCCGGACATGAACCATTTCCCTGGCATCCTGCAGGCCAGGATGCCAGCTGCAGTTTACAAGATTTGGAGGTCTCTCTCTTCATGTCAGACCAAACTTCTCAGCAACCCAGGGTCTGATTTGTCACCCACTGATGAATCAGACCTGGCATGGTACGCAGGGCAACCCCAAGCCTTGCCACTGACATGCGGTGTCTCGTGGACGGGAGCTGTGCTGTACTTTGAAAGGGCTTGCAATTCCCCTGATGCACTCTCGTTCAGTTCCAACACAATAAAGCTGCAATTGCGTATTTAGAAATGATTATTGAAAACAGATTTATTAAGGATTAATGAGCAGAGTGTGGGAGTGATAAAAACATTTGCTAATCTTTGGGCTGGGCTGGTTTTGATAATCATCTAGAATTTGAAATAGCAGCACAGCAAAGTCCTTATCATATAAATCTGAGACAAGGTTTAATATGACAGTTATCATATGTTTAAATATAAACTGATTATTAGAAACACATTCATTGAAAATTAACCATGTAATAGATTGTTATCTGTGACACTGTTTGCTTAAGTAAATACACGTTTTCACAACCAATTGAGAGTCTATTTGAAATGATAGCTTGTTTTATTATTGCTATTTTTTTGTAATGCTGCAGAGTGTATTTGTTTGCTCCCCATTCCTGACATACCAGAGATGTTTTTCATTCCTAAGCTGTGTATGCTTAGCCAGCACGTAATCATAATAACAATAATAATAATAATGCATTTTATTTTTATGGCACCCACCAGTCACAGCTCTCCGGCTGTTTCATAAACAAGAATACTAATACCCAGAGAGCACTAAAACATCCATCAGAAAAAAAGCCAAACAGAGTTCAAAATAAAATGCAGCCCATGTAATTAAAGCAAAATAACAATGCGTGCTTAGGATGACAATTTTTTCAATTCTCTTTTGAAAGCAAAACAAGTCAAGAGCCCTGTTTTGTGGCGATTCAGCCAAGAGGCAGTGGGAGATGGGGGAAATTCAGGCTACACAGGAGGTAACGTCTGCCCGTCTGGGTGGGCTCCAGCATGGGCACAGGACAAGTTGGCCCGGCATGGCTGTCCCCTTGGGTGTTATCTATTTTATTGAGCAAATCCATGGCCCTAAGAGGTGAAACACTTTGGCTAGATTTTCTCAAGAAGCCAGCAGCACTTTAACTGGTCTGTGATGATGTTTCTTCACTCCTCAGTCCTAGCAGTGAGAGCGGTGGGACTGGTGTGGGCTCTCCAGAGGAAAGAAGAGGAACCCTATTCTTGTGCCATTACACATTACGTGTATGAGCCAAAAGAGACCAATAGACCAGAGGACAATCCTTGATGGCCATTTCCCCTCCCTGTCCCTCCTCTCTCCAGTATCTCTCCCTGCTCCACTCTTCACCCCTACTGGGAAGAGAGGGAAGAGATCATAAAAAGCAGTGGTTCCACTTTGATCTATGGGTAATTTCCTGGCAGAGGATCTGTGGGCAAGTTTTGCTCTTCTTTACAGTTTGAATAAGATGGAAAGCACAAGGCAGAACAGAGATCATGAAGAGTCAGTGTGTGAGAAGCAAGAGGTGTCTGGGGGTACTTGAATGAGTGGAGCACTGACCTGTGGTAGGGACATGGTGATTGTTAATTCTAATGAATACAATTATTGTTATCCAGGTCTTAATCCAGCATTTTCTGTCTGCAGATTGCTTTTGGTGAACTTTGTCAGGAAATGCTTCTGAGAAGATGTGACCGTGTGGGGTCTCTCCTCCAAGAGGTCAGCTTGGATCTTGGAAACCAGACCCAGAGGAGCTGAATGGAGCTTTCTGGAGGCTGGGATAGGATGCCAAGCCAGCATGACTCTACCAGGCATCTGCTGTTAGCCCGGTGTTGGGCAAGGAACATGGTTTGGGAATTGTACATCTTGGATTTGCAGATTGGTAAAGGGGGTCTCAGAGGACACCAAAAGTATGCTTCCCACCCCACCACATCCACTAAATCACCTAAATACCGTAGAAGAAGAGACACAACAAACTGTGGACATGGTGGGGGGGTGTGACTGCTGAATAGCTGGCTGATACCTGTCCAGGTTGGTTCACCAACCCCTCTTTTCTATTTTCAGGTTGTTATACAATCCATTGCTTGGCAAAAGACCTCATATGAAATTTCAAAGCTCCTACTGTTGGATTTTTCATGAAGAAAATCTGCTTTCTTCATTTGCTTCTAGCATCCAGCCAGCTCTGGATCTACATTGCTGCATCTCCTCTCACACTGAGTCCTCAGGTCTTCTCCTTACCACCTTTCTGCCAACAGCCAACTGATGTCAAGTGAGGTTTCTAGGTATGGAAAACAAAAACTTATTCCAGGCTTGTACTTGTTGAGTGTGTGGCATGCACAACGCTGGTCAGACACACCCTTAAAATGAAATTACTGTCAGATCTACAACACTTCACAGAACAAACCCCTGCATGATAAATTTCCACGTGAATTGGTATAAACCATTAGCTAGAAGTAGTCCTCTACTTCCCTCATAATTAGTCACTTAGCTGGGAATTACTAGAAATAGTGCAGAATCCTCCACTCACCTATCAGTCCATCCCACTTTTCCTTCTCTCTCCTTCATCTCTCTCTCTATTCACCCATTCCTTTATTTCCCTCCAAAATTAAAGGATCAAAAAGCACAGAGTTTTCTCTTTCTTCACCAATCCCAGGGATTCAATTCAGTTGCTTAATCATAGGCATATAGTATCATCAAATGTGCCCTGAGGTATCTGAGATTTCCTAATGAGCCTGAGCTCTATAACACTCGACATGTGGAAGACATATGCCCTTCTGGACTGGCAACCTGTGGCCAGTTGGGATGTCCCAGAGCATCTCAAACGACAATAGGCATGTGTTTAGGGAAATTAATTGAGTCACAGGTGTCCGCTAATCAACTTTCCATAAAGGGAGCTTAGCACCTTGCTCACAGCAGTCTCATGAGGTTAGATGACTAAACATGGGGCTGGATCTGCCTGGGGATCTCTGCAGCGGGTGAACTCTGGCTTGCATTTCAAAATCAGCCTGTGACATTCCTCTGTCTGCACAAGGCAGTGCAGTGACGATCAACACATTGTGTGGCAAGCTCAAAGAGGCTTAGCTTGGAGACAGCCTGTGCAGGAGCTTGTTCCAAACTTGTCCACAGGCACAAAAGACAAATAGAAAAGAAAGAGAGAAAAAGTTTCCAGGAAACACCAAAACAGTTGCAGTCTTCCCTTTGAAAAGTGCAGATAATTAGCAGCTTAGCACTGAATCCCAGGTTAATTGGCCTGCTCCCTGTCCTCCCCACATTTATCACCTTTTGCCAGTGGGTGGTAGGAGGAGAGAGCAATCAGAATCATGAATACACACCATTAGTAGAAGGGTCTTAGAGTGACTGTGAGGGGGACCTAGCTGGGGGACAGCAGGACTACCCTGGTTGAGCCAGAGATCAGCCATGAGATTGGTGGTCCACACAAGCTGAATAGCAAGGGAAATGGAAAAGAGATAAAGGCTGGGAATGGACGTTGATCAGTGTGTGATTCAAGAGCTTACAAATATTTGAAGCGTGTGAAATGCAGAGCAGGAAGAACAACCCTGATAGCAGGCACTGCTGCTTGTGAACGTTCTTACCTCACACAGACCTTTCCCATCCACCATGTGGGGACATAGGAGATCAGCTCCTGGTGGCTGGGCAGCTAAGAATAGCAGGTACCTCATAGTACCCATTGGACCTGCATTAGCAAGCCACCTTTGCTACGTCATCAGTCACTTTGGCTTTATACCACCCTTACCAATGCTGTTGAGGACTGTAAAATAAATGATTTACCAAGGTCACATTGGCTGTTGACAGAGGAACTGGGAATAAAGTGGTGATAAACTGGCTTTTTAAAACACACACATACACTTGCATGTACATTTGCCTGGGAGTAAGTACATAGAAAAAAGGGAATCAAGAAAATAGTTTTTGCAAAAGACCTTAAAAATGTTAGTATCCTGGCACTATGTGGCTCCACTTCTTGTTAATTGAAAGTCTGAAAATAATCCTATAAACTCTATATTTAGTAGAAAAGTTTCCTTGGACCTGGATGAGATATGTTATTTTGGATGTGAACATATTGTAAGGAAGTACTTAAAATATTTTACAGCCAGGTTTTTCCTGCATTAAAAACAAACAGGCATTTTGACTGGGAAAAATGGGGACAATTTAAAATAGAATCATAGCAAAATACGGTGATATTAAAAGCACTGGGATCTTTTTGGCAAAAACACTTTGACAAGACTCAGATGATTCCGCAGGACATTTTGGTGATTTTCTTTCACCTTTCACTCCTCTTCAAAAGCAGGTTCATTCAAAAGATTTCATCATTTCACCAAGTCTAAATAGATTAGGCTATAGGTCTCCTGAATGCAGTCCTACATCCTAAATTTAGCTCATTAATGACAAGACAAATGCAGTAGTCTGCAACCCCAAAACACTTGGCTTAGGGAGAGTCCAGCATCAGAGGAAGGAAAAGTACAGGTTGCCTGTCAGAGAAATTGTCCTGACAACGCTATCTCCAAGACAGTCCCTTGCAGAAGAGAAAAGAGGTTCATTGATTATTCACAGAGGTTACGTAAACTATGAATCAGGGGACTGCATTAGGCATCAGTCCTCCAGACACTGGATTATATTGCTGAACACCATGATACAGCCTGCCCTGGAGAATTACCATATGAAAGGATAACAAGCTGGGACCAGCCACTGTGCAAATGACTTCACCATCTGCAGGGACCCCTCCTAGAGCACCTCCTTGGATCTGGCTGGATTTCCACCAGGTCAGGGTCTCATGCATGCCCCAAACCACACTGGACAGCCCCAAGTGGCAGGAGGCAAAGCAATCCATACTCACCTGCAGAGGTAACCATTCATCCGGGAAGAGCTCCTTCGTTAGCCCTTAGGATAAAGTTATGGCAGGATACAAGGGGAGGGTGGGGGGTGGTAGGATGAAGGGGACACTCTGGGCTGATGGGTGCAGCCCGATTTCTCTGAAACGGAGTGAGCTGTGGTGATTTATTCAAGCTAGTGAGGTAGGCAAGGAGTTTTGGCCTGGGGGAGCCTGGGACAATGAGTAAGCTTAAACTTCTGAAGGGTGGAGCTCAGAATTCTTTTTTATATTATGCAAAAGTCAAAATAGGAAAGAAACTGATTCATTCTCACCAGCCCCAAGGAAGACATTCCTCAGGTTAACATTAGGTGTGTCTATTGGGAATCTGGTGTAACAGAGGTCAGGAGGCACATGAGTGACACCCACATGCACCCCCCCTCCCCGAGAGAAAGGCTCTCCATGAGATCTGAGGACCATAGTGAGGTCCTAGCCAGGACCTCACTATGCCATTATAAAAGAAAAATCAAAGGATGCCCCTACACTGAAGTGCTTATAGCCTAATTGGAGGAAGATGATGGGAAGAAGAGCACTTTTGTCCCAAGAAGTGATGCACAAGGGAAAATTTAAGCAGCAGTCAGATGCCAGGCCAGTCTCCAAGCAGGCTCTTTTCTCAAGAGCTGCGGTCATCTGCTCCCATGAGCCAAGAACTGCCATTGACCTGTCACTATGTTTATCCTGCCTGCCCCACTTGAAGCTTAAGGAGATCCCTGAAAGAGGAAAGTGGAAAGTGTTATTGTAACCAGCCCCAGTTCACACCCTGCTTTGAAAGGAAAACACATTGTCTGTCTACCAGCCAAGTTTCCTCCCTTCCTGGGACTGCGTTGGCAACACAAACAACAGCAACCAGACAGAGACCAAGAGTTTAAACAATGTCCATGGTTCTGTGGCAGATGGAAGGACTTTACAGCTCTTCACAAAGAAACGCGGTTTTTTCCCCCTGAACTTTCTGCTCCCACTTCCCTTTCTTAAGAAAAAGGGTGTTTTTCAAGAACCTCAGTGCAGGCACAGCAGTTACCTCCCGTGCCAGCTTCTCTTGCATAGACAAGAGTGTTCCAAACCCCTTCTTCCAGCTGCCCAGGGAGCAGGTTCACCTGATAGCTAGCCCAGCCCAACAGCAGGGCTGTTCTCTCTTCTGCTATCTGTAGACTCATCCAGGATGGTGGCAGCAGGCAGGAGTGGTGGTCTCTCAGTATTGCACCACAGCATGAAGAGATGGTCTTGTCTTGCCCATGAGTCTGTCCCCCAGGAGAACAGACCTTTATTTCTGGCTCCATTCTTGAATAAGTCATTTTACCTCTCTTTCCATTTCTTTAAAGGTCAGGACAGTCTCCCTAAGTACTACTGTAGTGACTAACAGCATGGAGCCTTGATCTCAGCCTCTTGCTGCTGTGGCAAAAATAAGAGTAATGCCTTTGGTTTCCAAAACCCTCCCACCACCAGCTCTGGCACTGTCACACCAGTTGCCCTTCTACTGCTGGGGGAATTGCAGAGGAGAGTTATTCAGTCATAATATTTATGAGTCCCTAAAGTGGTTATCAATTTCCAAGTGGAGCTCATATGCATCAGAGCCACCATGGCAGCAAAGACACTGAAAAAACTCAGCGTATGCTCAACTGCCTGGCTGTTTGGCAGCATGAGTCAGCCTCAAACAGAGACAGTTCTTAGGCATGCAGGGATACAAACCGAATGCTAAATCTTCCAGAAGTGGAACCAAACTACAGTCTCAAGTTTGATAGGGAGTCCTCTGCATAGTGGTGCTGGATTATGACTTCAGGGAGCAGGCAAGTAGGGAAAGTGAAAGGATGGTGAGGCTATGCTTGGCTACCACTGGTCCCATATGGAGCTGTCTACCCTCCCTCTGTCTGTGCTTGCTCATCTACAAAATGAAGGGCTGATTCTAGCTAATGAACCATCTGCCTTGTGTGTCTGCTCAAGGCAAGAGAGGATGCTCCCCTGGTGGGGGTTTTCCAGATCAAAGTGTGAATTTGCGTCTCTGCTATCACACACAATTTTTATGCCATGGTAGAAGTCAGAGAGGGGATGCCTTCAAAGTTCTTCATTGAAGAAGTTTTGTAGCAAGTTGTGGCAGATCTGACCCAATAAATGATTATCCCTGTGTGGAAGATCCCTGTGGAAGTGGAAAGCACTGCAGGAATCAGTCTAGAACAGCTCAGGAAAGGTGGCCAAGGTCTTCGTAGGGGTTAGATCTGGAGCTGTGTAGGTGGTTGAAGATATACCTTCTGCTCTGAACTAGCCACACTGTGCAAAACATCAGCATCCATTATAGGCAGCCACATGCCTTTTCCTGTACATTTTGCATAGACTTGCCATGCCTGGGCTGCATGAAGATTTCCCAAATATGTTCCCAAGAAAGCAGCTCAATTTAAGAATGAACAACAGCAGTAGTCTGCAGGAAGGAGCCCAACGTCCATCAAGATGCTTTTCCTCCGTGTGCTCCAACACAGAGAGCTGCTTTGGACTTTGGACAGTCTGCCTGAAGGATGCTGCCCTGTCCCCGTCCCCCACACTCCCCTCTTTGAAATAACCCATTCTCACCTCTGCTCAGTTTCTGGCATCTGAAATATGCTTGGCCCCTGGTGCTCTTCTCTGCCTTCCCAAGGACAGCAAAGGATACGAAGGGTGTGATCTCAATGTTTCCCATCGCACACAGACTGATAGCAGAGAGATTAGAGGTGGAAAGAACACCTATGAGGTCATCTCTGACATCCCCAGGGAGCAATCCAGGATAGTTCCTGTGCATTTTATTATCTGGTGCTCTGTCCAGCTCAGCAGTAACATGACTCAAACCACATTCTTCCCAGAGCTTCCTTAGGGGAGTCGAGTCGCAACCTTGTGTTTCTTACTGTCAGGAAACATTTCCTGATATTCAGCCTAAATTTTCCTTTCCTTAAATTCATGCTATTTACACCTATTCTCAGACAGACCTCACCCTGGACAACCTCTTCTCCTCCTCCTCAGAGTTCAGACCTTTTTTTGGACTTTGTCATTCTGACTGCATTTGTAAGTCCAGTTTTGCTGCAGCTTCAAATCATGCTGGGTAGCCCCTATTACAATATCTGAGTGCCTCAGGCTCATCAGTTCACTTTTCTTTACAGCTCTTTGAGGAAAAGCATGTTTCCTTAAGGCCCCTGTCCTCCAAGATAGCTGGGTACCCAAAAGTCAAAAGTATTTTGACATCCATAAATGACCACTAGTGCCCCTAAGTACCCTGGATTTGCTGGAAAAACTGTGCACAAATCATCTATAGATGAAACAACTGCCTGAGTGCAGTCCCTATAGTTGGAATCCCCCACTAAATGTTTGAGAATGACTCACTAGCAAATCGGTCTCTTCATTTTTGCTGTGGATGCTCTTGGGTGTCTTGGTAGAAGCTGCAGGTGAGAAGCCCCTTTCCTGCCTTCATACAGTAACAGGGAAGAGGAAAAAGGACTCAAGGGCAGGCTGCTCATGTGTTCAACTGATGAACCAAATGCATGGCCCAGCTCTGCTGGCTTGCTTAGGTGACCAAGCCCAGACATTAATTGCCCTGATGCTTTTTCCTAAATGTATGGGTCTGCATATCCTGTCCTTCTAATATTTATGGCATTCTGTCTTTGCTGCTTGTGGATAGCAAGTTGTACAAGGGACACATGAACTAGGTAGCTTTTGCTGAAATAAAAACTGAGCAGAGTACAGAAGAAACAGAGATGAGAACTCGCATCTAAAAGTTATTTGGCTTTAGAGCTGAGCTACTAAAACTGGGAGCCATTTGGAAATTGCTGGTCTCTGAAGGCTGGCAGGCAGCGACAGCTTTAGAAATAAGCAAGCAGGACAGGTGCTTCAGTAGGCAGCATGACCAGGAATAACTAGCAAATTATAGGGGATGTTCTTGGTATTAAATGACAGCTGCTCCTATGCTGAGAACAGCCTATGGCAGTGGTGAGGCAATGTCTTCTTTCCATGTGCAGCAGAAAAAGATTCCCCACGCCAGGGGTATCCCCAGATAGGATCCTTCAAAATGCTTCAATTAATGGGAGCAGCATTAAGAGGCTGAAGTGACTCAGAGCTTGTTGGGCAGAGAATCTCTATTTTTGCTTCTTGGCTGCCCAACATGTGGTACTGTGAGTGCTTGGTCTGAACTTGGGGCTCGCACGTATAAGGGCAATAATAATCAGTATTACTGAGAAAAGGAAGTGTCGTCTTGGATTGGTTCCAGATGCAGAAATGATAATAACTCCCTCATGGGACCAAAGCCTCAGCAGCCCACAGCAACAGTTATTCAGAGATGTTATCCAGGAAAGTCTGTGTGTATGCAGACAGATCTTCTTCATCAGCTTCCTGCAAGTTGCTTCTAGGTAAACACAGAAGAGCAGTTATGTGTTTTTCCATGGCTGGATAGTGGTTAGGATGCAGAAGTTGATGGTCCTCTATATCTTTATGTTTCCGGCAATTAACCAGCCTTCCTTCACATCTGTGATTGCAAAGTCAGCGTGCCATGAAGGACTCCGGCTGGCACAGGCCAAACGTTCCCTGGGCAAACAATGTCCAACCAGGCTCTCCTGATTAACTCTGATTACTCTGGGGATGCTCTTACAATGCCACATTAGGAAGAGTCACTTTGTTGTTGGGAAATTGCATGGGCAGCTGTACTAACATGCTGGCAGGGTGGATGAGCTCAGAGGGGAGGCCGGGGTTAGCAGCCTGCTCCGGGCACTTGTAATACACTGTGAGCACTCAGCAAGAAAACGGAGTCCATGGGCATGCAAGGCAGCAGTGAATATAGGCTTGCAAGACATCTCAGGAGGTCATCTAGAACATGTCCCTGCTACAAGACAGGACCAGCTATGGCATCATTAGCAGATTTTTACCTAATCTGTCTCTAAATGCCTCCAGAAATATCTTCAAACCCTGCTTTGCTGTCCTGTCAATTAGGGAGTATTTATTGCAAGTTAATTTTACTTTTGCTGCCATTTAAATGCAGGTCTTCTTGTTTGATACGTGTAGGTTTGGAAAATGAGTGATTCCTTTCCCCCTTCTAATAGCATTTTATGTGACAGTTCCCACCATATGACCTCCTCTGCCCATGTTTTATTAAGGCAAAAAACCCTGTTCTTTTGGTCTGCCTCCACAGACCACGATCTCTAGATGTTTGATTCTGTTTGTTTCCTCCTGGCTGGTCTCCAGTTGGTCCATGGCTTTCTTACAGTGCAGCACTCAACCATGGTTATCAATTGCAATGCAGACCAGAACATGATTATGGTATCGTCTTACAAACTACCTTACTGACTTACAGAGAGTGGGATCTTTATGCTTTAACATTACAACATTGTTGACTCAAGTTCAGCCTATGACCCTGGCTGTTTCGCTAGATTCCCTTCTGCAGCACTGCTGCCAAGCCAGACATTCCCCTCTTTCTATATGTGGAGAGCTGATTATTCGCATTCTTGTCCCTATCCAATTTCATCTTTTTTTTCCCTCCCAGACTTTTTCGTGAGTTTGTCAAACTCATTTTGAATTCTAATCCTGATCTCTCATGTACTTGCAGTCTAGCCTAACTTGATTTAGTAAGTGTAGTCTGTATGCTAACGACCATCATCCTAGTCATTAATGAAAATGCTGAATAGCCTCAGGCCCAGGACAGATCCTTGCACAGTCCTGCTCAGCCTATCCTTCCGGCAGGACTGTGACCCAGTGCTAACCGCCTTCCAAGAACACTCTTTTAAATAGTTCTACTTGAGACCTGCTACCTCAGAGTTATGTCATTTGGACCATTGTCTGCACTTTGCTTACAAGAACGTTAATGTGCAACAGTGCAAAGCACAGTACCAAAGCAGAGGTGTGAGATTTCTTGTGTACCGGGCCCATTAGTCTCTCAACAAGAGAAATTGGATTGGACTGAGACAGCGTGATCTGTACAGGTCTGTCTTGGCTGGCAGTCAGAATCTTGTTGTCTTGTGTGTTGACAAACAGTTTGTTTCCTTGCCCTGTCTGAGACCTTTTCCAGGAAGTAAAGTTCGTGGATCCTTGACAACTGTTCATTCATATATGACACATAGCTAGGCATCATCTTTGGCATTCCCAGCATGCTGCCTGGGATGACACAGAAAATGATGCAACTGCTAAGAAATCAGGGGGAGGAAGCAGGAGAAACTGGGGAAGAAAAAAAAAAAAAAACCACAAATGTACCTCCTTGTTTTTTAAAGAAAGTGGAGGTGAAGGGGGAGGGAGGAATTACTACACAGATAGTAATATCAGTCTTCTTGAGCAGCTGAACAAACAAAAATTGGTTTTCTAAGCACTTGCGACTCCTTGTTGATTAACTTTTTGACAGAGTTACTGTAAAATGCTCTGTTGTTTGTGCATGAATCTGTAACATTTCCTTCCTGCCTCTCTTCTGGTCTTCCTTCTGCAGGGTCTTCTCCTAACTTTATATGGGATGTCAAATATGACAGTAGAAATTAGCTGTTGACATACATAGCAAACAAGTTTGTGATTGTATGTACTAATTTTTCATTGTATGAACAAATGAGCAATGTATGAACAAATTTATGACCATATGAGCTTCCTTTCTGGCCATTTACTTATTCAGAATTTGTGGAATATTGTCTTTGGTATGTCTTCTCATGGATAGAGTGATGTTTATGTCCAGTGAAGATTTGTAACAAAACCCAGTGCAAACATAGACCGTGTAATTGCACAAGCCTTATTTTCATCAACTTCAATGATAGGATCAGACCCCTAATAACTTTCTTTACACTGTTCTGAATATTGGCTGAGGTCTATCAGACCTTCACAACAGCACCTTTTTAGCAACTTTGCTGGAAAACTTGGAGTCTAATTTACAAATGGAACAAACACAGCTTTAGGATGCTGAGATTTCTTCGCTCCTGGGTGAATGCTCCACTGAGATGCCACCGAGCACAGCACTTTGCAGGACCAAGCCTTTACTGATCTTGACACTGATTTTTCCACCCCAAGGCTGCAATTCAAGGATACCTAGCAAGGCCAGGCATTCAAATGTGAAAATGACTAGACTTCTGCGGTCAGTTTCTGTGTTGTGATTGCCATGCACACCCTGAATACTCTGGGCTAATGTTTTCATTTAATCATGGCTTTCTTGGCTTTGAATGCTCTTGGTGTACTGGAGCTACAAAAACATTTTGATATCCTTAGATATACCCAAACATTTTGACTGTGCCCTGACTTTGAGGCAGCACAACAGGCAATTTGACTCGTAAGTGAAAGCAATTAAGCAGGCATTTAAAAAAAAAAAAAAGTGTGAGTGAACTTTACACTGAACCTGTCCTCTGGGGTCCTCTGATGTAATATAAGCTGCTCAGGGACTTTTGGCTGCTGTTTGTATGCATTGCTACTGGCTGCAAAGCCTCAGATGGAAATGAAGCACCTGGTCTGAGTCTTTTCATTCAAGTTTATAAATATCATCATCTCAGTATCTGTAACTTGCCACAACCTGAAGAAAATTGTGTCATCAGATTGCTTCAGGTGCCTCCTGATTATTCCTGTGCTTGCTCCAGAGTGGGCTTCTGGAGGTAAGCTCTGATGCTTAAAGATGTGTGGTGGCAATCTAGAGTTCACAGATCCTCCTAGACTTCACAGTGTGGGAACGTGGTTATAAACAAAAATGAGTCAAAACTGGGTTTTATTGACCTGGCCTTTGCGTAGTGTTTGAAGGATGTTTTGATGTGAATTACAATAACAAACTAGGCTTAACAAACCTGAGGAAACCTGGTGGCTGGCTTTTGGAACATCCTCAGGGACTAAGTTCCAGATAACTTTCTTCCATATTCATGGAATCTATGTTCCCTTGTTTGCCACCAAGCAAAAAAAAATAAAAAAAAAATAAATCAAGAATTACTCACGTTGTCCATCAAGTTTCCTGAATTTCTCTTAGAATTTCCAGGAAACTAGGCAACTCAAATGGCTGAGTAACATCAAGTGACTTTCCATGGCTCAGGGTATAAGGTCACTCAGTGTTTCATGGAAGCCATGTGACTTCTTTCAAACAACTCTTGGAAAGAGAAGGTCTCTGTCAACAAATAACCTCATTGCCCTGGCCACTGGATTTCTGTGTTTTTAAGGCTTTATTGGAGGAAGGGTACATGAGATGAGTGACTACTTCCAGATTCATTTACAGTGCCCGGGGATTTTGAGTGAAAGATGTTAGTTCAGTGCATGCTTAGCATCAGTGGGCTGGGGCAAGTAGAGATGCTTAAATGCATGAGTCATGCAGGAAACTGTGTTGACTTGGTGACTAACAGTGATCCTCAGGTCACCTGCCCACAAGTGCCCAAACTCTATAGGTCTCCTTTCCTGGCATTAAAAAACCAAAGTATCCTGAATTCTGCTTCTGAGGAATGCCTAGAGGTCCTTGGAGGTACCTCTGTCTCAACATGGCTGTATACCCTGAGGATTACCTCCTTCATATACCCTGCTAGCAAGGATACTATCTTGCCTCTTGCTAACTGCTTTATGATAGGGAAGTGAGAGCGTGGCACCTGGAGAAGCACCGAGAACTCAGTGGTAAACTTTGCATTCAGCAAAGACAGCTCTATATCTGTGGTTGAAGTAAGAACTAGTCTTTGTGGAGAAAGGGTGTGCGAGGCTTTTAAATGAACCAGGCATCTTGCTAAGTTTATCAGTGTATTGGCCCCTAAAATTCTCAAACAACAAAATATTAATAGCTGCACCCTACCCAAGGGCATTCTTGATCTTACTTAACATTTCACAGAATTATAGAATGGTTTGTGTTGGAAGGGACCTTAAAGATCATCTAGTTCCAGCCCCCCTGCCATGGGGGGGCAATGGGCAGGGACACCTCCCACTAAACCAGGTTGCTCAAAGCCCGATCCAGCCTGGCCTTGAACACCTCCAGGGTGGGCATCCACAGCTTCCATGGGCAACCTGATACAGTGTCTCACCACTGTCACAGTAAATAATTTCTTCCTGATGTCTAATCTAAATCTCCCCTCTTTCAGTTTAAAATTGTTACCCCTAGACCTATCACTACACTCCCTCATAAAGAGTCCCTCCCCATCTCTCCCATCTGCCCCTTTAGGTGCTGGAAGGTTGCTATAAGGTCTCCCCAGAGCCTTCTTTTCTCCAGGTTGAAACACTCCAATTTTTTCAGCCTGTGCTCATAGGCAAGGTGCTCCAGCCTTCTGATCATCTTTGTGGTCCTTCTCTGGACTTGCTCCAACAGGTCCATGTCCTTCTTATGTTGGGGGGCCCACTTTATCATAAGCTTGAGGTTATTTAGGGCTCTCAGAAATAAATTCCCAATTAGTGTATTTGTGCATTTGTTTGTAATATAACCTAAAAAAACAATTTTTCTTTGCATTACCTTTTTTTTTTTGGGGGGGGGGGGAAGAAATAGCTTGTATGCAAAGTGTATTGTCCTTTATTCATCCAGCCTTTGATTCGAGGTGTGTCCTATCTGCCTGCAATCCCCAGATTCACACATGAAAACAGAACTGCTTTCAGTTACTAGGATTTACACCTTTTGCCTAGGTTAGTGGGCTACACGAGACTAATACTGAGGGTCTTGAATTTGTCCTTGCTGATGACATATGATTTAACTGGCAAAATGGATGGTAGCATCTGCTTCCAAGACCTCTTGCAAATGCATGAACCTGACCGCCTTTACAAGGCCCTCCCCTCCTGTATATTGTTGACTTCGTCCAGTTCAACAAAACATGACTCATAAGGGGAAAATCACTACTTTTCCCCAAGAGATTCCTTTGCAGGCTGACAGTTTGTCTCGCCATTGAGAAACATTTCCTGATAATTCCACTGAAAGTTTCCTCTGCTTCATTTAGGCTCATTCCTCCTAGATAACAATCTTACATTTATATATAGTGTTCAAGCATTAAAATCCCACTTGACGAGCAGGCTGAGTGCCTCTGAATAGTATTGAGATCCTGTAGAAAGACCCCCTCCCTTCCTGCTGTATAAGAGGAAAGTTTAAAACTCTAAGGACCTCAGCACCCCTTCTAAAAAGAAAGAAAATAAATCCTTTGAAAAATGGATGTACTTATGCCTTACCTGCTGCTGGAGTGAAGCAGCTGTACTCTGCTAACACTATGCAGGAATCTAGACCTAGAAGTAAAATAAAAGTATCTATATCCTTCAGGAATTACTGGTGCAAAATTGAGTAAAAACTGTAACTGATCCAAGGAAAAAGACCATGTTGAAGGCCATTTCACATAACTGGCAAGGTATTTCACAGCATTGTGACTACTTCAGTTTCAGATCATGTGTGGGCTTTTTATTCCAGTATAGCCTTTCTACTCTACTAACATCAGGAGGATGAATTTGGATGGAATTTAACTGACCACAGGAAAGAGCTAGTTGCCAGCCCTATGTAGAAGGCACGTGCTGGAATAAAAGAAAGGAGGTGCAAAGAGAGAAGGCTGAAGATCTGTGTGCTCTGTAGTGTGCATGAGAGCCACACAGGCTGCACCAGGGTGCTCTAAAGTGTATTGTGGGCCATTCCCAGCTCTGCAGGGGCCATTTTTATGTCCTTCTTTGTTTAGATGCTGCTTATCTGGGAGCACTTTCCTGCAATGTCCCATGAACACCTTCACCTCACCTGGTTAGGGTCAGAGCCTTTCCATGCAGTAGAAAGACTCGCTAGTCATATGATGGCAACTCTCCTCCCATGCTGGATAGACTGGCCCGTGGGTGTTCAGTACCTGTGCATAAGCAGGTACACAGGCAGAAACCCAACTATGGTGTGCCACCCTGACACTATGGAAGGATAAAAGTCCCCATGCTGTGATGGTGTGCATGCCTTACAGCTTCAAATTAGATCACTTTGCTGCAAATGGCTGCAGCCTCCCCTTGCTCGGCTATTGCCTCTGCTCCCATTCATCATACGGACCAGGAATATACTCGCTATCTTTTAAATGTTATTCTTATAAGTCTGTTCCTCTATGTCATCCATCTTCAATGGTTCTTCTTATTTGGTTTCATGCCAATTCCTCATTTTCCTTCTGGTATTGATTATGGATGCACTTCAATACATTATGTTCCTTCAGTTGAAATGACCTTCGTTACTTTCGCACTCGATAGACAGCAAAACAAGAATAAATATGTTACAATCCCTGCACCCTTCAAGCTCCTCCCTTGCATTGCAAAATCAGCTGAAAAAGCTCAAGACCATAACATTTTCTTTCTTGGAGGTAGAAAGAGGAAGAGGATGGATTTGTTTTGGGCATCTTTTACATCCTGTATGCTCCTTGGTTTCTAAAAATACATCATTCAAAAGACTGTTTTACAGAACTTGAATGCACCCTGGATTAAGCTGAAGTGCAAATTTTCATTTTGATTCAACAAAGCAGAACAAAACTGAGTGATTCAGAAATGTCAAAACATTATGTTTTTCTCTGAAGTATTTCAGAGCCGATGTATTTCCTCCCTTTTCCATGAAAAAGTTAAATATTTGCACATGGAACATATTTCTGTGTAATCTCATACACGGAGGCAGCAAAAGTTTAAATGTCATTATAACAGAAATTCTTACAGGGCAGGAGTTCCAGGTTCTGTCCCTGGTTGAAACAAAATTTACTATTTCTTTAATAATTAATCACATTTCTTTCAGACGAGGAAACCTGTCCCTAAAAAGGTGGAGTGACTACCTGAGGTTCTCAAGATTGGACCCATTTTTTGGCAGTATAAGGTATCTTGCGGCTTTGGTACACAGGCAAAGCCTTTAACAACTAATACAATTCAAATAGGTCGTTAATAGCTAAAATTAGTAGGAGAATCCCAGAACATGTAGTTGCACTCATCTTCTCAAGCTTCTATCTAAAGTGATGCAGAGCTTTGTTACCCAGCTCTTTCTGCCTGTTGCTGCTGATTGTATATGTGAAGGCGTTGGATGCCCAATCCAACAACAAATGGCATCTCAACAGGACTAAAGAGTGTCATTAATGGGCCAAGAGTGGGACAGGACTTCCAAAATTAGATTCTTATGCACATTATCTTGAATATACATTCAGAGAAGACTGACCAGTCTTTTCAACACTATGGGCTGGGGTTATCAGTTTGAATTAACTTGCTTGGATCATAGTAGTTCCCAGCAAATTAAGCTTCTGTCCTGCCTCATGAGAAGGCCCATAAATAATCTCAATATCCTCCTTTCAAGTGGGAACAATGGTGGCTCATGGACCATACCTGGTCACATGCTGGTACAATAGGAAACATTTGGCACCTGTCAGATTTGGCTTTTACTTTCCTACCAGCAGTGTCCATCTCTCCCTCTTCAGTTCAGTCCTGGAGAAAAGCCAGTGAAGAAGAGGGTGGCATGTTGGATGGAAGCTTGCTTACTTGGTGCTTTCAAGACCAGGAAAGAAGAGTGGATAAATCTGAGGCAGCTAACAGAGACATGGGCATTCAGAATAACATATCAGAGACATAAGAGTTTACAAAAACATAGCAGAATCAGGAGTATAAAGTGACAGCGGCTCATTTCATTGTATGGTTTTCTAAATAAGTTTTGACAGCGTTATATTGTTCTCCTTGTGAGTTACTGCATGTCATGTTGTGTCTGCATGTTTTGGGCTCCTATTCTCTAACCAGTGGCTGTTTTGGGACATTTTAGACTCGATCTGGCTCCATGCCCAGGATAGATAGAAACCATGACACCAGAACACAGCTGAGCCCCAGTGGAGGTGTCCTCCAAACAAGAGAAAATCATGACTTCATCTTGCATCTGTTGCCTTCTGTTTGAGAGTGACTCAGGCAGCCACCTCTGCAAATACAGGCCTTGCTTAAACCAGAAAAGACCATAAATTTTCTCCCTGTGTACCTACCGAGGCTTGGAGGAGTTTCCTACCAGAGGTCATGGCCATTTGACCAGAAGAGTCCCCTCCTCCCAGTCAAAGTTATATCTCCTCTTCTGGTGTAGACATATTATAATAACAAGAATTTTTAGAGCTACATCATCAACTGTCATTTAGAAATCAAAGAAACATTTGCATTGGAAGGCACTTCTGGAGGTTATCCTGTCCATTCTCCTGCTCAGAGCTGAACTAGCTTCAAAGTTAGAGTTGAACACCTCAATCTATTTTGATCTACCATTTTTCAAAACTCTACTTTCTTGGCAATGGTGAATTTAAAGGAATTTTGTTGAAACTGGACTATGAGTTACTGCTGTGCTCCCCATGGCTGCTTTAGACTTAACAACGTAAGCTATAAGTATTTCATCTCTTGTCTGGTAGAACAGTTCAGAAAATGCCATGCATTTGACTTCCCCTCCCCCCCCCAAATATTATTCTATCACTGCCCTCAGCATAGTAATTCAGAACCACATTTTAAATTAAATCTAATTAAACTAATGTAAATCAGTTTTTTTCTTTTTCTTTTTTTTTTTTTTGGCTTCAGTTCTGAATTTCTTTCAGTAAAAACTCTGGGCATTTTAAAACAAAACAAACTTTTAATGAAACTTTTGAAAGTCTATAATTCATCACCAAAGCTTTCAAAGAAGTATTTTCAGCTGGGTTTTAAAAAAAGTACAAGAAGACTGAAATACGCTACGTTTAATTAATTTTTCTTCTGATATTTTGTATTATCTATACAGCTATATCAGCTGGGATCCTCTAACCCATATATCATCAGCCATAACTATTAAAGGTATTGCGTTCAGAAAGCTTATTTCTTTCTGCTCCCCTATCTCCTCCCTTGTTTTGAGGCTATCTGTTGAAATATAAGTGATGTTCTATTGTCATAATCACTGAGTCCACGTTGGCTCCTTTTCTAACAACAAAAAAATGCTTGGCTTCATTTCACCTCAGTTCATCCCATATAACTATAGGCAGTTAGTGAATGGTCTAACATTACAAGCCTCACTGACCTCATCTCCTTTGCCACTTGATAGAGAGAGATCTACAAAAGGCAGCTGACACCTATGTACGGTCTGAGTTTTTTCTAGTTGCTAAGCTGGTTGGTATTCAACTCATTTATTGATCCCTTTAGCTATGCAGTTTAATTTGTCTGTTTAAATTGCTTATACTGTATCCCAGTTGTAGCTCTTAGGGTTCATTGATGAACCACAGGAAATTAATCTCAAAGCAGATCAAAACACCTTCTTCATATAAGAATGCTGTTTTATGCAAATGTGGGAAATTGAGAGAACGGAGTATGGTGAGATTTTGTGTCTGCACATGATGTTGGAACTACTCTAACAAGCATTCGACCTATGTAGTGACACGGCTGTGATTCCTCAGGATCTGTCTTGAAAGATATGGTGACATTTCCTGACAATGAAATGAGGTCAGGAAATGGAAGAGATGAGTATATTTATGGCCATGTTCAGAACAGCAAGAAAAAAAATGTAGTGATAATAAATGATACACAGTTTCAGCACAATTCTGGAGGGGTTGAATTGCCTGGGCTGTGTCCCAGGACATCCCAGTTTTTTGTACGTTGCCTTTATGCACATGAAGATTATGCCATAGTCTGGCACCTTTACAGTCTCTACTTCTGTATTGTGGGGTCAAGACACAGAAGAAATGCTGAGGCTATGCTTGGCACCTTCTAAATGGCTCCCTCTATGACCAAATTTATACTTCATTTTGTACAGGTCAGTTAGGAGTCATGATGATAAACCTGACAATTCTAGCATGTGGTCTGAAGATGACCAACTGCTACTTGTTCATGCTGATACGAAAGGATACTCCCCAATATCACAGTCATTATGCAAGATTAAGGCACTGCAAATCTAATTTTGGTGTGGGGGAGCTTGTCTTTAGTTTATCAAGGCAGTGCATTACAATTCTTGTGTAGCATCCCTTGGCTTTAGCAAGCCAACTCTAAGCCTCTGTCAAATGCCCTTCTGATACTTCTTCAGGACACAGCTGGATATTGGAATGTTCTTAGGTATTTGTTGCTCCAGTCAAGTGCTCAGTGCTGCTCAGTGCTACTGTCCCTGGCCTGCTTCATGCGTTTGCATAGTGCTGAGCTGCACTGTCAGATGGCTGTTTTGCCCACCAGTGTGCCTCCTCACCTGTTCTGTATGCGGCTGGAAACCGTTACCAATGCACTTGGTTGGAGGCCAGCAGTCTGTTCAGTTCAGAGCTACAGATTCCTGGGCACACTGGTTCCCAAGTGAGAGTTTTATTTGAAAAGTTCACGGCACTTCTGTGTTATTAGAAGCATTTTCCTGGCATGGTGCCCTTTATTCTTTATCCACTAGTGCTACTGAGGAGACGAACTGTTAGTATAATATTAGCAACAAGTAACACCTAGTTTTTTTCACCACTGGTCTTAAAACTGTTTCCAGATGATTTCATCATTCCCAGTTTATAACTTGGGAAACTGAGGCATGGAAAAGGGAGGGATTTATCAAAGGTCCAACAGTCCTCCTTGCCCTTCTGTGCACTTTTCTCTCCCAAATGTATATATCTCCCTGCTTCCTGGCTGTAGCTCTCACCAGTATCTAGGTAGACCTCATTACTGTGGAAGGGGATGGAAAAGAGGCCAAGAGGATAATCATTGTGTTCTTGTTAAATTGTCTGAGCTGTTTCTGCTCCCATAAATTTACTGGTTCATGACTAAGACAAAGCCTGGCCCGCAAGGGCTTTCTCTTCCCTGCTTTCTAGATAACTGTGGTATCTCAGAGATATGAACAGGCTTCTTGAGATGATATTTAAGACAAATTTGGGGATCTTCTATGACAAATGAGTCAAAAGAAGCCATTATTCAAAGGTTATTCTGACAGAGCTCTAGCTCTCTCTCAAGTCAACAGAGAAGGACTGGGTTGCATCAAGATGACCTTCTGTTGGCTATGGATTCATTCCACCTCACTCAGTCCTTGCCTGCAATGCTAATATTGATGCTTAGTTCTCCTAGCTTCTCCTGATGGACAAAACAGAGGCTAGGCACCTTCAGAGAACAATTTTGGTGTTAGAAGACAGGGAGCATCCTGGCCTACCACAAAGCTATTTTGGAACCTCATCTACCATCTTACACTTCTGCCAGAGGAAAGGCAGCCTAGATGTTTAGCTTCAGTTCAACACAGGCCTGCTTTAATCCCAGTTTTCTAGGATTTTCTGTTTCATCTGGGGAGAAATGGGAAGGGGCTACTCAAACCTTTAACATGCTGTAGAAGGAATCTGGGGACACTTTTTTCTCCTGTGCACAGACTCTGCCGTTGCCCATCCTCAGGGCTGGATTGCATCCTAGCTAGCAGACTGTGGTGGAAGAAAGTCACAGGAGGCAGAGCATATTCTCCTGGGTCCAGGAAAGCAGTAAGCAGAGCTTAGGAACATGCACGCTGTGTGTGGCCTCTGGCATCCTATTCTCCAGGAAGACCGTGGCAGAAGGTCCAAGCACGGGGCTCAGCACCAGGAAATTTGGAGTTCGCGTAGACCGTGCTTTGGCCTTGGGCAAGCAGCTACAACGTGATTCCTTTCCATTTCCCCATCTGCAAAAAAGTATGAAAAATACTTACCCCATATGGAGGATTAAATGTTTAGGAGGGAATCCAAACTCCACTGAAGTCAATGGCAGGTCTCCCAGTGTTTCACCAGGAAAAAATTTTAAAGTGCTAAGTGTTCTGTAGCTTTGCATATGAAAGGGAAATTCTCTTTTGGAGAGTTTCAGCTACTGCCCAAAATACAAGAACCCTGGTCACATCAGTCTATCTCCTGCGAGCTCAAGAGCAATCTCTCTTCATCTTTCATTTTAAAGTTTGATGTGGACTGAAACCAAAACCACAAATCAGAACATTCCTCAATGTTAGGACTGTTTGAACTTCAATCTGGATCTGCATTTGCAAATGTGCTTTATCTTTATAACACAGGCAAAGCAAAATCCTCCATCTGGGTACTTTTGAAGTGGGAAGGGTCTGCACGTAAATTTTGCAGTGTGAGTCCTAATCTAATCTCATCTCATCGATGCATTCTCCTGTTTGGCTTCTTATCTGTCTATCTGCCCAGAACATTAGTTTAAAATGTGTGATCTTTGATCCATTGCAGGGGGAGAGCCAGGAAAAGTCTGTGGACTCTTTCTAACTTTGAAAAATGTAACTAAGAATGTGAAGTTGTGCTAGATAGAGGCCTGGATTTACTGTATATGGGTTGGTCTTTCCATTGGGAAATTTTGAGGGATCAGCAAATAATAATAATAATAATAAAGGTTAATAACCACTCGCTTAGCATTCCAACATTTTGCCTTTATTTGATAGTATTTTAACTAGTCAACATCACTAACTTTCCCTAAGTCCTATCTTGTTTGTGGGCATACAGTATCACCCAGTGGTAGAAACCAGCTTGGTCAAAAATCTGCTGATGCTAGTGTATAAAAGACCAGTGACAGACCCTAACAGAAATGCTGAAACCTTCAAAGTCTCTCTTTCTGGCTGAAACAACTTCTTTTAAAAACTTTTTTTTTTTTTTTAAAGTGGGGAAAGGGGAGAGGGCAACAAAAGAGCAGTTTGTTTTTCTGCTTCCTTGGACTGTTGCATTTCCAGCTATAGCTACTTCTGTGCCTCTCCCATCTGTACCCTTTTGCACTCTCAAAAGCACACTCGCACGTTTGTGCATATGCACGCATGCACAAATATAGAAGTTATATTGTGTAATACGTGAGGTAGGTCAAGCAGGAGGATATTTTGGTAGCCAGGGATGGTTGACAAGTTCTAACAAGCCCATCCACATGTGTTAAGATTAGAGTGCAGACCAGCCATGACTCAACAGGATATGCTGGTCCAAAGCCAGGGCTAGAACACTGTTACTGGCCTTCTGAATCACTAGTGGAAAAAAAAAGAAAAAAAGGAAAAAAAATAGTCACCCCTCTGTCGCCAGCATTCTCCATCTGTTTTTAACTTGGTGATGTCCTTTGGAAGGTAGGTGAACTATTTGGTTTGCTTTAACTACACAAACATCTTGGCAGACCAGCATCTGAACACGCACGGGCATAGCGGCACTGCCCCGATGGGGAAGTGGGACTGGCTCTGCTGCAATTTGGGATGTTTGGCTGTGCAAGGACTGCCAGGAGGAGGGAAGGAGGCTGCTGAGGAGGTCGGTTACCCCATGCCTGCTGGGATGTGAGGTGGCTGGGAAGCAGGCGAGGACAGACTGCTTGATACCAGCTAGGCTTAAAGGTGGTGCTGGTGGGAGAATCTGTATTTTCTAGTGTGGTGCGGTGGGAGATGTTGTACCTGGGAGGGCTCTGTCTGAAAGGAAAAAGATGTTTCCTTTCTAAGCTGGAAGCTTTTTCAAGTTCATCTTGGGAATGCACGAGTCAAACTGGGGTAATTTCTCCTAGATCTTCACCAGAAATAAAGTTTTTCCAGCTTACCCTGTGCAGGCCAGTTCCCTTCATGTTTTGCCCTGGGTGACTTCATGCAAGCCACTAATCTTACATGGTATCATACAGGGGGTCTCTCCAGCTTCTCCCTGCCTACATCTATTTATTTCCTATACCCAGCCTAATGAATTGTAGCAGAGAATAGTTTGTCACTGTGGATGTGTCTTTTGTTTGGAGCAGTGGAGATTTCTTGTAGGAAATCAGCTATTTGTTAGCTATGGATGGAACATACAGGAGCCTGAACGCAATGTTTTATTAATGTTCTTATGGCAAAACCCATCCAGATACAGTGAAACTTGGTAATGATGATGTTATTCTGCCTGAAACATCATTCCTTCACCGGGACTTGATCGTTAAGCTCGTTTTGACACACAGCAGTGTCTTTAAGAGAGGCCATTGAACCAGGCAAATCTGTGTGCTGCAATCATAGCCTGCAGTTCTAACTCTCCTGGCCCAGGCAGCAAATTCATAGCCAAGCAGTAAAAGTTTAGATGTAAAAAGCAGATGACATTTAAAGGAGTCACGTGCAAGGACTATATTTGAGCAAGATTCATTGCCTGGATAAATGTCAAATGGAGAATAACTGTGCAGGTCTCAGTTCTGCAGAGAAGCTTTGAGGGAGCTATGATGGATTACAAACTGATCACGAATGAAGAAATTCCTTCTGTCATAAAAAAAAAAGATTAGCATTGAACTGAATTGTACTAGCAGCAATATATCCTTCCAGTGGAATGAAACAGTTCTGCTCCAGTCAGTATAGGCTAATCCATTGCAGGAAAGATATGGATGAACTGGAGACACCATTTGGAGCGTGAGGAGGAAGATTAAAGAGAGGACTTAGAAGTAAAGATCAATTAGCTTAGTCCAAAGAAAAGGATGAAGGAAGAACACAATTGCAAACTTGAAATATAAAAGAAACTGGAAATAATTTATGTGCAAAGGTTGAATTAAGTTAGCCATTAGGACCACCTTCCTGAGGTTAAGGGTTGCAAAACACAGTAATAGATTATTGGCAGAAAGGTTGGCATATCCACCACTCCATCCTTTAAGAGGATGCTGGAGCCACATGTACCAAAAATGGCAGAGAGAAAATGGGAGCAGAGGGCAGACTGGAAGATCTCATAATATCCTCCCAGACATCTGAGTCCTATGTTCTAAAAAGAAATCATATGAAAGTACTAAACAGAGAAACAAATTACTTAGGAAAGGAAAAGGAATTAGAAATAGGAGTCACAGCATGAAATCAAGTGATGGAAAACAGGTTAGGCAGAAGGAAAAGTGCCTCAACTTATAGAGCTGTGGAACAGCTTGTGGAGGACAGCAGTGGAAGCCCTTGGACTTGAGTCATTCAGAAGAAAGCCTGGGGGAACATATAGTAGGGAAGAACTTTATGGTGGCCAAGAGTGAATAGACAAAATAATCTAATTAGTCTTTTCCAGATCTTCTTTTTATGACTCCATAGAGTGCCTTGATGAGAACAGTGGGATTTGGGCTTGCTAAAGGAAGCCAAGTCAAACATTAGAAGTCACCACATGACAAGTGCAGTCAGCATGAGAAACGGCCACCTCCCTTGTCAACGGGTTTGCATTCCAAATAATCCCCTCAAATTCAGTTTGTGGCTGATGAATCCTGTAAAGAATTGGAAGAACAGTCACACTCTTTCACTGAAAATCACTTTTAATGCAGTAGACACAGAAGTCACTCTCTTGAATCACACCAGCCAATCAATTAGTTTCACTGAGTACCACTTACTATAACAGCTACTTCAGCCAAAGGAGCCAGAGTGTGATATTGTAAGATGAAGTATTTCTAGTAATAACTATGCCTTTTTCTTAGAGATTGGTTTCCCTCATGAGTTGCAGAAGGGGTGCATCAGAAAATCAGCTTTGCTGCTGGTCAGTATTTTGATGTTTCTTGGTTCTGGTGTACTCAGTTTGTCTGAAATCACAATGTGCAAGAATAACATGACAGAAACAGACATTGATCTCTATGCCATTACCAGGAATATCCAACTCTTATTACGTGAAAGAATGCCTGGAAGTCAGCAATTAATAATGAAGTCAGTTTTTTCAGGCCCCAGCACAATATTTTTACTTATATTTCTTCTCAGTTTTCAGATAAGGGTGTCAAGCTGGCTGAATTTTCATAGTTTCATGGATTTTTATGGTTGAAGAGCAAAAGCGTCTTAGTCTTCATTTAAAGCTCTGACTGATAGAGCATCTGAACTTCCAGAGATGCTCTATTATCTGCCCTCTATTTTCTCATGGATGATGAAGCTCTTGACACTTGGAAATTACAAACCTGCTTTACAGCTTTTGCAATGTGCATGGAATCCAAATACGTACAGCATCTGCTGGCAGACCCCAGGGTGAGTTTGACCCTAAGTCTAGGCTCATGCCAGAGATGTGCCATTCAACTTTTCTGTCCTGGCAAAGTCAGAGGAAGCCAGACATAATGTTAATCATGATGTGTCCTGGTGGGACACCAGCTGTGGAAAATAGCATGCCTCTTTTACTACACTAACTCTGTATGTTCTCCATGCTAAAGCAGGCTTTCATTACGTGAATAACTGTGGAGTTTGGGAGAAATTATGGCTCAGGGCATGGAGAAATTTTAATTTTGGGGATGTGAGGGAAATGCATCAATATTAACCACTAGTTCAGATCAACAGCCCTTGACAGTGAAGGCATGGGTCTTCCACATTTCTTCCAAGTGATATGTGGTTTCCTCTTGCCCATAGACCTCCATGACTTTCTGGGTATGATAATGACAAATAGTGCAGAGATTCATGACCCCATCCAAAACACTGGATTTAAAAAGAGCAGCACACTGCTGTGCTAACGTACCTGCCTGGAGTCCCACAGGGAAACCGCTGCTTGTCCTGTGTGCAGTGTGGTGGGAGAACAGCTGTGCTGTTTCCAGCTGACATGTCTCAGGTACCAGGTAGCAGAGCGTTGTGGCAACAACCAGTTAAGTCCAAACATAAGTGTCAATACACTTCTACAGCATCTCTGACCATTTTAGTCCTTCTTACTGAGTGTAGCCGGCCCCAGATGCCAAGATGTTGGATGCAGGCCTTCACATAAACAAGGTTTCCAGTTCGGGAAAGATGCTCCTTTCCAGGCTTAGTGTGACTAAATAAAGCTAAATATGCTTTATTTATTTAGGAAAAATTCAAACCGGGATTGAACTTGCTCTAACTAATGTACATGTTAGCTCCACATCTCTGTTTGATTGATCTTCACTTTTCCTGAGTACTCCCATGTAGATATAGATTTATATAGATGTAACTGAAGTGGTTTCAGAGCACAGCACTCTTTCAGGTTGACTAGTATGCCTATGTCACATGAAGCTGTGTTTGACCTACCTCTTAAGAGGCCACATTCATAAGAGCGAAGGGATTCAGACCACCTACTATCTGAGCCTAATTCTCTGTACAGCCAGTGGAGAGAGGTAAGGAATGAAAGCACCTCATTTATTACAGATGTTTCGAGCAAGCAACATGACCCTTTCTCTCCACTGACTGAACAGGCAGGCAGCCAGACTCTGGAAAACCTGAGCAGGAGGTGTTCTGCACTCCTTATTCTTCTCTTAAGCTTGGTACATGTTGGTAGACATCGGAGCAACATTGGCAACTACAGTGTAACTCTCTACAGCAGAACAAGGCACCCCATGCTCCAACTACAGTCAGCGGAGAGAAGTTTGCATTCCCAGCACAGGGTCCTAAATTTTATAATCTGGATTTGGTGAGATGAACCACCTTTTAGAGCTACTTATTTCTCTTCATGTCCTATGTACAGAAGTTGTAGGAAATGGTCTCTGCTGAGATGTGTGGACTGTAGAAACCTGAAGAAGTTAGGTGAGCTGAGTCTCCCACGATCTCATCTAAATCCATTTTCAATACTGGAATAAGCGTCCTTAGGCACTTTCTTAAGGTCTACTTCAGACCCTTAGACACTGTCTTAAGGTCTACTTCAGACCTCTTCCTGCTAAAAAATAAATGCAAAAACATGGTTTTATCAGGCAAACAGAGAGGGAGAACCATGGTCCATATACATTTTGTCTTATGCAGGGCTAAAATTTTTGTTTCTTACATGAAAAGTGTCGCCTTTTCTAGTGACTGTCCCTCACTCTTCTACAACAGGGCAAAGAACCAAACAATCCCTGCTCTGTTTTCTTTCTCACTATGAATTGAATTTTTTGGGCTCGTGAGAGGTGCCAGAAAGACAGCCCTGCAGATTGAATTACTCTGTGTATCCACAGACCAGGTAATGTGCCAGCAGCCAGAGCGTTAGATTTCTTTTTTTACTTGCCTGCCAAAGAGGTTTGGTTTTGACCTGGAGAAACCAGCTGAGAGGGACAGAAGGTAGCTTATTCCACTTGAATCCTTGGCCTCTCTGTTGAGACTGGAAAGCAAATTGCCAATGAAAGGTAACTGTAGGTTTTCTCCAGACAAGCTCTGGCAACTCACCTGGGCATGATTTAAGAGGTTACCACCTCACACTCTCGGCTGCTGGAGGTTACTGATTATTTAGCAGGGTTGGCAGAAGCAAGGCACCTTCTCAATGGTGGTTTGAGTTATGAAGATGTGTGAACATTACATCTAAGGAGGCTGCATGGGTTTGACTCTGCTGAGGCAGGTAAACCTTCTGCAGAGGGGTAGGGTGGGCAGCTGGTCTATTCAATCACATGAATGTGAGTTGCTAGAAGCACCCTCAGGTGTTGTTGCAGTGTTAGGACAATAGTACAGGACATGGATTATCCCTATTCAAACTTTGCTTTCTTCAGATACCATATGCATGTGCTTCTGCTTTCCCTGAATTTCCCTCAGTCTCTCAGAGCAACCCAATCTACTGCTCATGTGCAAAAAACACGATCGGTGACACTTTCTCACTTGCCTGGAAAACGGCAACTCAAGCAAATGCCTTTGGCTCAATTCAATACTTGCCCCCCGTGAGACAGCCTGTTGATCTGCAGCCTCCACTGGAGCACAGGCTTCCCGGGAGCTTCCATTGTTCCGACCAGTCCTGTGTGGGTATCTGGGGTATCCCACGCCTTCTTGGCTAGCACTGGACATGGTATAAGCAATTGTATCACACCCCTTATTATCGGCACACCCACATCTTAACATATCTTCCCATGCATAAACAGACAGACAGTGATTCATTAATCGAACCCTTTCTCATCTAGGCTGGGAAGGAAGGACAAAAAAAAGAGCATCAATCACTTTCTAAATTATATGTAGACATGGTTATTGCCCAGCTGGTTTCCCTCTGAATGTTTTGCAGGCATAGTCTCTGCTTTCTGACTTTGTGTGCTCAGAGGTGCTAAACTCACTGCCCCAGTGAACTGTGGTTGGGGAGATTAAAACTACAGGCCAAGTTGACTCCTAGATAAGCTGCCCTCGGGTCACTTATTGCTAACGATACTGATTCACTGGTTTATGAAAGCAAAGCCTCTTCAGCTACCAACATAGCTTCTTCTGTGGTCTGTTTTCCATACACAGTCCCTAACTGATAAAAAGGCACCTCTCCTTTGCTTTTTCATCCTCTTCCCATTCCCCCCAATAGTATGGATAAAGGCTTGAGGGAATAAACTGGATTCAAATCAATCAATGATCTTATATTCCTTTTATTTCATATTTTGTACTTTATCATTGCTCCTGTACCAAGATTGAGGTTATGGCTTCTTCTGCATTGGTAGGTGTGCTAAACCAGTGAAAAGTATGTAGAGTGTCCCAGACGAGTTCTGGTAGATACCCCTCATTCCCCAGGACTGTTTTCTGCATCTGTTTTTGATGTGTGAGAAAGCTTCTCTGGGTCTCTAACCTTTGAATAACTGTCTCCACAGATGCTGCAGTCAAAAGGACTGTTCAGGGACATGATGACTCAAGCAGGTCCCAGGGTGCATGTGTGTGAGTGTGCGTGCTTGTGTAGTTGTGTTGGGAGAATGAAACAGGCACCATATAGCTCCAGATGTTGGCTGAGAAAACTATATTTGGTGTCAGCTCTTGGAGGAAAACAAGGAAAAGGTATGGAGCAGTGTCTGAGTCAACCTGGGTGTGGACCTAGAAAGGAAATAAATGTGCCTCCAAGGCTGTTTGTTTTTATTGTGTATGTGTACGTGCATGCATACCCTTGCTTGTACAAATTAGGGTAGTTCAACCCTTCGAATGGATGTAGTGTTTCTTGGGAACTGCCTGTGGACATGGGCCTTTGGGACAAAACATATTGGTCAGGATTGTTGATAACAAGACTCCTTAGGTGTACTGAGCTAGAAAAACTACAAACATTTCCTCCCACCTTCTGGTTTGTTCTGGGTGTGACTGATTCAACTATGTTTCTTAAGATCAGCAGTGCCTTGTGAGTAAGCATGCGATTTATAGCATGGATAGTTTCATGCCAAGGTGCCACTTTGCACTCATCTGGACTTGCCAGCATGGATCTGTGTGACCAACATCTGTTTCCTTCCTCCAGTCTAATATGGCCTTATGGCAGAAGCTTTCACGTTGAGCTGCGGTCACCAGTTCTCTCACTGATGAGTGGCTCTTCCTCTTCCATGCGATCTAAGCCCAGATCCACCCAGCTTAAATTCCAGCCAGCACCCAGAGCCTGCTTCCAAAGGCATTGAGTGAGCCAGCAGGAAACTTTAGGCACAGGGACTGAGGTGTGATTTACTTCAGTTAACTCTGGGCCCAGGCCTGGGATAAGGAAGAGGCCAAAAAACTTTGCAAAGACAACATTTAGTTTTCCTTTGATTTTCTGTGTTTGCTTAGATAGTGGCCACATTTCCTGCCCTGCCTTCTGCCAGATTTTTCCTCTGAAATCACAAGCACAGGCATTGTGCACAGGCATTGTACACATGCATTCTGCGATAATGATGATCTGGATCCTGCTACTGTTTTCTGTCCTGTTTCCCAACACCTTTGCCTTGCTCCACCTTTACACTGACTGTAAGGACACCTACTCCTGGCACGCCTTGGTCTTCCTTTCTTGGTCATCCTTCTCCACAGTCCTGTTGTTGTGAAGTCAACAAGACAACACAAGCTGGCAGCATAGGGCTTGGTGTTAAGCAATAAGCATCCTTGACATAACTTCCCAGCTGGCTCAGTCATTACATTTTTCTCATCTGAGAGCTGCTAAGGACCTATTAGAAGATAAGACAAAGAATCCTAAAGTAACATCAAACATGTTCTGTCCAGTCTAATGGGTTTAACCAGCTAATTATGTAGTGGTATCTCAGCTCCTTAAAGCTTTGTTTATGGAACTGTATTTCAATGACATAAATTTAGCCCCAGACTCTCTGCAAACTCAGCACTGAGAAAGGGACGTAAGAGCTGAAATTGGTAATCTGTCCCTGTTCTCTAACTTTAGGGGAAGTCTACATACCATTAGGGTATCAAAGACAGCCTAGGTTATTAAATTCAGATATCCCCCTGTATCTGGAGAACAACTCATATATGACCCTTAACAGTCAATAATCAGAAATAAAATTCTTTGCTGTGTGTTTGGCCGAGCAGGGTAACAGATCGCGATCTATTTTGGCTTTGTGAACATTGCTCGTTGTCAAGGTAAGGTGGCAGTTCAAAGATGTCTTAAAGGGTTAAATGAATCCATAGTTGAAAGAATATATAATGGAGCTAAAGGATAGATTAGACAAGACCTACAGGTCTCTTCCAGTCTTATTTTCAATGGTTAAGTCATGTATTCTCTTCTGTAAATTCACTCCAATTTTCCCTAAAATGATTTGAGTGTTTTACTTACATTAATGTTCAAGGCAGGTCTCAGATTTCACTGTTAGCAAACTTCTATCCACTTTCACTGCTTATTAGTCTAACTTCTCCTCTTGACCTTCATTACAGTATCCTATTTTGACTAAATCTTGTTATAGCCTCAAAATTCCTGAAGTGGAGAGGCAGTTGATCATCATAGCATGTCCCTGTCAACTGAGCTATTGTATTCTATTCTATTCTATTCCATTCCATTCCATTCCATTCCATTCTATTCTATTCTATTCTATTCTATTCTATTCTATTCTAACATTCAATCAACTCCTGTATCCTCTTCTGTTTTTTTCTTGTCTGGCAGTGGTGATAGGTTGGAGAGTAGTTGATTCAGATGCTTTGATTTTTATAGTGTAGCGTTTACCTGTCTATCAGCTTTTAGCTGCAACACCTTTAACTCACTGAAGACCAATGGCTAAACACCAATTATGCTGCTTAGTTTCCAATGGCCAGCACTAGCACCCACGTATTGCAAAGATTTATATGCTGAAGTTTTTTCCTCAGTAATTGTCTCAATGATGTTATGGGTAACTTCTTTGAGAGTAAGCAATACAATTCTGCCTTCCCCAAGGATATTGCTCTCTGGTAATGGGTTGTCCTCTCTTTCATGTGTTTTGCTGAACAAGCCCAATGTCTAGTCTCCTTTGCTGCTGATTTTTGGCTGACTTCCCTGTGCATTCAGAAAAGAAATTTTCCTCTACTCTGTTCCTAGGATTCAGATCTTACAATACATCAGGACGTTACTCAGAAACTTATCTATGTCTCTCTTAAATGGTGATGAACATCTGAGATTCAGGCAACTGATGGCAGGTGTTGCCATTTGAAAAAAAAAAAAAGTTTGGTATGAAATCCTTATTGTAACAAGCCTAGTTCCTACATGTATCTCAACACTAAGGAAATGCTTTATGCTTAAGTTCAGTCAAGATACTCCCAATGAGAAACTGGTGTTGGGAAGTTTTCCTATGATGCTGAACCAAATTCTGGTCTCTGAGGCTCTGAGAACACGGTTAGTATTTCTGTTGATTTTACATGAGTCACAGTGGACTCCTTTCGCCATCCTTTCTTGCCTGCAAGGATAGAAAGAGTCAGGATGTTTTTGTCTCCATGTATCTCTGACTTGGTTAGTCTAAATGGGGCCGAGACCCTGAGGCAAGAAAAGGGCTGGTTCACAGTCTGTTTTCAGATACACTGAAGGTATTGGCTAGTTTCTCTCATAAAGGGAGAATCCTTTTCTGGAGAAGATGCAAAAGTGAAAACCTGTGGAAATAAATGGGAGCTAAGTGCTAACATTTTTTGGGGCATCTGGCCTCTAGCTTCTCTATGGTTTCTCAGCTCTGCAAGGATAATGCTATAGGGCAATTGTTTTGCCTACTGACTTGCAAGTTCTCTGGAGCCCATCCTGTCTTTTCCTGTGTCAGTGTGAGGATCACACCTTGGTCTAGGTTTCTTGGGGCTGTGTGACAGAAATGAAGTTTTAAGCAATTCTCTGCTCCCGAATGTCCTCATGGAAGAGCAATTTGAATGTCAGAGTGCCAGCTGCCAGTTTAAAAATAGACGCAACAGAATGTATAGAAAACAGTTCATGACCCTGCTGGGAGGCTTCCAACACTGGGCAGGTTTACTGAAATTGCAGGGAACAGTCTGATTTTTTACTAGTTTTCATTGGCGTAAATGCAGCGAGTTATATTTAAAAAGAAAAAAAAAAAAGGAAGGAGGGAAAAGGAGAAAAAAAAGAAGAGATATGTGGACCTTACTGACGTGTATTTGGTGGAATCTGTCAGTCACACGATCCCATACTGGCCCCATGTTGGCCCCGGGTGGTGAGGACAGGCTGTGCTGAGGCTAGCTGCCAAGGTCTCCTGGTGGAAATGTGCAGTTACCGGAGGTGGGAATAGCCAAGTCCCCAGGCTCTTAAACGCCTGCCAGGCAGCACGGTTCCCCATGTCACCAAGCTTCCAGATTCCTCTGCAGCAGTGGTGAACACCACTGAGTGGTCAATCCAAGAAGAGCACACTCATCTGATCAACTCTGCTGTCAAACCCATTTTGGTCTCTGCTCCTCCAGCCGGGAAAACCTTGCCTCCCAGATCCTAGATTGTGTCTGTCCTGGTCACTTACCAGCACTGCTGTCTCCTCTCAGCTACCAGTGATTAGCTGTGATGTCTGGGGTTGATTCAGTTGCCCCTACTCAGGCACTCGGGGCCACATGTAAAGCCCTGGAGTACAAAGGTATGGAACAGAGAATTTGGTATACACTTTGGGCTGAGGTGGATCACACTTCAGGATTCACTTACTAGATTTCCATTGACTGTAATGGGATCTTAGAAACCTTGTGCATGGGCAAATGCCTACCTTTCAACATCTGAGACTAGTGGTATCTCCAAGCTAAACTCTACTCCAATGTAGGATAATACTCCTTTCCACTGGTGTCTCTGCAGACACTTTCCTGTTGCCCCATTTGGCTCCCGACCCTTTCCCATTTCATAAGGCAGTGGAGGCTCAGCTCTCCATTTTGCTGATGGAGAAACAGAGCAATAACTTGTTTCTCTTATGATTCTGTGACTTTCTGCAAAAGTGGGAGAGAGCTCAACCACTCTGCTCTACCTCTTGGATACAATCTTACCTCAAAAGATGACTGAGCAGTGAGGAGTCCACCAGTCCTGTATTCCTGAAAGTGCGTTTGTGAGCTAGCTGCTCTGGTCTGCACCAGAGCTGGCTGCATCCACTGTGACCTGCATTTGGCCCATGACTGTTTCTAGTGCCAGGCCAGCAAGAAGTTCGTAAGATATTTGTCATTTCTTTCCATCCCTTTCAGCATTTGGTGGGATTTGGAGAGCCATGTGGCTCTAACTATGGAAAATGTTGCAGTGAGAAGCTGAGTTGTTTAGATGAAATGTTCTGCATCCTCTTGAGTCACTTGCAATTTCCTTGAACTCCCTGTATTATAGCCCTGATTGCCTATAGCCTCTCAAGTGAAGCATTAAAATTAAAAAAAAAAAAAAAAAGAAAAGAGAAAGAAAAATTTGAAAGAAATGTTTCTCATCCTGAGCCAAAGAGAGAGAGAAAGAAATTCCCCTGGTGAGTGTCAGATTTTGGGTTGCAAAATTAACAGCAAATGAGCATGTTCCCTTCAGAAAGTGCACTTTGCCCCTATCATGACTTCTGCTTGGTAAATTTCTCCTAGGCAGGGTGGCAAGGAAAGGACACCCGGCGGTGTTCAGCTGCCTGGGAGGTCAGCTCTCATTTCATTCATGGGAGGCAGGCATTGGGACTGACCCTCTGACCGAGCAGCACTGAGCATCCTCCTCCAGGGTTCTTCCTGCGGAGAAGATATGACTAATAGCAACCTGCCCCATGAGGCTGGGAGCTTGGTTTCAAGGTGTCCGCCTTGGGGAACGGAGAGAGCTGCATTGCATTCCTGTTTTCACTGGTGGCTCACTGGCAGGCAATCATGTCAACCCCACTTGTGCCACAGTTTGCCAGTCTCTAAAGTGGAGACATAAGCCCTTATGGGTTCTCACTGGGCCACAGACCCTGGTGTTCTGGGATTTGATGGTGGCAGCAGACAGAACAAAAGTTCCTGCCATGTAAGCAGAAGGAAATTCCTTGCAGTGTCTTGAAATAGCACCCGTAATGTCCTTTTCATTCCACTTCCTGATGAGAAATTCTGAGACTGTTCAACATAGCTCTGGGGACAAGACAGGGAAAAGGAGCGGGAAAACGTGGCAACTCTTCCTTCTTTACTCGTGAACTTGGCTTTGCTCTGTTGAGTCACTGGAGTGAGTCATGGTAAATGGTTCAGCTGTAAAGACCATGGCATTTTCTCCCCATCGCTAGGACTCATGCCATGAACTCCTCCAGGCTTCTTGGACTTGGTTTCAATTTTACTGGGAGGAGGAAATGGTATCTCTGAATTTCACCCATTTTCAGCATCATGAGAGATGTCTGCTGTTAGTGAAGGGAACTCTGAGATAATATTGTGCATCCTTATTGCCAAACTATTTCCTTTCTCTTTTGCTCTGGTACCTTGCCCCTGCAGATCACCCACACTGTATATTTTGCTCTAATATGGACTGTACTGTTTTGTTTCCTTTTTTATGAAACCTGGATGTGGAAAGAAAAATAGTTCACTCCAGGGTTAATATGCTTTAGATAGCGTGTTAGGTAGACCTGCTTGCAGCATGTGTCTATGGGCTTAAGGTTCACTCCCTGAACTGCAGAAGAGGAGTGTGGATGAAGAGCTGGACTAACACAAGCAGAGTGGCCTTCCATATTAAAAGTGCAAGAGAAGCCAACACTAAAAGCATATATTCTACAAAGCAGGGGGAAAGACTTTCCTCATTTAGGTCTTCATTATGCCAGATATTGCTTGACCCCAGGATGACTATCATGCACCGGTGAGACCTCAGCACAACCAAACTTTGCAAGCTTAAAATGAAGGACTTCCCATAGTTTTAGGAAAACCTTGTGACTAATTTGGCACAAGAAAAACAAATGGATGCAAAGTCTAAGTGTGTGTGTAAGATAATGGTGGAGACCAGACAGAAGTTTTCCAATAGAGGTAGCAGAGAAAGGAGTGCAACTGCCTTGAGATGGAGCATGGTAACTTTTAAAGGGAGTTCTCTGCATGAAGGGCATCTCTAGCCTGGTGTTCCTATTAGTGGCATTGCACAAAGCTGTTGAACTCCAAGGTTCAATTTTAGTTCACCGTGTTTAAGGGATATGAATTCAACCTGTAACAGGTGCAGAGAAGGGCAATGATGAGCATCAGAAGAAGGGAGTGCCCTGTTTAGGAGACTCAAAGAACTTGACTTGTTTAGCTCAGCAAAACACAGACTTGGAGAAGATATGATCATACTCTATAAATAGAATGGGAGCTAAACATCAGAGAGAGAGAAAAGCTATTTAAACTTAAAGACAGCATTGGCATTGGAACAGATGGGGATAAACTGGTCATGATAAATTTAGGTTGGAAAGTGGAAGATGTTTTTTAACCACTGAAGCAGTGAGATTCTGGACCAGTCTTCCAAGGGGAGCAAATAAATGAATTCCTGGAACTTGCTAAGTTTATGAGGTGGTGACTGCAACAGCAGAGAGCCAGCCTTGAAGATCCTAGACTTTAAAACTACCATCACTGGAATGAATGGCCCACCCAGACCTATAGGCTATTGTCCTATGGTTTTTTTACTGATATTCTTATTTTGCTCCACTCTGCTTGCATTTTTAGGGATCCCTGACAATGCCAGCAACAAACAGTGCATTGTTTGCTTAGGAAAGAAACCTGAGTTGTTGGAAAGCATGGGGATATAGAAACAACTCCCTTCTTACAGCAAAGGATTGAAGATGGTTTTGCTTCTTCATTAAGGCATGTGCACGCCTGGTGTTCCTACACGTGCAGACATAACATGCTCAAAGAGAATGGTTATTAATACTTCTGCTGTAACAGCTAACAGATATAAGGCTTAACTCCATAAGGCAGGTGCCTGATCTTAAACATAGTTGTACTTTTTAAAGTTTTTAAGTTTTTAAGATTTAAAGGGATATAGTAATAGCAGTGTTATGCAGAAGATTATTTGGTTTGACAGAAGAATTAATCACTTTGGTTTGCATAGACAGCATTAAGCTAAGTGGATTTAAACTAATTCTAGTCCTAGTTTAGTAAAACTGATGTAATTTGCCTATGAATGCTCTAAGTATTGGGAATACTGCAGACAAGATAAACTCTCCAGGGGACTATTTTCTGTGGTCATTCATACCTGGTGGTAACTGATGGTAAATAACATGAAGATGCTTAGCCTTCTTGCAGTGAAAGGGACCTCACATATACAGCATGATAAAAGCGTGCACACAGTACTTACTGTGGATAGCTGATGTGCTATAAATCATCCTGAATTTTCGTGAGGACTCTGGTCCTGATTCACTGAAGACCTCAGCTGTTGGATTCAATAGGCATGAAGCTAATCTGTATGTTTATAGCATGTTAGAGGACATGCAACACCCACAATGCTACAGAAACACTATTTGGTAGGGTGCAAGACAGCCTTATAATTATTTTGGGCACTTTGAACTAAGTTGTCCCACTCCCTTCAGGAAAACCACAAGTTGTGAGTCAAGATCACTAGGTTCCAGCAAAGGCCCAGGCCAAGATCGTTGTGGTGGAGATACTGTCACTCCGACCCTGAGTGTGAGACCTGAGTGCTGCGGTTATGGGCCAGCCTGCACCAGACAGTCCAGGGATGAGTCTTCTTCCCTTCCTGAAACCCGCAAAGGCTCAGCCCAGATTTGATCTTCATTCCCACAGCCAGTCACTGTTGAAGTGCTAGGACAACCACTGAGTGCAATGAGACCTCATTTCTCTTGGTGAATCTTGTCACTGTTACTCAGCCAGAGTTGCTCAACAAGCCTTTAGCGAGCCTATAGCTTGAATCCAAGGTATCCATGTCCCAAACCACTATGAATATGTCTGCACTAGATTTCCTCTTACAACTACCCGCTCTTCAAATATTTCATAGCTGGGCCAGTGAATATCACACTTGTAGTGCAGGGTGAAGAAAAAAAAAAAGATGAGGCGACTGCACTGAAAGAAAGCGGCCAGGGAGCCACAAAGAAGAAGTTTCTGGGGTGGTTCATGTAATCCAAAGAGAGTCTGTGGCACAAGGGCCAAGCTGTCAGGAGTTAGCCTTAGACCCAGCAATGCTGGTGCACAAGGTGGTCAGAAGACCAATATGGCCTTGCTAATGCAGATGAGCCTTGGAAGCAGATGGGCCACATACCAGTCATGCTGTACCTTCTCAGCAAGCTCTCTTCTGCCTAGACTCAGGTTACTGCATGTGCTCAGGTCTGCACCACATTTCTTGTCTGTGCTAGATCAAGAGACTCAAACACGCCTTGCGTTATGTGAGGGACCCCAATCTGAAGGGAGAGGGCTTTCAGGCTGTGCCCAGTGGTGGTTGTCCCTTGGTTGATGTGCTCGCACAGGTAGGGAAAATTTCCTACTTTTCACATAGTCTATATTTGCTTTCCATGATATGTGCCTCTCTTTCCATGCCCTTAGACCAAACTCCTTCGTTGGTGTTTAAAACCCTCACATTCTTGTGGATAATTAGCATATCCCCATCTCTGCCATCTGATCCTCTCCTTAGGTTGCTCAGGGCCTCTTCAATCAAGGGCCATCCTGGTAGTATTGTGATGTCTCATGCTGGCCTCTTAAGAACCCAATCCCTCAGTAAACACAGAACAAATGAGGTAATTAGGAAAATGTAAACAGGATGAGAGAGGCCCTTTCCCTCTCATGAGAGCGGGACTTGGAGAAATTAGCAGGAGTTTAGATTTACATTGTGTAGAGACGCAGATACCAGCGGTCCCCATGTAAAGCTAAATTCCTCATCTAATTTCATTATGGAATAATTTCATCTGTCAGGAATATAAGCCTGCCACCAAACTGCTTCTGGGATACATCAAGCTTCATCTGATGACAGCAACTGGGACGGCAGCACAGCCTCTCTTCAATCTACCTTGGATAAGCTACATAATTTAAAACACATAGGAAAGGGAGATAGACCGAAGGTCAGAGCCTCAGTATACATCACGCAATAACCTTCTGTCTTGCTCTATATACTCACAATATGCTACGTGTCCACCATAAGGTTGCCTCCTTTTTCTTTGCTCTGTTTCAGGGGCTAAGGCTAAGTTGACGCTAATGAATTAGCTGGGACCATTGCCTGGTCTGGATCCACTGTCACAGAATGATCACATCTGCGTGATTAAACTCTCTTAGTTTCTAAGACAGAGTGGCTGCCTCCAAATTGCTTGACATGCATGCCCCCTGGTCTGTGTTAGCTTTCAAAATGGGCCCAGGAGCAGTCTAGGAATGAGCTGGTTGGCTTGGGCTGGAGGTGACCAGGGACGTCTTGTGCAATGAGACCAAGTGACCCAGTTCTTGTGCCCTGGCCCTGTTTAATTTACAATAATAGATGCAGCATAAGGGGCACAGAAAAATGAAGCTTTGTCCTCCGAGTGAAGAAATAATTGCATGACAGGGAGTTCAGGGTAATTTGTTTCCATTTAGTCTTTATACTTGAACACTGGTCTTGAAAATGGGATGATCTTGATCAGCCTGCTGCTCTGGAAATGCCCAGCCTGAACACCAAACTTGTTCCTTTCAAGAATTTACGTTCAACAAGTAAAGTGGGGAACAAATTCTGTGCTGCCTGCCATAGCCTCTCTCTGAAGACTGCCACATAACAAGTTCTGGTGCAAAACAGTATTTCTTCATCATGAAACCAAAACTCAACATGCATGTGCCCACCAAAATGTCTTTCCCTGGTGAGCATGGGTAACATTGCCATCTAGTGACTCCTCCCATAACAGTTAATTAGCCATACTCTAGATTTACCCAAATTCAGCAAGGTATTTCAATGGGAGATGCAAGTAGGGCTTGGAGACAAAGAATGGTTGAGATCAAGTTTTTTTAATATATCCTGATTGCTGCAAGAATTGAGCCCAGCATTTGTCCTTGAAGTTGATGAGTTGCAAGCCCAGTCTTTCAGGAAATCAGACTGTCCATTTTGGCGGCAGATTAAAAATGTGGGTATTTAATTTTAACTATGTTTTTCAGGAAATCTTGGCTGATTTTCATGCCTGGCTTAACTCTGTGGTTCCTGGGTCAGAGAACTGCAGAGGCATGGAGATTTTGAGAGCAAAACTGAATCCCAAACTCCAACATACAGGAGAAATGGGATGCAGTCATCAGACTTTGCACCTGCAATAAAAGCCACTTCTCTGCTGATGAGACTGCCCTTACAAGCATGATTGCTCCTCATGTCAGATCTACTTCTGAGGTCCTCTTGTTTTAAACAAGTGCATCTGACCTCTGCCATGATACTTTCTCTTTGTTTATCTTTCATTCTGATAGTACTTAGTCTGGTCAGTCTTTCACTTATTCCTGCTTCTGCAAAGCTTTCTTAGGGTGCACTTACAGTGAACAGTGTATCAATCTCCTCTGAAAACGAAGATCATGTAGGGATGATATTTTTGTTATCTGTGAAAGGCCCTCAAGATTGAAGACTTCTATCTCTATTTTGCAAGTCAGCTAATACCACGTCAGAAGGTTGGGACTGCACAAGCATCCCTGGTGCGTTAGGGTGTTGCCAGAGATATTCACACAGCTGAGCTGCAAGACAGCTATATGCATGCATTGGCAAGGATGACCAGCAAATGCTGACGTCTCTAAAGACTTACTCTTTCAGTAAAATCCAGATATAGTCAATATTATTCCTTTCCTATAGCTCCTTTGGAATCATTTCAGCTCTTGCCCTCTAAGCTTCCCCGGGAACTGCAAATGGCCCCTGTTTTTCAGCCAAAATGAGCTGTGAGTAGTTAATAGAAGGACACAAATTAACAGAAATAGCTTAAGCAGTATTCCATGTACTCGCTGAGTGCCACATTCCTGAAGTCATGGTGTCTGACAGGTCACACATTGTTTCCATCCCTTCCCATTTTTTCCAGAACAGGTAGTCCACGTTTAGACTCTATTTGTGCTTGGTGCTCCATTCTTGGTTGAAGCTGGCAACCCTCATCTTGGTTGCACCGTGTGCCAAGAATGTAACTTAGACTTGGGTTATCTTTGGACAGTCCTTGAAATCTAATTATTATTAGTAAACAGGACAATCTGCTTGCATTCTGTTCTGTGTTTGATCGCTGCCCTGAGAATAACCTTGAGTGTAAATAGCAGTATTCACACAGGGACTTCAAATATGTTGGAAGAACAAGGATTCAGTCTCTAGGCCTCAGTCAAGGTGTTAGGAATCTGCCCTACTCGTTTACAGACATGTGTGTTTTGGGATGATAATGTTCCCCCCACTTTCTCTCAGTGCCTTTCTCGGTTGTTATTGCTGTGATGCTCAGGCCCAAAAAAAGGATGAATGTCGCAAGTAACATCTCAGAGACTGTGTTCAAACCATGTACTTGAGATGGGTAACCTGGTGGCATGAGCACATCTCTTGATGTTGCAGGGAGACAACTCTGGTGAACTGATATTTTGAATCGGTCATCATCTGTTTGGGCATATGTCAAATAAGAGTGTTGCAAATAGGTACTCTTGGCAGTCACGTCTGACTGCGACTCCAACTGACTCTCCTAAATGTCCTTTGTATGATAGTTTATACAACAATCACACCCTTTTCACATTTATTTTCTGGTGACCCTGTCATTTATACAGCTGATCATTACAGAACACTATTATTTGATTTATTATTATTAGTGGCAAGTAGAGCTTCCTTCTCTCATCACTCAAAAATAAGACAGTACACAGAAACTTTAGATTTTTCTCCCTGATACTCCTATCCACATTCTCACTCCATGATAAACACTCCTCTGTGAGGCATTTTTAGCCAAACACGTTGACACCTAGAAAGCGAGAAAGTAAAATAAAAGAAAATAAAATTCAAAAAAACCCAAGCCCCAATCTCTTTCTTAAATATGGAAGAACAGTCCCAATTTCAGATTCATTCAGGGCATCTGAAACCCTGTGAGATGGGTCACCTGCATGATGTGGGGCACTGTGCACATGACAGGGAGGAGAGGGATCCCTCTCCCGGGGTGATTGGCAGGTAAGCTTAGCTCCTGGCAAATTTCTGCCAAGTTCTATTTTCCCTCTTTTGCTGCATGGGTGGGACAGGAGGGCACAGGGCAATGATGCAGGTCTGAAGACTCCTACTTCCAGGAGCTGATGTAGCAGCAGGGCTCTTGGGAGTGGGACAGGAGCGATGGAGCTTCATGCCCAGTCCCTGGAAAGCAAGGCTCTTCCCACTAAGGTTAATGAATCAGGTTTTCTTGCAAAGCACAACCTGTGAGCAGCACCTATCTTCTTTTCTTGGGCATCCAGGAAATCCAGAAAAAAATGGCTCATATTATGCATATGAGCAATTCATATGCATAATGTTCACCAATTGAGCATGATGCTATTAATAACTTTCTAAATGCTGAATCATTTCTTTGTTTTGCTGTGTTGTGTGTGAAACCTCTGGTGGGGAAGGGAAACTGAAAAAAGGGGAATAATTTTCAAAGAGATTACTGCTTGTGCTTATAGGACTTAAAATCTTTGTCTTGAATGGAGTAAAATTGGCTACTTAGTATATCTCAGAAAATATCTGTGCACCGGGACTCATAATCTGCCTGAAATATATCTAGATTGGTATCCCACAGCAATCCACCCCAATACAATGCAATCCAACACCTTTATCAACATCTTTTATAGATCCAAGAAAAGTGGAAAATTATTGCTGGCACAATCTGTAAATGTTGCAGTCTACAGTAAAGTGATGAAAATCATCAGAAACAGGTCAGTTGCACCCAAGTGGTCTGGATTGCTTGCTTGGGCAGCTCATTTGTGCAGCCTATGATTCTAAAGCAGCCAAAGTCAAGGCCAATAATTGGGAAACGAAGAGCGCAAGTCACACAAGATTGGAGACAGCATCCTGGAAAGCAGCAGCCCTGACCATTTTGGGATTGTGGTGTTGGAACGTGTCTGCAGAGCTGCAAATGAGGGCCAATGAAGCCCTTGGATGTGTAAGCATCAACCTGATGGATACAGCACTCATATTCTCTCCAGTATTTCTGAGACCACTGCTAAAATATTGGACCATGGTTGTGATGTCCATGTTTGAGATATTAAAAACCAAAATGGACAGATTTTTGTCCCAGGGTGAACTTGTGGGCTGAAATCTTTTCCCCTAAAGTCATTTTGAGCCAAACGGGGGAAGTTTGGTGTGAAGATTATTAGAGGAAATTCTTAGTTTTAACTGGGATTCCTGTAAAAGGGAGATGTTGTAACAGCAGGGGATTTTCACTCAGAAACGACTAGGCATGAGGTAATTTTCCCTCAATCAAGTAAAGGGTGACTAGGAGTTCATTCACTGTTAATTATGTAGGGAAGGGAAAGTTAAAACAGTTTGCAAAAGTATTTGCCTATGGCTTGTACAGCCCATGGAAGGAGTAGAGAGAACAAACTAACAAAAAAATAAAAGTCAACCAAGGCACTGGGCTGCCACTTCCGTGGTAGAAAAAGATGTACTGGTTTAGGCTACAGTTCTCAGTTTTATCTGTTCCCTAGGGCTAAATAAAGGATTTCTAGGAAAGCAGACACTGGAACAAGGTCAAGTAGTTATGCCCAGCCTCAGAGAAATCATTGTCAGAACACATGGAATAGTCCTGGCACGTTATATGTAAAAAGCCTTTAGAGAAGGTACCAGATCACTAATTCCCAAACTTTTTGGAAGAACCCTGCCAACCCTCAAATTTTCTTGCAAACCACTGCACACCCAATCAAGCTTAGGAAATGTAGACTTGATAGCTCATATGTCTTTAGGCTTAATATGCTTCTATGGCCCAGAAGCAGCCCACTCACCACAGGCACACGGACCACCAGCAGTTTCTAAACCGCAGCTGGAGTCCTCCTGGGCTCAGAGGATAAAACTGAGCTCACTGAGGTCAATGGGAGTCTTTTTACTAACTTAACAGGCTTTAGATCATGCCCTTCCCACGCTAGCTGAGAAGCACTACTGCTGACAAGTTTTTAACAGGGGGTCTCAAGCAGCACCATTCTGGTAGCCGGATGGGTCCCAAGCTGTTTGCTTCACCTCCTCCCTGCTTCCCCCAAGGTGAGTGCCTTCCTCTGTGTTTTTCATCATCTCTGGAAATCCAAACACTGAACTGGGTGAGTATATTCAGGCATTCAAGGTTGCAGAGTTTGTTCTCAGCCTCTTTGTGGTAGGAGTGTTGGTTGGTATTTGTATGAGGAAAGTGTCTCGAGGACCACTGGAGCTTGTGGAGTGCAGTGTGGCAGCCAGATGATCTTGTTATCATTTGCTTTTTTTTGTTCAGTGCAAGAAGAAGCCATTTTATCATGTCTTTCTAATGAGATGGGCTGCCTCACTCTTCATGAAAGATCAATCCCTCCCAGCGACGATCTTACAATTTAAAGCAAGTTAGTTTATCTACATCAAAATACTCATTTTTAGATTTGTATCCCATGTTTAATTATGTTTTTTGTCTTACTAAATGGAAATGTTTGCAGCACAGGAGTGGCATTCAGCCCAAATACATGTTGTTCTTTTAATTTGAATGTGAAACCTCTGCAGCTTGATGAGATCAATTTTCCTTAGAAAACCACATTCAATCTGGTCATCTCAGCTTTCTTGACAAGGGTGTAAGGCACTTTCAGAGTTTGAATCACCTGACAAAACAGGATTATCTAATTTACGAAGTGAAGAGTTATATGCTACAGAGTCGATTTGTCTCCATTGACATTAAGGAATCTGAAAAAAGCTATCTATCTCAGAGGTGTCATCTTTGCATCTTCATGCCTATTTTCTATATGATGATAAAGATTTTTACTTAAATATCTCATCATCAGAAGATTTGACTGAAGGGCCTTCTGGTTAAGGCATAAGGTTTCTGAAAATTTTCAATGCATCGTGTTGCAAATATGGCTTCAATCTCCCATTCATAGAATCATAGAATGATTACAGTTGGAAGGGACCTTAAAAACCATCTAGTTCCATCCCCTCTGCCACAGGCAGGGACTTCTTCCACTGGACCAGATTCCTTGAAGCCCCATCCAATCTGGCCTTGAACGCTTCCAGGGATGGAGCATCCACAGCTTCTCTGGGCAACCTGTTCCAGTGTCTAACCATCCTCAGAGTAAATAATTTCTTCCTAATATCTCATTTAAATCTACCCTCTTTCAGTTTAAAACTGTTACACCTCATCCTATTGCTATAGTTGCTGATAAGGGTCCCTCCCCATCTCTCCAGTATGCCACTTTTAGGTACTGGAAGGTCACTATAAGGTCTCCCCGGAGCCTTCTCTTCTCCAGATTGAACAACCCCAATTTTCTCAGCCTGTATTCACAGAAGGGGTGCTCCAGCCCTCTGATGATCTTCGTGGCTCTTCTCTGGACTTGCTCCAACAGATCCATGTCCTTCTATGTTGGGGGCGCCAGAGCTGGAAATTGTCTACCAGATGAGGTCTCACAAGAGCAGAGTAGAGGGGGACAATCACCTCCCTCAACCTACTGGCCCCATTTCTTTTGATGCAGCCCAGGATATGGTTGGATTTCTGGCCTGCAAGCATGTGTTGCCAGCTTGTGTTGAGCTTCTCAGCAGCCAACACCCACAAGTCCTCCTCCTCAGTGTTGCTCTCATTCCATTCTCTGCCCAGCCTGTAATTGTGCTTGGGATTGCCCCAATTCATTTGCAGGATGTTGCACTTGACCTTGTTGAACTTCATGAGGTTTACATGGGTCCACCTCTCAAGCCTGTCCAAGTCCCTCTGGATGGCATCCCTTCCCTCCAGTGTGTTGACCACACCATACAGCTTGGTCTCATTAGCAAACTTGCTGAGGGTGCATGCAATCCCACTGTCCATGTTGCCAACAAAGATGTTAAACAGCACTGGTCCCAGTACTGACCCCCAAGGAACTCCACTTGTCACTGGTCACTACTTGGATATCAAGCCATTGAGTGCAACTCTTTGAGTGCAGCCATCTAGTCAATTCCTTATCCACCGAGTGGTCCATCCATCAAATCCATGTCTCTCCAATTTAGAGACAAGGACGTTGTGTGGGGCAGTGTCAAACGCTTTGCACCATTGGGCTGTTCTTTCTGCAGCTGACTTTATGCTGGTTTTGCTCTCATAGATGACTTGTAGGATTATATATATACTGTGACTTCTATGCTCAGGTTCCAGACTTTTTCTGAAATTAATCTTAATCTTGCATCTGAAATTCAGGCACTTTTTCAAAGCCATGTTCTCATTTCTTGTGCTAGGGAGTTGAGATGAAGTCTTCCCTGCTACCCTGGCATGTAGTGGACCAATCTGTTCCTTACAGCCAGAAAACATGAAGACACCAAGGAGTCAGCACATCTGCATTCAGTCTATGTGTTCAACACCCATGTTTGTTTTCTCTTATTATAAGAAAAATTCTTCTGAGCAATAAAAGAGTAATAGCACATATGAAGGAGATCTGCTATTTGAAAAACCTGCCTTATAAATACAGCAGATTTCCACTAATGTGAACAATAGTCCTCAGGTCAATATTTCCAAAGCCATTTTCTTTAGTCAGAATTTCCAGTCATAGGCAATAATGAAGGAAAGAATTTTATTTTCTTAGTCAGAATAAAAGCAAATTTCCAAATGCCAAAAATTTCCCATGAATTAGAAATCCTGAAATTTGGCTGGTATAATTTCCTAACCTTGGTATCTGCAATTGTGCCAGAACTACAGAATAAATATGATTTCTACAGTCTGACTCACAGTAAATAAAGAAGTTAGTGTATGCAAGCCAAAAGTGATGAGATCTGTCCTTTACTGATAAATTGGAAGGAAGATTACTTGGGAGGAGTTTGATTTTTCAATTCTTTTTCCAAAACGTTGCTTTACAGTACCTTCCCTTTATACCTTGTATTCACACCTCCTAATGAGGTATTAATGAGCTGTTGGTGGTTTCTTTAATTTAGGGCAAGACCATTAAAGGAACATGAAGTCTTTACTACGTTCCAGATTCTTAATAAACAGAAGTGATGCATTATTAGATAGGTCATTCCTGAAAGCTTCCAGGGCAGAAGCCCTGTCACCATCAGGGCTGTTGTGTAGCTGTGGGCTGTTGTCAGAGTTAAGATTTCCCGCAAATGGTTATTCCTGTGGAGCAGCCTGGATTGTTTTCTGGCTACTCAGAGCAAAATTCCACTTTCTCAGTAGTTTTACGTGAGAGCTATTTTTCCTCTCATGGGTAATGGCGTAGGTTTGGGAAGAAGAAGAAGAACTGGATAAGGGCAAAATTTATAGGGACCTAAATTGCTGGAAGTAAGTGTTCAGCTTTTTACTCTAACCCAGACTTATTTCCAAGTTTCATTGTGGTCCATGTATAGCCTTGAGAACACCATTTCATCCTCCCAAGCCCTAGCCTTCATCTCTATAAAAAGGTGTTAGTATGACCTTCAGTCTTCTAAAATTTCAGCTTTGCCACTTCTCTAGAATGTCAACAACAATTTGGTAGCTCTATTAAATGGTTTAACAACAAGAGGGCTCTTGTAGAAATGCAGAATTGTAAAAAGCTAGTCTTTGAACCAATTTTAAATTTGCATCTGACTTCAAAACTAGACCAATTTTGAGTTGGAGGTGTGGCCAGAGACCTCCAGAAATACCAGAAATATCTTCCAACCTTAATTAGTCCAGTCACAAAAGTACCAAGCTCCATCCTGGAACCACACAGATTTCTAATACCCACTCTGCCAGCTCCTTATCTTGGCAGAAATCTTGGATATTCAAATAAGTAACAACAGTAAAAAAGACTTCACAAAGGGATATAGTGGTGAGACTGCAAAAACCCAGGTGCCCTCCAGTTTTCTGGTTCAACCCTCAGCATGTTTTGTATCTAAGCAGCTCTATTCCTCTCTCACTGTCAGCCACTGGGGGGATCCCTGCCCACCCCCACCCCCCACCCCAGTTTTGTTTTTATATTCTTAGTTCTTTTGTGATCTTACTCATATTAAACAAGTGTGGAAGCTTAATGATGGTGAAAGATGTGGACTTCTGCCTCTGTTGTACAACTTATCTAGCCTGGACTCTCTGCCTATATTTTTTCCCCACCAACACCACTCATGATGTGAGGGAGGATTGTGGAACCATCTAAACCATCAAACCATTAAAATGCAAAATCTGTATTGGAGGAACCAGAAAAAAACCACACCCCAGAAATGCTTTTCATAGAGTTTTTGTGGTTGGTTTTGGGTCCTAGAAGGATCTATGGAACAGGTAAACATACATACAGAGGGAGACAAAGGAGGGAGACAAAGTCTTTTCTCATGTTTCTGGCTGGAAGTTGACTTTACACTGACCTTTTTCACTCATCTGCTGAGAAAATAAATTGCATGTACTATTGAGTTTTACAGTAGAGACCTTCTTTGCAGTCTTGAGATAGGCTCTCTCAAGTTATCTCGCCTACACTGTGAATGATATTAACCTCTTTAATCACTTTAAAGGGTCTAAACAGACTGAATTTCTGCTCAGAACGAGGTCACTGTCATTTTTTGTTTTATATTTGTAATGGGTCCTTAAGAAAGTGACAGACCAATGGGATCTTTCTCTCAGATTTGCAGCTTTGGTACCAGTGGTGCAGAGACTATGGGCATGCTTTGCCTTCCCATTTACCTGCTGCAGGGCAAACAACAAGGTCACTAAGGTCTTGGCCTGTCCTATCTCTGTTTGCTCATGGAGAATCAGGCTTTAAATAACTGTGTAATGGATATAATCATTGACTAGCAGTGATTTACTCCGTGTTTAGATCATTAACTTTGGGAAGAGCATTGATCCTCATCAGCCTAGAAGAAAGTCTACCGGCACATATAGCAGATCAAGCCTTGTGATCTTACACACTAAGGACTGTGATGAGACACTTCATGTCTCTGACTCTACTAACTGAGCAGCAAAGACAACCTTTTGCAAATGCTGTAAAGTTGTTCTTTTTCCTACTTCTCTGTGTCAGTTATGCAGCCAAGAAGCTGTGATAGCCAAAGATGATCCAATTCCAGATGAACTGCAGCCATTTAAACATGACCTGGTGTTTGCTTTGTCGATAAGTAATTTACATCATTGGTGGACAGGAACAAAGGATAGAGACAAAATGGGGCTAAGCTACAGAAATTGAATATAAAGCACAAAAAGGGGAAAACCAGCCCTGAGGAGCCACAGAGAAAGGTGTGGTATCCAACTTCTATAAAAATGCGGTTTTCCAATGTAGGCAGCTAAATATAAAAACCCTACAGAGAACTATAAATTCCTAATAAATATGATTGAACTACTGGAGAAAATCAGGCAGGCTAGGCTCAAGAAAACAGAAGCAAAGCTGAGAGTGAGCTGAGGCCAGGGACACGTCTATTTATGATGTGTATTTTACGTTACTCCGGAACTTGAGGATTTGTGACCTGGGTCAGGATCTGGTGAGCGCTGTTTGAGGGCACACGCCTTGGGGAGCTGTGAAAATTGAAGGCTGTTCTGCGGCACTGAGAGGGAACGGTGTCGACGGCACATCTCCCAGAGGATAGCCAAGGCTAGTATGCCTCAGAGGGACACGTACCAACTGCCTTTCTCATGGAGTGCTGTCTGGAATAAGTATTTATAGCTGGCCTAGACGAGCTGAAAATGGACTTTTGTACCTTTACTAGTTGAGATAGGCTGGTCAATGAGTCATGGGCATGAAAATCAGTTTTTGATTCTTCCTGCTTATGTTTCAAGGGCAGGATAAACAGTTACACATTTAGTTCTCTCAATGCTCCTGGACTTGAGATTAAACTTGTTATCAGCACAGCAGACAGAGAACTACCTTCATTTCAGGCTTTAGCATATCATGCAAACCCAGATCCAAAATTCCCCCAGCCTATATATTTATATACTTTTTAAAAATTTTGTACTGTTTTCAGGTGTTTGGTGATAGTTATTTGCCAAACAAACATCTTAGGACCATGTTGGAGAGTGTAGGTTGAATTCACACTTCAGTAAAGATTGCCAAAACTAGCAGAGGGGCTGGAGGCCGCCAGTGGCTGCAGAGCAGACTGGCATCAACATGATCTTCACTTTACCCGAGTATAACAACAGCTGTCCAAAGCAGCTGTGTAAGTTTGCATTGATGTCACACAGTAAAATAAGAGTGAGGATGGTGGGTGATAGGAGAAGGGATGGCTCTGCATTCTTTTTACTCCCCCATGAAGCTTCAAAATGCTAAGGCCAAAGAAAACAAAGCGGGGAATATGTATGATTGGAAAGGTTAAGCTCCTGGAGAGAGTGCAGCCCCAAAGGTGTTGAGGGCACCCTCAGCCCCTTTCCACTCTGTAAAAGCATCTACAGGAAGGCTCTACCCAAAGCAGATACCAGGGAAGCTATTTTTTATGGCACAGCCTTTTTGGGGTACGTAACAGTGACATTGTTTCTTGAGCTTTGGGATTATCTCAGTGCAGCTCACACTTACAGAGTAGTTCGGGTCTGACCTGACCTCTGGGAATGGAGTTTAAACCTTTTCCAAACCTTCTCCTGGCTCAGTTTTCTTTTGGACAACTCTTGTTACTGCCAATGACTCAACAAACCCTTCCTTGTCTTTCCTGAACAGGATGGCTGTGTGGGAACCACTTGGTTTTATTTGGTAGGAAATGCCAGAATTCTGAAATCTGGTTTTGTTCTGAAGTGGAAGAACACACAAACAAACACAAAATTATTTTGTGCCCAAGGTTTCCTTCAAATCACAATAAAAATTATCTGTTCTTTTGAAAACCATTTCATCCTGGCTGTGACCTTTCCAAATTTGATAGGAACATTTTTAAAGTTGGTAAACAGAAGTTAATGCATGCCATTTGAACAAGGTCAAAATATTTTGTTCTGGTTTCTTTTTCTGCAAATAAGAAGGTGTCAAAATTGACAGTTTCCCAGGTCAAATTTTGATGTCAAAAAAAGGGCACTTTGGGCTAAAAATCAGTCTCTTTTTTTTTTCTTTTTTTTTTTTTTTCACTGTGCCTTATGGATAATTGTGAATCATGTTTGTATGTAAAGCATAGTTGCTTTAAAAGTTGCAGCACTGTTATCTCAAAATTTCCTAAAATGCTTTGGAAGACACAGGTAAAACATGAAATACAGGCAACCTGGAGCCACATTTAACAGGTCGTGTACAAAGCCCGGTGATAACTTGTGATGCCAAGGGAGGCAGACTGGAGCAAGCTCTTCTGCATAACAGAAATTGCAGGGGAAATTTAGGGGAGAAAGGAGAATGAGAGGATGATTTGGCATTTGGAGGACAAAGTTTAGCCTGCTGCTCTGCCAGACCAGTGATTCAATGGCTGTTAACAAAATGTATTTCCACCCACCAATTTACAACCTCAGCTGGGCAACATTGCCTAATGGATAAAGCACTGTGCTAGGACTTGCAAGCCTTTGATTCTGCTCTGAGCTCTACCCTCGAACTTCTGTGTGACACTGGGTGAGTCATGCTGTGCTTTCAAGTCCCCTTTTTCTCTCTGTTGGCCTCTGTTAAGATGAAATGCTCTCTTGTAGATTTTGCAGCATACTGACTGCAGTTTCCCCTTTGGCTCTTGACTTGGCCCTGCCTGATCTACCAGCACGGTTCTAAGGATGCAGATGAGACTTTGTAGCCTTGCTGTCTTTCAGCTAAGGGAGCCATTGAGTTTCAAGCCTGAGCCTGGGCAGACCAGGCTTCCATATCAGCTTTCCCTGCTGATGAGCCTGTCTGCAGGACCTGGGTGAGAAGTGCTGGCTCCTTCTCCCTGTGCTTTCTGAAGTCACAGCCAGTAAACAAGGCTGAAGCAGGGAGCTGTGATTAACAGGGGTTTCTATCTGCCAAGAATTCATTAAAAAATAATAATTGTTAGCTTCCCACCCTACTGCTGCCCCAGCTTTGCGCAAACATGACTGGTATGGAAGAAAGGAAGGGGACAGTGCGGCAAGTTTGTCACGTACATGCCCCCAGATTTTGTAGGGCAGCTTTGTTGCTGGTGATGAGACCAGCCTGACTAGTCCTGAGGACAACTGCCCGGGTGCGTGCAGCAAGGCATGACATCATGTGCCCTGGCCTTTACAGGGCTGAGGTTTTGTCCTTGGTTGACATCAAAATAGTAAGGGCAGTCATTTCCATGAGGGGGCATAGGTCTGAATGGACTCTTGTTCCTGTGTTTCCCAAAGGAAACTCAGTCCCATCACCCAAGACTCACACCACCTGGGAGTCTGCATTCCCAAAACCTGGATCAGCCACCTGAAAGCATGGGGAAGCAGTTTTCTTAGCATGCCTGGGTGTCCTTGGTCCTGCTATCTGTGGTCAGTCTTGTAAATATAGTGAGACTTCCTATCAATGTTTTGTGTTTTTTTAATATAATTTTTAAAGCTGATTATTCATTTCTTCTCTGGGGGAGAAACCCTACTGTAACTTGCTCTCCTTGCCATAAAGCAGCCCACAGTGCCCTGCTGGGGTACCCATAGGTCTCTACTCAGAAACTCTCAGCTAGTGCTGAACCAGGGCAGCAGGAACAGATAGGGTTGGAGCAAAAATGGGCTCATCTGGCTGGAGCTGCCAAGGGAGGGAGGAAAACTTATGGGGAGGGAGGAACTTGATGATACTGAGGACAGGGTGAGGAATAACTCCAAGGTGGTGAGGTTGTTATATGTGATCGTGGGACTGTATCAATAACTGCTTTTAACCATTTTTTTCCTATTCACTTACTGGTGTGTTTATAAGACCAAATTAACAATTAATTCTACTTGCTTCCAGTGATCTAATTTTCACTGCAGATTATTGTAACTCTCTGAAATATACATATATATTTGTGGTATAGATTTCTGTCAGGCATATCTGAGAATGTCTGGAAATCTGTGAAGGGGAGAGAGTAAAGGTTTTGGCACAGGTACTAGCTCCATGCAGTGTCTTGTGAGCAGCTCTGCAAAACACTGTTCACAGCCTTTTTTTTTTTGGTGTCCTATGGAGAATGGAGATAGCTGAGCTATAGACATATATACCCTTGTATGACCGGTATATATTCAGTTCTGTACGTATACAGTTTACTTGCAAAGTGACCCTAGGTGTCTGTGCATCTGTGCACACCTCTTATAAAAGCAATAAGCATCGAGTGCTCAATACTGCCTCTCATGCACTGTTTATGTGGGGGACATAAGGGACAAGGGAGCAAGAGGGACAAGCTGTCTCCTCCATGAGCCACTCTAACCACAGGTCTAAGGAAAGATGAGCATGAGCCCAGGCTCTGGACTTAAGTAATTTTTCAGCAGGCCAAACTCAATCCATGGGCTGTAGGTAGGATGTGCTGCGTCTGTGCAGTCATCATCCACCGTCATTAGAGGAAAGCTGATGGGACCTGGGCTTGGAACCCATGAAACCAAAAGGGTAGGCTTTGAGAGCTGAAAGCATCAGCAGTTGGCAGCTGGGCTGTGCAAAGACAGGGCCTGGTTTTGTGTTGGCAATGATTTTTCAAGCTGGAGTGGATAAAATAACAGCACAGCTGCTGTTGTTCTCGTGTGGGGCTGGAATGGGGCTTGAGGCAGGGGTGGGGGTAAGGGTAATGAGGGAGGGCAAAGGGGAAGGCAGAAGCAAGCAGGCACATCATCATTGGTTCACTTTCACAGCAAGATAAGATCATGTCTGAGAGCCTGTGAAACTCATGCTTCCCCAGTTAATTATAGCTCTAATGCCGAGGACAACAGTTCCCACTGACATTTGTCACATTGGTTGAACTTTGTTGCTCTGTTTTGAGCTGGGAGATAAGGCTGGAGTCAATGAACATACAGCGTAGACTCCAGGGATGGTCTCGTTCTTTCTTTCTTTCTTCATTTCCTATTTTCTGTGTCTTCTCTTTCTTACTGCCTATCTCAACTTTCTTACTGCATCTTTTTCTCTGTCTTTCCTTTCTAGCCAGCTCAATCATTTGCTTTCTGTGAGGCATTAATAGCTGGCTTTGGAAACATGGGTCCATCAGCCACACACCTGTACCATGAGTGCTGATGTCTTGTGCTGATGGCCAGAGCTGGTAAGGGAGGTGGTGAAAGGGGCAGGATCAGCTACTGGAAGATTCGTGACCTGATCTGTATTGCAGAGGGAGATCAACAGTAACTTGTCTTTGGTTTCCAGCTGTAAAATGTAGGCTATTTGCAGAAAGTCCAGAGACCTGTATACTGCTAAGGGCTTGACACATCTTGTTGCCAATACTAATGAATACAATCCTAGGAGGTCACCTCAACATCAGAAGAATAAGCCATTTTGCTTGGAGCAGATCCTTTGATTGCTAGGATTGGAAAAATCAAGTCCATGAGTAGTGCTATGGATATGGAATGAAGTGGATCACCTCTCCCATTGATCTTTGGAGACCAAATACCCTTAAAGTTTCACACAGGCTTCTTTTCTTCAACTTAGGGTCACTGTTGAGCATTAATGGACTGCAGGTCTAATATACCTGTACATTAATGAATTAGACTTCAATTTGTGGAGTGGAGAGGGGACTTAAAATGCAAATCCTCTGTCAGGAGAGCAGGGAACTGGTCTGACTCTGCCACTGAATGGCAATGAGATTGCCTCTGCTTTCTCCCCCTCTCCATATCAATAGGAAGCCATTAGGTGAATCTTTTCTGCCATTCTGCATGTCCCTGGCAACCTGGAACTCATATGTCAATGGGAGTCTGCCCTTCTGTTAAATAAGGTCAAGAAATATCCCCCTATGATCGGGAACAGTTCTTGCATGGAAAACCAGAAACACAAGAGCAGCAAGAGAAGAGGTACTCCAAAATGCTCGTGCTCTGATATTCCTGGACTTCAGACATTGACTGTCTGGTGCTGTAATTCTTCTACTTTCAGTAGGTTCTGAATTTACCAGTAAAAAAATTCTGTTGCCTTTGAGATATTATGGTAGAAAGCTAAAGCACAAAAAGCTTAGCTCAATACATTAATAAAAAAAGATATTGACTACATAAATGAGCTTTACCTGAGTTATGGATTAAGGGAACATAACTGGCACATAAAAGGTTTCATCTCCTCTGCTGCATAGTCCACTGATCATTCTCTGACACTCAGGGAAAGTGGTACAACCCAGCCTCTGTGATCATGTCTGGTGGGATAAAGTCTGGTGGGAAGGATTCTTGACACATCTCTCAGGCACTGTCTGGTATGGTGTCTCTGGCAAGGACCAAAACCATGCCAGGAAAGACTTTGACAACTAAACAGTCTGGATGACCAAGACTGGTACACGAATCTAAGCCCTATCCTATTTAGTTTAGTAGAGACATTACTGCTCTACCTCCAGACCCTCAGCCTAAGAGATGTCTGTGATCTCTGTCAGTTTAACCTTGAGGGTTTTTTATGCAACTCTTTTGGTGGGTATTTTTCCATCCACCTTCACCTGGTTTCTCCTTTCCTGCTTTTCTGCAAGATCATTAGCTCCTCTGTTCCCCTGTTAATGGCTCATCTTGGGCATCATAACCCCTAAAATGCCTAAGGGTCTGTGAGAGAGTCTCACCAATGTCTCCAGGCCAGGCTGAAATTCAGGCCTTTTTGTAATACATTGTGTCAATGGCCAAGAAGCTGAAAACTGCATGAATTTTGCTCAATCACAGGATAAGCCCAGAGATGACACAGCTATTTCACAACCAGCCCCCTGGTTATGCTACAACTGACTCAGAAAGTCCAGTTACAACACAATTACTTTTCTTGGGCTGATGACAACATGAAGAGAATTGGCCCATGGGCAGAACTTAACCAGATCTTTTTGATTTCATAGCAGCGTTGAAATATTAGTTGGAAGGAGTCTGAAGAGAATCTAGTCCAGCCTATGCTTGAAGCAATGTGTTTGCCAACACTGATCAGGTTATCTGAGATTATTTAGCCAACTCTTGGAAACCCCAAGGATGGAGTTGCCACCACATTTCTCACCCTTCTGAGGATCATGTCCCAGTGCTGCTTTATGCTCTGAGTGACAAAAAAATATTTTTCTTTATGTCTAGGCTGAATGTCCTAAACCACAATTTGTAGCCTTTTCCCTCTATTTCCAGGTGATTGGGAAGCTTTTCACTGACACCCGTCACAGGTGGTGACTATGTAGCTCAAAATGTGGAGAAAAAACAGAGACAGGATTTGACTCTGGTGCTACACTGGAGGCAACAGGAGTTTTAGGATGAACAGCTTCTAGACTATAAACAAATAAATTGAGCAACAAAATTGATGCAACAGAAAAAGAAATACCAGGGGAAAGATGCACAGAGAGGGTAATGACCTCGTAGCAAGAGCAGAGGAATTTCATAGTGGCCAAAGCCAGAGACAAGGATGTAGTAAGAATAGATATCCAAGATGATGAGAGTTTTAGAAACCTTATATTAATTTCCAGACTAAATTTATTCCTAGCTCATTTATACCTATCTGTTCTTGCTCCAGCACTGTCCTTTAACTTAAATAGCTCTGCTCTCTCTGTGATTTTACCTCCCCCATGTATTTATAGAAAGCAACACATCTTTGCGCTAGGCTAAACATACCAAGCTCTCATAGTCTCCTCACATTTGATTGGCTTTCTGTCCACCTGGTCACTGCAGGAGCCCTTTACTATGTCTGCTCCAGTTCAAATTCACCTTTTTTGGACATGTAGCACAAGAACAGTCTATGCTATGCCAAAGGAGATCTTCTCCCATGCTATTAACACTTCACTGACTTCACTGTAAATAGCTTTTGTACCATGTACAGCTATTGCGTTCTACTTTTCCACAACTGCATCACACCAACAGTGCCTAATAGTGCTATGACAAACACGTGCATCCACATCCTTCTCTCCAGTTTTGTTGTTTCCAGTTGATGATCCCACAGCTTAAAGCAGCTATTCTTGCTATCAGTCTCTAAGTGCTTGACTTTGTACTATTAGATTTCATTCTATTTCTATTACTCCTGTGCTTAAGGTCATCCAACTTTTCTTGTGTATTTATACCAAGGTCCTTACAAATATGCAGATTGATAGACTGAATAAATGTTAGCCTCTGGATTATGGGGTAGTCTTGTCATATCCCAGCCTCCATCTAAGGCAGAGTTGTAGCAGACTAAAGATCAGACATGCAGCATGATTTTCCTCCCCTTCTTCGGAAATGTTTGGCATTAGCTGGTAGAGGATAAGAAACAACAGGTGAGGGACCTTTTTGTTCCGAAGCAACAGTCCTCCTGCTCCAAATTAGGGTATAATCAGGATAGAACAAATACAGAAAGGGCTATGGTGGCCACTGGATAAGGAAAGAACTAAGACCAGTCTCAATGGAAAGTACATATTTCTTAACCAGGACCCAAGCATATCACGTCTTGCGAAAATCACTACATCTGCATCTAACTGTCCTGGTAAATGTGCTTTCCACAGAGTAAGCATGGAGCCAAGAAAAATAGCAGTCTTTGCTCTTTTAAATCTAGTTCCTAATCTTCATTTTTTATTCTGGTGAGTTTTGGTTTATCCTCATTATGCTGTCCTCCTCCTCATGTTCCCCCATTGCTCATTGCACCATTTTACACTGTATTGCTCTGCTCCTTAGCTTCTTTAGTTAAAGAAATCTACTGTTCTCCTACTTCACTGTTTTGCTTGTCAGGCAGGGTACAGGCAAAGCATTTGCAGTCTGTTCTGAGGTTTCAGTGGCCTCAGGACAGAATTATTTTCCTAGATGATCAGTGACATCTGCCATGTAGAAAAATGGGACAACTGGAGATACAGGGCTCTCTGGAGTGGAAGCAATTGTATCCCAGAGATGCTCAAAGTATGGATCACACTCAAGTTTGCCACCAGGAGATCTATGCAGGAGTGCTGAAGCCGGTCCCAGTGGCACTTCTTCAAATGGCCAAGTTGTTGCCCTAGGGATGCTATGGTGGGCTGGGGTACTATAGAAATTAGACTCAAGGAGAACTCTGTAGGGGAAAACAAAACACCTCTGTATACAGCTGGTGTGAAGAAACCTGTTTAATATCCAAATTCCTTGTTTCTTAAACTCTCTCATGCATCAGCTGGAGCAATTATTCCACCTTGTTCCCCTAGACTGACAATGCACCTGTGCCTGGTGGAAATTGCTACCATATGCCTCTCCGGAGGTAGCTGCATTTCAGCTGTGGCAAATGATTGTTCTGTATGATCTTTCAGAATGGAAAAAAAAAGCCTCCTTACAGCCACTTTTCTGACTGTGTGAGGAACAAGTTAATGGGGTTGGGAGAAGCTGCTGGCAATTCTCAGCTCTGCAGCTTTCCACTTGAATGCTCTGCAGCTGAGCTAATAGTCAGCAAAGCCCTTCAATGGATACAGAAACCATTTGCACTTCTGATGGGAAGAGAAAATGGAAAAGAGAATGCCACAGCTTTTTCTCTCCCTTCTTTCCTTCCCCTTGCTTTGGTTTTTTCAAAATGGGGGCTGGAATCTGGTGACTCCCTCCTATTAGTCTCTGCTGTGTCCTGGGCGTGCCTCAATCTTGTGAAAACTACCTTAGAGCTTCTCTCTCTGCTTAGACTTTCCTCAAGAAAAAAAGAAAAAAGAAAGTAAAAAAAGGCTCAATAAATTTTGTTTGCTCTAGGTATTTTGGGACTTTCAGGTGAAACAGTTTAATCAGGGAACACATTTTTTTTCTGCACTGCTGATGAACATACAGACAAGCTGTTATTGAAACACAGGGAGAAGGTTTTCTATCTGATTTCCTAGCAGTTCACCTCATGGCTGGTCAGATGGCAGAGCCTCCAAAACTTTGAGAGGCTCCACTGGGCTATTCAGACTATCCTGAGACTCCAGAACCTGAGATCCAGCCTGCAGGCATGCTGCTGAGATCATGAAACCTCATGAGAACACTGGACTCCCTATAGCACTGTGCATCTCCATTTCCAGATGAGGTTTTCCTATTAGAGATCTCAGAGGCATTAGACTTCTTACCCCAGGGAGTCTCCAATTCGACCAAAATTCTGAAAAGGGAGCCACCCAAGACAAACCAAAAGTCAAAAGAAAGTGCTTTGATTTTGTTTCTTTCCCTAGTGAAATATTTTCAGAGTGGAAAATGAAGTACTAATTCTTTTATTTTTATTTTATTTCATTTGGGAACAATGACTTTTAAATATAAATGTTGGAATTTCCCAGTGAATGGAAATTCAGAGCTCTGTTGCCTGCCTCAAGGTGCTGTTATTACACAGGTCTTTACTCTGTTACTATGTAAATTAGGGTAACACCAAGAAGTTCTAGCTGAAAATGAGGTTTTAATATGTTGGACTGATACAAATACACAATGATGGACAGTCTTCTTCCTACAGAGCTTAAGATATAAACAGATTAAGTGTCTGAGTGGCTGCAGTGTTGTTGAAATTAAAAAACCACCCTGAAAAAGAGTTTTAAAGGTTAGGATCCTCTGTCCTGTTTAAATGTACATCCATAACAACCATGCAAGAGGAGTTATTTGGAAGTGATTAGGTAGTAGTGATTGAATCACCGCTCATCTGGCCTTGATCTCATTGACTGCCCACTGCATTCAGGTGAGTTTTTCCTGGGTTTAGTGAATACAAACACACCAAAATCCAAGTACATTGATGCAGAGCAACATTTCGCAGTAGCTTTGCGAAGAAGCTGCTGATCTTTTTATAATTTTATGATGAGTGAGTCAAAATTGTCCGATCTCAGGGCAAGTTTACCATTTGCCTCTCTGTCCCTTTCCAGTCAGTCCCTGTCTAGAGGTTATGATGGTGCTACTATTTCGGGTTAAGGCACTTTGCTGTTCATTAGAGGCAGGAGATGCTTTAAACAACAGGACTTATGAGTTCAGTCTCCATCAGCTCAGCCAGTGGTGATATATTAGTGTTAACGATGGCTGTTGAACATGCGACTGGCGTTCTGGTCTGTGCTTTGGATTAAGGTTTGATTACCTGTCAAACCAGGGCTTTCGACAAGTTATCATCTGGTGTCAGTGAGATGTTCAGCACATTCCCACCCTGACAGTGACTCTGTGAGGTTACGTGTGAAGTAGTAATAGACTCAGGATAGGGCCCTGTTACTTTTTTCCACTGTTTTCTTAAAAGAAAGATATTAATATATTATGAAACATTGACTTATTCCACTTATTGCTGAGTTCTTTCCAACCACAAGATTTGCCTCAGTTCTCTTTGGTTTTGGTTTCTTCCCATCCAGCTTTTCCTTTCTTTTTTTTCTTTACTTATTTTTCTCTTCTTCTTCTTTCTGTTTTCCTCTTTTTCTCTTTTTCTTTTTCAGTTTTAACTATCACTCTTCCTTGCTCCTCTCTCATTTCTTCTCCCAAACAGAAGAGGAATTTAAATTGCAACTGGTCACAGATGTAAAACCAGCAAGATTGCACTCCAAAGACACTCTATTTTATTAGGTTCATCCAGAGGTCAAAGAGGTTGGCCATGGGAAAAGACAGAGCAAAAAACCTACTCAAGCCCTACCGTGTCATCGTCATCCCACTTGGCTGGGAGCAGGATGGGACAGGAGAGGTGGAGGCATGTTGCTTCACAGTTGTACTTGCAGAGACTCAGGATGAAGAGGCACCTCCAAGCCTTGGCTTCAGCTACCACAGTATTGGGGTGGCCCAAGGGGAAAGGCTGGTGGCCAGGCTGGTGATGGAATGGGAAGGGCAGCCAGGTAGGGTAGAGGCAGGGTGGGGACGCAGAGCAGACACTGTCCAGCTGTCTCACATGCGCTCAGTGGTTGCAGCTGTGTCGGGGGACACAGGGAGGGAGCCCAGTTATCAGCTGCTTGTGTCATGGGGCTGCACAGCACGCCAACTGGCGGGGTGGGAGAAGGGGGGAAAGCAGAAGAGAAGAAGAGATGAGACAGAGGAGATGTTTACCAAGGTGCTCTCTGATCCTGAAAGTGGGATGGTGGAGGGGAAGCTCAGAGAAGCAAGACACTGATAGTCAGAGGTGTGCGCAGATCTAAGCAATTTCCTTGCCTGTTCCTGTCAAAGGCAGCCCTGCCTGCCCCACAGCACTATGAGCCACAGGTCAAAGACTAGGATGTTCCCAGTTTCCATCAGCTTACCCATGGCTTGAAGAAGTAGGCGGCACAACTGCAGCTTAGCAAGGGGCCTGCTGCCATCACCGAGGAGCAGAAGACACAGAGAGATAATCTCACAAAAGACTGCTCATGCAAGGTTTGCAATGTCTCACCCAAATGAAGGACTCATTAAATACAAATACCCAGTCACAGAGTCACATCAGGAAATGAAGATAAGGATGGTCACCTGCTGGGGCAACTTGATGACATCAAGGAAAGATGGAAAGAGGGTTGGAAGGAGCATCTCCACTACTCATGTATTGCAAGAACATCATATATATATGAGGAAGAACATCCAGCTCAGATTTGGTCTCAGTGTTAACTTAACAGAGCAGGATAGCTTTCAGATCATCATGTGGGAAATGAATACCCTTAGGAACAGATGCCTACAGGGGACCTTGGGCTTTCAGTGGAAATACATGATCACCAGGGAAAAATAGAAAAGCAATTCCCTGGCAACCTGTCTTCAGTCTGGAAGACATCCCAAACGAGGCCATCAATAAAAGCTGACCAGGGCGAGGAAGTGCTGGTGTCCACAGGGAACCCCAGGGAGAACAGAAGAGGCTGGAGCAAAGGAACTGCAGAGCAATAAAATTAGAAATCAGGAACAATCAGAAGCAAAAGAAATTACTCAGAAGCGAATTGATGATACATCAGTGTTGGCACACAAAGAGTTAAAGAATAAAGATATAACTAGAGCCCATCATAAAAAGGAGGTTATTAGTCTGTAAATTTCATTGTGAGACCCTCAGGTTGCTCTATAAAACTGATAAAAGCCCATGAATGCTGTCTGATCACTGCACTTGTCATGCTGTCACCTCTTTAATTCAGAAAACATCCTAAGCTATCTGCCCAGGCTGACAAAAAACTGATATTGCCCATGCAATTCAACGACACTTTCTCTTTCAATATTTCCAGGAAAGGAGAAGCATAATGATGCTCCTGGAATGCTCCTCACAGGGGGAACCTTGTCTCAGTTCCTGCTTCTTTCCATTAAATGAAGAGATCAGAAAAAAAACCTACCCTCAGTAGATAAATCCCAGCACCCTTCAATGTCATCAAATCAATTCCTCCAGCTCCAGGTGATTCCAAAGTAAGTGTTGGCTGCCTTGCCCACGCTAGTCTTGTAGAGCTCACCTATCAGAGCTTCCCTTGAAAAGACTGCCCTACAAGTTAGTGGTACTTGGTTATGAAATGCTTGCCTTCATAATCACATTTTCCTTAGCTCGGTTTCATCCCATTACTTTGTGTTATCAACCCTTATACCACTCTCATGTCTTTGAGTTCCACAACCTCTTCATTTGCAAAAATAAAGTTATCCAGCTTTCATCAAGTTGTCTATGGCAAGCATCTATGAAAGTCAATGAAATATGACTCAAAGACCCAAGGTTTATTGAGACCTCCAGGGTAAGGACACTGGCTTTTGTTATGTTTCTGTAGCACTGAAATATTTGTGCTAGATAAGATCACCAGACAAGCAATAAATGATAATATGTCTCTTTTGGAAACAAAGCATTTATTAGAACCGGACGGAATTTGTTTAATTTAAAATAAAATGGATTTAACAGTTCAAAAATATTAACAATTTTTAAAGACTCATACAATTACTGTAAGCTATTTCTCTGTTTTCTACCTGAAGTTCTTGGAATTTTTCAGTTAAAAAGAAATAACAACATATGCTGTTCTCCACACTCTTCAGAAATTAATTCCAGAATATTTTTTCTGAAAATTATTATTGTTTTTTTCAATACATTCTCATTCTACCCCAATTCTGTTGTTAGCCTGAATACGAATATATTTTACACAGGTTCTTTTGCACAAAGTCATGATGCCCAGACTTGGTGGTCTATCCCCAGTTAGCAGTGATAAGAAGTAAGCTATTCCCATCAGGACTCAACTTTGCATATTTTGGGTAAAACACATGTCTTAGATTTCCAGAAAGTAGTAAGCACCAGTGAGAAACTGGTATTAGAAACCAAAACAGGCTACGCCTTGCCAGGGAGCTTTTTCATAGACTAAATCATAAAAGAGGATGTTTAGGTGACTTAAAGAACTTATGATGGAGGTAAGATAATAGTATTCACTATGGGAAATAGCAATGGCACTTAGGGAAATGCTCCTCCTGATGACATTTCAAATGCTGCTGAGCAGTAATACCCCAATTATGCCTCATCACACCTGCTTTGAGAAAGGACATAGAATCATAGACTGGTTTATGTTGGAAGGGACCTTAAAGATCATCTAGTTCCAACCTCCTTTCCATGGGCAGGGACACCTTCCCTGACCAGGTTTCTCAAAGACCCTTCCAGCCTGACCTTGAACTGATGGACAGTGACCGATGGATCCCAGAGCTTCTCATCTTGGCTGCCAGGAGGGGGACACTGGCTTTGAGGGAAGAAAGCTGTGGCCTTTCAATGGCCTTCAGGCGGCCTTTGCTTTGCAGCAGGGTGCCGGGCTGGGCTGTGGAGTCACTGCTGGGACACATCCTGGGTGGATGGCTGTGTGCTTATGTGTTAAAGAGGTCAAGCAATGGAAGAAGGAGGAGAGATTAAAGGGGGAAACTTCTAGGAAATGCTCACATAACCCATAATACTGCTTTCCAGCCCAAAGAGCCAAAGAACAGATACAGGAGGATCTTCTGTATCTCTTTTTCCTGTCATTGATTTTCCATTGTGCAGCACAGAGGAGGCAGAAGCGCTGCTATTTAAGACAAACTATCCATATTCTTCTCCCCTGCTTGGCTTCATTTCCCCACTTCTGTGTGAAAGGAACAAAAATGAGCAGAGAAACATCAGCTTGTCTCCACATTCCCTCACTACACAGCATCAACAGAACAAAACCCAGATTTAGAAATGGATTTAGCTAGCAATCCACTCCCTTGGTTTGCAATGGGATTTTAACTCCTAAGTGTTTATCCTGCCTCTGCCAAAGATGAACACTATTTCCACTTTGGAGAAGAGGCAACTACTCTGCACAAAAGGGGACTTATTCCCTCAAAGGTTGTGGCAGAGCTAGGAAGAGCCAAGGCAATTGTGCCTCCCACTCCATTTTTGTTTTGCTTTATTTGAATATCCTTCTTTGAGTCTGTGAATATTTTTCTGTTTGGGTGGATTAGGCCAGTATTAGTCTGGGTGACAGCCAGTACAACCTATAATTTTCCTATCCTCTGCTACCCAGCATTCAGCCACTATCCCTTCCCTGACTTGTTCTTTTGATAAGAAATGTGGGGTCAGTGTCAGATGCCACCAGGACTTGGCCTTGAGGAAGATTTTGGGAGAGCGGGTAATTCCAGGCATTGTTATCTATGTGGGGGTGAACAGTTAGGGTGCAGGGCCAGAAAGGGGACCAGGATTTCTCTTCTTTGCCACCAATGGAGGTTGTATGCTTGACTGCAGCACAAAACATGTCTGCTCCCTCACCCTCCAGCACAATGTATGCATTCACTTATCTTCTTCCCCCAACGCATCACTTTCCACAGAAAGCCATAAAGAACAGAGCATTGCTGAGGGTGGAGAACCATAGACGGTCTTGATAAGGGGACCTGAGACATCTCATTGTGTTCCTTTGTACCCATGCAGATGCAGGAAAGCTTTCAGTTGCTCTACACGAAAGACAGTGTGGTGAATGGCTCTCACATTAAACATTCCTTCTGGCAACAGACTGTAACTTTGACCATGGAACAAAGCCTTGGTCTCCAGTGGCTTTGATATCTCCTCTGTTACTCTAAGTTCAGATGCCAACAGTATACCCTGAACGCAATTAATAAGTAAAACTCACCCTGACAGCATTTTGCTGTCTGATGTGTAGCCCAGCTTCTTAATATCACTCTGCTCCTCATTGCCTCAGCTGCAGCCAAATCATCTGACCAGTTTTCCCACTTCTTGTCCTTTTGATTCACTTATTTCTGTGCTTTCTTTCACAACAACTATCCCATCTGATATCTTCTGTTGGCTCCATCTGACGAAATTCCAGGCTGTCTTTTTTTAAGAGACATGCCATTAATGTAAACATAGGCTTATATATACATATACAGCTACAGATGCATCTACATAGGTGCATATGTGTAGAGATGACTCCATAGATAAACTCTGGTGATCCAAAGTGGTCTTGTAATCTCCTGACTCCCCAGTTTCTCTCCCTCTCACAACATTTCCTTCTCGTTCTGACATATGGCTCATTCTACTCTTGCCTCTGTATGATGCTACTTGTACCTGGTTAGTACCATATCCAAGGAAAATATCACTTTTGCAAATTGTCACTTCTTTCAAACCTATTGCACTTCATGCTTGTGGATGATATGAGCTATTCCTTATTTATCCAAGAGCATACATTCTCTTTACGGACACTCCCTTCCCAAACTGCTGTTTAAACAAGACAATCTACGTGGCCATCATGTCTAGCACTCTAAGATCTGCTAACAATTTCTCTGTGTTTTTCCATCCAGATTTTTCATGATTGCTCAGGACACCTGCTAGTTTCATCAAGAGATGTTTGTCTGGCTGACAATGCTCATCCTCTTAAAACGCCAGATTGAGGACACTCTTTTGAAAGTTCAGACTGTTTATCTTTCAAAGGAACTGCTTATTCGGTGCAAGCTAAGAGAGGTGATCCAAACTTGGGTCTGGTAAGAATTTAGTAAAGCAGGATGCCTCTGTTTGGGCTATCTGAAATTCAAGATCTTCTCGGTCTTGAACTTGTGACTGTTTGTCATCCAGAAGTGGATTTAAGTCTAGACTGCTTGATCACCTCAGAATGATAGCTGATCACATCACTGGTCTTTTGATCTGATCCTCATTCAAGAGCTCTGCACATGAGAACAGCAGCTTATAAATCAATAACAAACAAGAATAACGAGAGGCACACACTTTGTCATTCCTCCCTAAATCCACTCTCCTTATTAAGCATGGAAAAGTTCTTGGACTTCTTGCAACACATGAGGGAAGCTCCGTGGAGACTCTTGGGTTTGTACTGAAAGAGGAAGAAGGGAAAGTCCTGAAGTTTTGGAATTTTTCTGCATGCTATTAATAATAATAATTCATAAATCAGCAACGGCCGAAGGGTCACGCAAAAAGAGTCTGCTGCCTGGCTGTATAAGAGACTCCTGTGTGGGTGTGAGAACCTCTTGAAATGGCAAAGGACTCTGGAAACAATGAAGGAGAAATGAATTACATTTTTTTGGCAGAAACAAAACATCAGTTCCATCCCCCACTTCTTTTCTTTCTTTTTTTTTAAATAGAAAAAGATACTTGAAAAAAGTAAAAGCACTAACATTTTCCTCTTGACTCCAAAAATAAAGCATTTGAATATCCAAAACTTGCCTTTTTTATTTTTTTCACCACCCAGTCCCCGTCCCCCTCCCCACCCCCGCCCCCTTACTTTTGAACATCAGAGTTCTGGCAGTTCTCATTAAAAAAATCTCCTACTATGTCCAGGCACACTCACATTAAAATGCAGACATAAGACTAGATGACTCTAGGGATTGGTAATGGGATATACAGCCTTTCACCTCAACATCATCACCTCAGCTAGCCCAGATCAGTAGTGGTTATTCACAGCTACTGGCCGCTGGTGGCTGGTTGGTGGGGTGGTCCCGGCATGTGTCACTTAGACAGATTCTCCTGGCAATACCTTGGACTGGAAGATCTGCCTACAAGGAAGTGGCCAGCTTCCCTCCAGCCGTGCCCTGCAGAACATTCTGTGGATCATTAGTTCTCCCAGTGCTTTGACCCCACATCTGAAAACTGAGACTATTTCCTTTCCCTCAACAATGTCCTTCTTGTGAGTAGATGGAGAACAAACAGCAGGGCAGAACTTCTCTTATTGGGCTCATACATCTCTTTCTGCAATCATAATGCAGCTGAATAACAAGATTCAGAGGCTCTCCCATGGCTGTACAGTTCATCCTACAGAATCAGTGGAGATTAATTCAAACAGACCTCCGTGCTTAAACCTCCTTGGTGATGCAGATTCTGCAAACAGTCCGTGACAGGATATCATTGCTCTTGCTTTGGGACCCTTTTCACTATATCCAGCCTGAGTCTTCCTCATTTGAATTTAAGCTCATCTGACAGGACCCTGTCTCTGTAAATGCCTCTAGAGGTCACTTCTGTAATAAACCTTTTCTGCACTTGTCTGCATTATTAAATAGTGGCATTTTGTGGTGAAAAACTGACCTGATTATAAGTGAGTATGTAGTACTTGAGGAGGATCAAAAACCCAGCCACTGAGGGGTTGTGGAAGTATCAGTGAGGTTTATTCCCAAGCAAAGCAGCCTTTCTCCTTTCAAAAGCATCTGGTTCATGCAGACCAAATCTCACCCTTGGCTGTTAATATTAGCAGGCAGCACTCTGGATAAAGCTGTCCTCACTAGCTACCAAGAGCTTAATAAATGTGCACCTCCATTTCTTCTGCAGGGATATCCACCAAAAATGTGTACTGTTATACACTGCCAGTCACTTGGATTCTGGCCCATATCAACAGATAACCCTTCTGCTACCAGGGTAACACCACCCGTGTGTGGGTCAAGGTCCTAAAGAACATTTTTTTAATAGGAGCAGGAGAAAGGAATGCGACATTCAAATAAAACTATAGGGGGGAGGAAAAGGGGGGAAGAATTTTCAGATAGGCAAAGTGTAAGTTATTACACAAGTTAGGAATTGTTGCTGGGGCCCAACAGTCTTGCCAGTGATGGTGAGGATCCTCTGAGGGCCAAGATCAACTGAGGTGCTGACTGCATGTGCAAGGCCAGATTTCTCAGTGGGTATAAAGGGAATTTGTTTCTTCTGGGGACAGTTGAGTGACACCAAATTACACTGCATTCATGCCTAAACCAAATCACACTGTGACAGTGGTTTAACAGTGGTTCTAAAGGAAGATTGCAACATAAAAGGCATTCCTCGGTGCATTCCTGCCCACTCCCGGTGCAGCTCCATTTATAAAAGCTGAGGCCATGGTATCAGGGCTGACATGTCTACGTCTCACTTTCCTCAGAAAAGCAAAAAGACATGCTGGTAGAAGGGAATTGCTCAGCTGTAGCGTCATTTACCCTCATGTACCTGAGAGCTCATAAAGAAATATTTCATGCTACACTTGCATGTCTATATTGGCCTCATTTTTCTGTTATTCTTAGAGATATAGTCTGCATTTACTTCCATTTGCCTGTTCACCCTAGCAGAGGACCTGGTAGGAGATCTCTTTCTTGTTCCTAAGGTGACAGTCTTGATTCAAGGCACTTGAGAATCCTTTTAACTCTTGTACAGACTGCTGATGTCCTTAGGCATTCAAGCTTTCCCATTTCCTGAACTTGGTTTGGTTGCAAAGGCATAGGTGCCCAGAGCCATTTGGGATACACAGAGGTATCTGACATACCTGCCTGCAGCTGGCAGTATGGCATTGGACCTATGGGAGCTGGTGATACCAAATTGGGAGGACTGGCTGACACTCCAGAGGACTGTGCTGCCATCCAGTGTGACCTGGACAGGCTGGAGTGCTAGGCAGAGAAGACTTAATGAGGTTCAATAAAGGCAAGTGTAGGGTCCTGCACCTGGGGAGGAAGAATGCCAGGTACCAACATAGGTTAGGGATGGACCTGCTGGAAAGCACTCCTGAGGAAAAGGATCTGGGGGTCCTAGTGGATAGCAAACTATCCATGAGCCAGCAATGTGCCCTTGTCACCAAGAGGGCACATGGGATCCTGGGCTGCAAAGGGAAGAGTGTGACCAGTAGGTTAAGGGAGGTCATTCTTCCCCTTTACTCTGCACTGGTGAGGCCACAACTGGAATATTGTGTCCAGTTCTGGGCTCCCCAGTTCAAGAGAGACAGGGAACTACTGGAAAGAGTCCAGCCTAGGGCAACAAAGATGATTCAAGGACTGGAGCATCTCCCTTATGAGGAAAGGTTGAGAGAGCTAGGACTCTTTAGCTTGGAGAAGGCTGAAGGGAGACCTTATTAATGCTTATAGGTATCTAAAGGGCAGTTTGAGGGAGGATGGAGCCGGACTCTTTTCAGTGGTTCCCAGTGACAGGATGAGGGGCAATGGGCACAAGCTGGAACATGGGAAGTTCCACTCAAATATGAGGAAGAACTTCTTTACGATGAGGGTGATAGAGCACTGGAACAGGCTGCCCAGGGAGGTTGTGGAGTCCCCTTCTCTGGATATTTTCAAGACCCGCCTGGATGCAGTGCTGAGGAATGTGTTCTGGGCAATCCTGCTTTGGCAGGGGAGTTGGACTAGAAGATCTCTAGAAGGTTGCTTCCAACTCCAACAATTCCGTGATTCCATGAGCAGGAGTCTGAGTGGAATAACTATGCTCAAGTGACTGAATTCAACCTATTTATTTATTTTGTAGGCTCATGCTGGGTGCTGGTTCTTGATTCCAGCTCATTTTGCACAAGTGAGTCATAGGATAAGTTTATAAATAGAGTTGGGAGTAGGGGGTAAGAAGTTTAGGTGGTATCTGAGCACCAGCCTCCTGACCCAGGACTGTGATTCCCTGGTGGGATCTCCCTGAGCATGGACTGGAGCAGCAGGGGACATGGATTGAAGTGGTGGTTCAGTCTATTGAGATGGTGGCTGCTCTGGCAAGTCACAATAGTGGAAACCAGTCAAAGTTGTGTATCCAAAACTAATGCATGTATGAATGTGCCTTAAGTAGGTAGATGGGGATTTTATGAACTGTTTCTTTAGGGGTCCAAAGTCTGTCTTAAATGAAATACAACTGTCTAAGTCCTTTTGTAAGCCTGGGCCTCTCTGGTCCTTTTCTGCTTCTGTAATCTGAGGATCAGCACACTTGCCTGCCTTATAGGATGTGGTAAAGATAAATATATTAAAGACAGTGGGGTGCTTGATATTGTAACGATTGAGGCCAGATATCTGTAGCAGAAGCAGAAGTAAAAAGAAATAAGATAATAATTGACGAGGAACCTTGCCAGCGTATGTCTTGGCAGCCAGCTCCGCAGTAACCTATCATTTAAGATGGCGGGGTTCCCCTCACCTTCTAAAATCTAGTGGCACTGGGGGATTTGTGAATGTGAAACAAGCTCTCTCCAGTTCTTCGACTCTTTTATATTTCCTCATGCTGCTCTTGAGTCGTTCTTAGGCATGCTTCCCGATGGCTTGGAAATCTCCGGGCACGCATTGAAGCTTCTATATTTGCTCTCAGTGTCTGCCAAGATTAGCATTACCACTCTATGGAAAAATATCCGTCAACCGGATATAAAAGAATGGTGTGAGGAAGTAGAGCTATGTCAAGGCAGCACAAATATAGCTTATACGTTGTAGGGGGAAGTTGGCATATTTTATTTTTCCATCTGGCACTCTTTTTTTTCAGCTTATCGTAGCTACAGCATAATGCTCAGGATCCTTCTAACACTCCTGATTTTGGTTTAAATTATTTCCACTGGCTGCTTGTGATAGGGATGGGCCAACTTCAAAAAGATCTGCAGTTTGTGTTCGCTCCAGATAAACATGTAGGGGTTCATATGCTTATATGTTCTTCTCCAACTGATCCAAGCTCCTAGGACTGTAGCCTGAGCGGGTAGGGAAGGTTATTTTGCTCATGCTGATATAAGGCTTGACCCTGGGAAGTGCTGAGCACCGGAGCAACTCTTTGCATTGGATGGAGCTGAAGGAACTTTTCAGCAAATGTGTTTAGTCCCCTTACACTGGGCTGTCTTTCTATCTGCTTGCTGATACAGGAGTGTGAATGAGTGCAACTTGCATTCCAAGAAGCCGGAAAAAGGTTTTAAGGGTTTAAGGAGGAGTTAGTTAAAGCAGCAGATTAAAAAAATATTCCTTTGCTCTGGCCCCTCCAAAAGCAGCTTTGATTCCCTTAGAGTCAGCAGGAAAGTCAATGATGACACATAAAAGTTACCATGAGATATACAAGTTTAGGCAGTCTGGGTCTATCTGCAAGCCATGTTGGTGTGACACACATATCAAGGGGCTGAAGATGTTAACTACCCCAGGTTAGGCTCTCCCAAACCTCACTGGGACTATTGGTTCATTATGGGCTGACTTTGCGGTGTGTCAGCCCTATGTTAATCTCTGTCTTCACTTGATGCTTCCCAAAGCAGTTGCAAATGAGCCCACCTCCACCCCTGTTATATCCTTGCTTAGACTTTCCTCTTAATTTGGCCCCTATTCTTACTCAAAATGGCCTGATAAATATATGTGGCTTCTGATACTCTGGCAACTTAACTTTGATACCTAATTGATATCTGTGCTGAATGTTGTGGGTCATAGAGAGCCAGTCCTACTTCTAGGAGGTGGACTAGAGACAGGAGAATAAGATTTCAGGTTGAAAATATTGCCCCCATCTCTGCTGACAAAATCGACAGCCTTGTGTAAATCCATCCCTGGCACAGGGACCTTGGTCCAGCATATTGATCCCAGTCCCCTCTTGACTACGCAGAAACCACATGCAATGGCAGGAGACCTCTCTGAGCCCATTGTAGAATGATTTGTTTCTATTTTTACAGTCATCTGAAGAAAAGAATTAGCAGAGGAATGATTGTTATTTTCTCAGATGTTCTGGAGGTTCCTGCTCTCCTGAAGAGCATGTCTTCCATGAGGACACACAACTTGTGGTAATCCATCAGATAAACCAGAAGTGGCCTGTGAGATTACATCCGTGATACTCTGTGATGTTTGAACTCTGAATGAAGACAAGCTTGGCTGCCCTGTAACTTCATGAAAAGTAAAGCAAGGAGGTGAACTGAGGATCTGGGAGAAGAAGAAGTGCCTAGGTAGACTTGCTGTTTCATCCTGCCTGGAAGAGGAGAATGAGTAGTTCTAGATGCTGAGCCAATCGTCTGAGCCAATCCATCTAACTGTGAGCACTGACCCAGGGCTGCTGTACAGAAGCCCTCTCCTGAAAACCTGGCCCGGCTACTAAGTAAGCTATTTTCTTTCTTTCTGGGAGAATCTTAATGGGCAAAGATGTTCCAGATGGCAGGGAGCCACCTGCCACCAGGATTAACAGTCAACACAGAACGCAAAGCCTTGGGAAGAGTACTTTGTGATTGTTCCTGCACGCACGGAAGCAAACAGACTCAAAGCACTGTTTGGTGCAGCTAAATCTTCACCTTATTACCTTACTGGGAATTCGGATAATATTACCCAGAATCCTCCTTGCTGCAACTCTGCCTTGAAAAACAATCTGCTTTGGAGCTCAGTGTACCCAAAAGTGACTGTATTATTAGGATTTAACTTTGAACTGCAACATTTGGAATCCATTATTCAATCATTAATTTCCTCTGGTTTTCCCCCAGCTTTAATGTTTCATGCTGGATCCCTGGGCTCTGTGGTCCAAGCAACACTTCAGTACAACAGTTTGTACTTCAGCGAATGCCGTGTTCCATCATTCTTTCCTACTACAGAAGCCTGTGTTTGTTTTAACCACTGATCCAACAGTGTGCCCTGGCTTGAAAGTGCAAGAACAAGACACGATCCTCCTACCCCAGGCTGGCCTCTGCCATTGCTCGCTCTAGCTATGCATGGTCAAAAAACCCCAGCACTTCTAAAAAAAGATACTACAAGAACACTATAGAGGAGTGCTGCAGCCCTTAAGAGGTTTTTTCCCTTCAGAAAAAGAGATCTGAATTATTTCTAGTGTTTCTTGACCACCATCAGAGTTGAACCCAACTTGGGGTCTGAGAATCAAGTTGTGTTCACACAGGCTGCGGCGGTCATCAAGATAATGTGCTGAGTTTGATTTCTCAGTTTGGTTTGGAGACCAAAGGTTCTTCTAACTGGATAAAATTCAAAACTTTAAGGAGAATAAAAATGTGCTCTCCCCACAAAGTAAGCAGTTGGAACCTACAGCTGTCAAGGGAACAGTATTGTATAAGAAGGTGACATTTTTACATAGTGGCTTTAAGAGCATACCTCTTTCTCCAGGGCAACTGATCCAAACATGGTATAAACCCGTATTCCAGGAGTGGCTGCACTAAAGTCAGTAAGCTGGAACCTCAGCTAGTGCAAATTGGTGTAGATTCACTGAAAGCCATCATTATGGTGTTGTACAAAATCTGAAAATAGATAGGGGTTATAGCCATTTATACCCGCAGAGGGTCTGGCACAATAAGGCCACTTTGTGGATTATGTGTGCTCAGTCTAGGCTCAGATAGCAAAATTCAGCCCTAAGAGGTAACGCAGAAATATTAACTCCTAATGGCCCTATTTACAGAGATGTAATGTTGAACAAATGCTGTTCTTAAAGGAGATAGATAGCTATGAAAAAGAGGGAATAAGTATGAATGCTAACCTGGTTCTGAAAGCTAACTGAACAGATTTCCTGCAAAGCACGCTTCATCTAACAAATCCACATCAATAGAATGGTGGATTTGAAGACAGAAGGCAGAAGCTAAATTGTTTCCCAGGTGAAACAAAGAGAAGAGGAGAAGCATATAGAGGAAATGTAACTATCTCTATATAGCTATTAAACCAGAATTGCAGACCATAGACAAAGTACCGTAGGAACTTCAGTGATTCTTAAGGCCTGAGATTTTGGTTTAAATCTCATCCAAAATCTGTTGAGACATATTGACCACTCTCTCCCATTTTAAAGTTCCAAAGATTTTGACGTGATGGCCCTTGTAAGTTTAACTGGGATGTAAATCTTGGTCTGAATTTTGTGAGGCATCAACAGCTTGTGCATTTTGACAAAGAGGAAGCAAATGCATCATGGTTTTATGATCAAAATGGGAGTGTGAGATGCAGGTGACTTGAGTTGTCTTCTTGGCTCTGCTATGGGGTTGCTGTAAAGCCTTTGACTGATTCTTTCTTCTTGTGGGACATCTGTGAAAGAAGAATATTACATCTTCTTTTATCTCAGTGCTGCAAAAGAAAGTGGCAAATAATTTGTTAATTTTCCTCCTCTTTATTCTTCTATGTGTGGGGTGTTAGGATATTTGGACTGCAAAATCTTGGAGATTTTCTGGTTGGTGGGATGAATGGAGAGAAGTCCTATGGAATTATGGCTCCTTGTGCTCTGTGGTGACCACTTGGAGATGTAGGCTGGAAGTCTGAAAGGGAAGACACTGAAGCTTTCCATTTTCAAGGTCATGCACTCCTGCAGGACCTGCCCTCTCCCAGAGTATTTGTCACACATACAATAACTTCCTTGCCTGGAGTGCCTGAGCAAAGCAACAGCAATTACTCACACACAATATCTCACAATAACATGATGAAACATCTCTCCAGGCAAAGTTAAAATGATCAGAAGTAGAAGCTACATTTTGCTGCTCAGGCAAGTGCTGTAGTTGTAACACAACTGAATGTCAAAGTTTAAGGGCTGCTGGAAATTAAGCTTCAAATGCACGGAGAAAGTACATCTGCGAGGTCATGAAATAAAGGTTTGATATACTACTGTCAGTAGGTAAATAGTACAGATGAATTTAAATCATGTTTAGATTAAAGAAGACTGAGCATAAAAAATATTTTCATTTGAGCTTTACAGTACAATTAAGAACAGTTTAAGCTTTCAATTCTAGTGGCTCTCACTCAGGTCTGTGGTTAACCAAATGCTGAAGATATATTCCTATTAACTTCAACTGGGAATGCCATCTCTGTTTAGATGTAGAATTATACCTTCCTCTAAACAGCCCCCTTATCTTACAATCTGCAAATTGCAGGGTCTCCCACAGAAGGAAATCTTTTATTAAGCATTTTATTTTTCTTTGCTGCAGGCAGGCAGACTAAATAAACTCCAGCTTAGACTTTGCACGGTGTCTCTACGTTGGCCATATCCAAGAAACACAGACAATGCTGGTTTGCAAGAATGAAAGAATTTTAATGAAAACAAGCCATTCAAAACCCTTGTCAACTCCTTCTGCTGGATTGTTATAAAGAATTTATTTCATTACTATAAGTGCTGTTGACTTAGTGTTAGTTTCAGCACTTGAATTCTTGGATAGCCTGAATAAAATTATGTTTTCCAAGATAAATATATTATGCAAAGTATGACCTTCATTCTTTCACTGATATGTCTGCTCACTCCAACTGCTTCCTCCTCCAGAAGGGCTTTCTGAGTTCTGATGGAGAGAAGTTTTATTTTGGTTTTACTTGATTAAAGCACTGCAAACAAGGAAGACCATGTGAAAAATAAAAATAGAAAAGCTGTAGCCTGTTTCTGTTGAAGTCAGAGATGGTGAAATGTCAGCTCTGATGGAATGGAAGTGGTGAACCACTTCCATGTATGCAAACGGACATTCATGTCTCAAAACGGCAAAGGTTTTCCTCTCATGGGGAAGTTTGCTGCACAGTAATCAGGCTCCACTGTGCTAATCCCCTCAAAATGGAGTAGTTATGACCTACCAGGGAGGTGAAAATTTCAAGGGGATTATCCTTTCTGCTGAATTAGTAGAGGGTAAGGGCAAGACAAGAGGGGGAGCTGCCATTTCTGCATGCAGGGAAATGAAAGAATATGGCCTTCTGATTCTGCCCTTGGTGGGACCAAAGATAACATTGTGTTGGGTGTCTTCACATCCCTGGAACTGCCTTTCACAACTGGATTCATTGGATATGCATATTACTGGACACTACAGGGCCATGCAGATCTGTGATCTGCCCCATGTGATATCATATAAGTCGAGGAAATGACAGCTGTTGTCTTACCGCTTCTCCAGGGACAAAACTGTGCCTTGTATCAGGGAACATTCTTCATTTTCTCTTAGCAAAAAATACCCCTGCCTGATATAACCACTGCCTATTCTTGGTTAGCTTGCAATTTCTTTCATCACAGCAATCCAACCTTCTTCTGCTTAGTACTAAGAACTGCTAAGCAATCTGGTGGCAGCTTCTGTCATCGTACCCAGTCTGTTGCAGGTTCAGACAGACTCCAAGAGCTTCAGTTTCTCCTAATGAGCCTAAGGCTCAATGAACCTCTAACTTGATATTACTGTCAAATAAAAGGCAAGGAGATGGTAGAGCAGAAGGAAAGAATTAGGAGTGCTTCTTAGTATGCTGTGTTTAAAAGGAAGAACGCAAGTCGCAGAATTTCTTAGAGTTTTTGATGGTGAGCAGTGACCACTTTTGATCCTATTTGTTAAGGTTAAGCAGCTGAGAGGTGTAACTCCACATGACTTGCCCAAATCCATGTGAGGAGGTTCAGGACTGGAACATATCCCATTGGTGCATGACAGAGTCTTTCCTCCTACTTGTCTTGACGTCCCTGATCTTCTGTGACTCACTACTTCCACCTGCCCACTCCATCCCATCAAATGGCTCTTTCTCATCAGTATTTGCTCTTTCAAAACGAACTTTCCCAGAAAACAGTCTGTTCTCTAGATTTTCATCTCTCACCATCAGTTAAGCTCAGCTTCCGGAAGGTCAACTAAGCTCAGCTCAGGTTATTAGAGCCATCACACAGTTTAAGGAAGGAATAGTCAAGTTAGCCTACAGAAGCTTCCTTTCTCTGATTTAATTTATAGACAGAAGTTCAAATGTGTGTTGCCTCCTTTGGATGTTTCCCATGAAGAAGAGAAAGATGAATAGATCTTTTCAGAGGTGGTTGTTGCTTAGTCCTAAGTGTTAGCTGCACATGTTTCCTGCACAGAGTGTTTTCCATCCCATTGTTTCTGAACTTACAGTATATCTGCTAAATGTAAGGGTTGCGTTACTCCACTCTAAAATGCAGCTGCCTCTAAGCTGGAAAGTTCACATCCATAACCAAACATCAGTTTAGCACAGGAAGGGGATGATTGTATCCAACAAAAGAACTGTGTCCAGTTAAAATTACAGTAAAAATAAGTGTGGGTAGGCAGAATATGAATCAGAATTTGGCCTGGAAACCAGCTTACACTGACTTTTATTTAGGAAAAGTGAGACTTTGGATAACTTGGATAACTGGGAGTGGCCACTGGGATTTTGGTTTATGTCTTACCAAAAGAAAGACCCTCAAATTAATTCTGGCAAACAAATTTAGTACCAGCAGAGAAGAGAAGTTTTTATTGCATCACTTACACCACTTTCTGGAAAACTTAATTTGCGCTTAAAGGGTTCCCACCCTAAAATACCACCCATTTGATACTCCTTTGCTTAATTCCTCTGAAATAAGAGCAACAGATGGTGGCTTTGGTAGTTATTTTTTCAAGTAAAATTCTTCAAGGGGTGTGTTCTTCTCATCTTAGCTTTGAAGCCCTTTCATCTATTTGGACTCCTCACTTTCTTGGTGTTGGTCTCTTAGATTATATGCAAGAATGTTTCAGTGCCTTCATGGCACACTTCTTCACATCAGGATGTCAAGAGAGGAAAACATAGTGCAAAAAGGCCACAAAGACAGTCTCTATGTCATAAAACTGAATAGCAACAGATTTGGCTCTGAAAAAACATGCAAAAATCAGGTGAATGTGTAGAGCAACCCATTTCTCCATCCCATGAGCAGTGCTAATGACCTCCCATGGAGGATAATGGTGGTGTACTTTGTTGATGTCTCATGCTCTAGAGTTTGACATATCATAGTCATTGGTGTCATCCCAAAATGAGTACTGGGGCAGTTATTTCCCATGAATGGTGCAGGTCTGGACAGCATGCTCTTAAAGAAACCATGCAGTAGGTCACCCATCGCTTTCTGTCAGAATATATTCTATTGCCGAGTAGTGTTGAAATATTTTCTCATCTTTCCATTACACAGTTTAATCCTTCTAATCCTGGCTTTAACCTCCTTGGACTATACTAAGAAATTCCATCCTGAGAGTGTTTTAAAACTCTGCATATGTCTATTTCTTTGACACATCCAGGGCTCATTTCTGTCTGGGTAATTATTCCTTCCTCTGTGAATCTTGACACATTTTCTGTGCTGAGTGAATTGTGCAGAAGCAGATGTCTCAAGCAGCCAGGCTGTGCCCAAAGTTCTATGCCACTGTGTTCATTCCCAGGAAGGGGTTTTTTAGGGAGTGACGTGCGGGGCTGACCAAGATATTCAGAATTGATCAGCAGTTTTTATGTGCTTCCACTTACGAATTCCCAGTTCCCTTCAGTTTAAGATGTTAATCTCAAGCACTCACACATGAAAACTTACGGCATTTTCTACAGTCTGGCTCCCCAAAATTGCAATATCTAAATCACTAGAAACTTTTGAAAATATTGACTGACACAAGATGGCCACAAGAATCCTTAAAAAACTTTAATCTTAGCAGATCAAGCTTACTTTATAGCATGTCTCTGCATGCTGTAAAGGAGCCTTGTGCCTGCTGGAATTATCATTATGTGGATGGGATGTAAAAGCAAAGCTGTATCCACTTGTCATTTCAATCTTATGGCACTTAGATTTCCTCACGAGAGCAACAAACAATGCTGTTATGAGCAGTACTTTTCCAACACTGAGTCCTCAGCTATTTTCACACCTTTGCTCCACTAAATACTTTCTAGTTTCCACAGGAATTTACCCGTCTCCACCAAAAAGAACTGGAGAACAAAAGGTAAAATAAATTTGCTGTTCACACCCATTACACTAAAGTCCTGCTGTTGTTGTATGAAGCATGCCATCAATATGTACAAGTAGCCAAGCGGGCTTTTGTCCACTCTAAGAAAGGTGGGGATGGAGACCATTCTGCATTCAGATTTGAAATAAAACAGATAAGAACAAGTCATGGAGTTTTTATTACTGTTTCTCTCCACACTTTACAGTTTGATCTGTCCTAGCACAATAGCAGAGATGACTGGATTAGGACTTACATTTAGAGCTCTTAAAGCCACCAAAGATGCTGGAGGGAATCCCAGGTCCATTGGTTAGCTCTTCCAAAGGGACCAAAGGTCATCTGGCAATGACATTAACATCTTGGTATGTGAGCTATATTCATGGGTCTTTGGTTTCATGGTTCCCACTAAGTCTTAAGTGTTCTCAGAGACTCAGTGGAATCAGGGATGGAAAAGACCTATTACACTAGGTCATTTAGTCCATCCGCTGACCCTAAACAAGGCAGGATTTTCCGTACTGTGTAGTCCCAAGGGCTTTGTCCTGTCCACTTTGAAATGACTCAAGTCAAGGGGCTTCTACCCTGCCACCACTCCCACTGGGAGACCATTCCACAGCTCAAGAAGTATTCACTTACAAATATTTTCCTGAGAGCACATCCAAATTTTTCTTCACTCCATTTCATCTTGTGACCCTCCTCCTGAAAATTCTTCTACTCCCTCCTCCATCGGTATGAACATCGAACATGTATACGATTGTGTAAATGTCTATATATGGTTTCATCACAACACTCAGTATTAATAACCTTGGGGCAGCCAGAGGGTGCAGAGGAACTTGCAGCTCCTAGCAAGAGCTGGCCACAGTTATTAAAACCAGTGGCTTCCAGGAAGAAGGGCACTTTGGGACTGGTGTACATGGGAGTGGTATCCAATGGTCTCCAAAAGAGATCATACAAAAAGGACCACAGTCCTATTCCCCTCTTATTCCAGCAAAGGCCTATGGCCAGAAAGGGTATAAATCCCAGGATGTGGAGGGAACTACATTACAGTTCTGACACTGTATATATATATAGTCTGTAATGTATGTATATAATCTGGATTTAATCTCTAACTATTAAAGATTTAATCTTTAACTATCCTACATGCTTCTAACATGGTTTTAGCAACCTTCATTTCTCTGTGTGCCTCATTTTGTTGTGGTAAAAAGGTGGTAATGATAATTACCTTGACACGTCTTTTCACTAGACTCTGCAGGAATGGGTTTGCTGCTGTCTGGATACTCTGGGACAAAGAAGCATCTTAGCTCAAACACATATCAAACATCAAACTGTTTCCAGTGGGTTGTCAGGAGACCAATACCTTCCCTTGTGGGGCTGGGAGAGGAAGAGTCTATTGAAAAATGTTATCAGTGGCAATATTCAGAGCCATCAAAGATATGTGTACACCTAATTTCAAAGTATTTCCTTGGGAGCCAAGGAACCAGATTCCTTTGGCATCTTTGAGAGCAATCTTAGCTTCGGTATGCAAAATTGCTCTCCAAGAAAGAACTCAGGATACAGAGTGGGGACTTTCAGCCTGGGGCAGGGGAGTGTGGAATAGCCTGATACGGCTGTTTTCTTTTCAAATAAAAGTTGCCTCCTGCAGTTTTCGGATAATGATGCAGAATCCTGGTGTGCTAAGGGACTGCATGGAGCCCTGGCCTGTGTGTTTCCTAGCTGTGCATGTGAGTGGGCTGAAACAAAAATATACAAGTGCTCAGGAGGAGTAAACTATAAACAATGCTTAAAAAAACACTCCAAACAGAGCCATCCCCATTCTTTCCCCAGGCCAGGCCGCTGCAGGGAGCTGGATGAGAAGGAACCTGCTGCGACTCAGCCCAGAGAAAGCAGGAGTGACGCTGGTTAGCAGGGAGAAGGAACTTGAGGAATGGGCAAAAACTGTGACTGATGCATCCATCGAAAGAGAATGTCGTTCTCTGGCCAAGTTCACTGCCAGGGCTGACTGCACAGTTTTGAACAAAATATGTCCCTCTTGGAGAAGGAGGATTATTTTTTTAATGGAATTTTCCCCCTGGATTTTTAACCTAATGAATTCCCCACAGCTGGAGCATCTCTGGCATTGCTCTGGATGCCAGCTGTGTCCTACCTGTGCCATATTTTACTTTGTGAGGCTGCTGATCTTTTGGAGCCAGGGTTGTACATGCATTATGGAGGGGCATCCAGGGGTCTGGCATGTGAGGATTGCAACTTGGACAGCATATGGACATAGTTCCTGTTCTGATTGCTGCCATGAGGGACCAGCTTTGTGTTCCCCTTTGACCAGGATCTTCCTCTCTCTTTCTCCCAGAGCTCCCTTTTCCTCAATAGCTCTGCTCATTTCAGAAATTTTCCCTCCCATGATGTACCATGCCACTGATACACCCATGGGAGTTTCCTTTTTATTTGCTGTCCTTGCTCCCTCTGGGATCTGTTTCTCAGCTTTCTTTCCCCACCAACATTGAGCTCATGTGCCGAAGCATCATGTTAGTGGAAAGAGGTGACTGAGCTGGGAAAGGACATCAGGGAGCAGAGTTTGAGATACTGACCCTCATGGTCTCTACCAGAGCACAGAAAGACAGAGGGACAGGTATCAATATGAAAGGATACAATAAAATTTTCCTGACTTCATTCTTTTAGAAAACCTGTTGTAGAAAAAGAAGAAAAATTGAGGTTACCATTTAAAAATGTCTTCAAAAGACAGGAGCTATCTGGACTGTCTAGAGATATATTAGCACTCCAACCTGCCATGTTCTTATTTCTAGCTGTGCAATCCTTCAATCCTTCAAGATAGCAATAATGTATCTTTGCTATCTAGAAGCATTCCACAGTCATCCATTCTTTCTCCTTTCTAGTTCAGGCCTCTTCCTTGCATTTCTGACTCCAGCCTACGTAGGTGTAAGTATTCCCTGCTAAGGGGCTCTCATATCTTTTTTATGAGATGGTTATTCCATAGGTTAACATTTCTTATTTCCAGGAAGATTTTCTTGATGCTTAGCCTCAGTTTTCAGGCTCCAACTTCAGGCTCACTCCCAAGTCATTTGCCTTCATATTTATTCAATTATTGTACTTGAGTCAGAGGTTACATTTCCAGAATGGTAATTACCAGGAGTGTGATTCTTTTGATTGTTTGAAGGTCTGGCACAACCTTCACTTTTTCCAGGTCTTCTGCTCTCAACCTGTTTCTGCAGGGTGGTAGATAAAATTTGCTCACTTGTAACTATTGTATTCCCAGATTCATATCACCTGGCACTGACCAGTTTGCTTCTTATCCAATTTTCCACGTATTTCTCTACTTTTTTTCTACCAATAGCTTTTTTTACAGGTTGATTCCCAATTGTTCAAACACATTTTTCTTTTTGTTTTGTTTTCTTCCTTTCCCTGCTGATGGAAGGTTATAAAAAGGAAGCGGTATTTCAGCTGTCTGAGTCACTTGTGCCCTGTCCCTCCTTTTCTACTGATACATTGGTAAAAGCACATTTTTATGCTGCTTATCCATTAATTTAGACTGCTTTTTGGCTGCCCTTATCTTTTCCCTCAAAGCTTCGGCTTCCTCTGTGTGTTTTTATTTGGTTGCTTCTCACTTACACTGCTTCCCGCCTTCTTTATCCTCCTTGACCTACAGTGGTCTGGCATTGCCTTTTGGTACCATGACAGCTACTTCAGCCTCAGGAAAATCACCGCCTATGCCCCCTCAAGAATGGATTTTCCCAGTGTTTTACCACATCAGTCCTTATTACCATATCTCCATCCGGCACTTCACTTGCTAGATTTCCTCCGATGCCAAACAGTTTTCTTTCAGTTGATTATTGCCACATTCTGTGAACCTACTATGCTGAAGTCCTGCCAGAATGCTTGATATTGCTTGTTCTTTTTTTTTTTTTTTAACCATACCTTTTTTTAATATACAGTGTCTTGCTTCTCTTTTTTTTTTTCTCTCTCTCCTTCTGTTTTTACAATGCCATGTATCACATTCTCCTAACTGGATGTCTTCCAAACTATAGAAATTAAACCATAAATGTTCCATTCCCTGATTTTCCATCCTTTTATCCCCAAGGAGACTAGCAGAGAGAGGGGAAGTTTGGTCAGTTTTCTCAAGGTTTCTCTAGATGTTTTCCACCAAATACTGATGGCAGTTGTTACGTGATGGTTACTCCTGCCTACTACTGCAGCAGCTAAAACCCAGACACAAAGAGGAAACACCTATCCTTGTAGAAACTCAAAGAAGTAAAAGTTTCTCTCTCTGAAGAGATTAACACTAGACTGCTTTTAAGAGAGAATTTGTCAAAGGTTCTAACGGGGTTTTATGATGTTGGTTGCAACAGTGCAGCAGTGAGCATCATTATCAGTGCCATGATTATAATACTGTTAGATAAGAAGGATGGAAGTAGATCCAAGAAGGGTTTATTTCTTTATTTTTTCCCCTTTAGGAGATCACTAAAAAGAAAAGGAGAAAAAAAAAGGAAAGGAAAGGAAAGGAAAGGAAAGGAAAGGAAAGGAAAGGAAAGGAAAGGAAAGGAAAGGAAAGGAAAGGAAAGGAAAGGAAAGGAAAGGAAAGGAACTGAGCAGGAGGGGAGTTGAGAAAAGAAAGCTAAGAGGGCAGACATGGCACAGGAGGGAAGCAAGGAGTGAAGGGAGCACAGCGAGACTGTTGGTGCAAACTGCTTGAGCTGCTCCTGCCACTGCCTGGGATTGCTCTACCCTCTCCTGAAGTCTCCTCTCTATCCTGTGCTGGGGAGGCTCCTGCTGCTTCTTCCCAATCCCCAATATCTCTGATATCAGTAGATATGATACTGGTTGAGCAAGGGACTCCTTTTTCCTCTAGCTTCTGGGCTGAATAATGCCATATTCACATCTGGTCTGTTGTGCTCAACAAATGAGGACATCAGAGCATTAATCTCAGAGCAAACACTGTGGTGGCACTGCAGAAGTGGATCTTCTGGGAGTGCCACTTCCTGTGTGGCGCAGATAGAACTGATACCAAATCCAAATTAATAAAAAAATTCTGCCACTATGTCAGAGTAGATCAAAACTGAAATCTAAAAAGGTGATATGACATCAACAGAGATGCAGCAAAACCTGGGACATGGACTTCTGCAGTTGCCAGGGACCACATAGGTGAAGTTCTCAGGCTGGACGGGGCTCGTAGAGCATTTCTAATCACAACCCAGGCAGTGTATACATGTGCAAGGCTGGAGGTTTTCCTCGTCCTGTGTTTTAATTCAGCAACTGCCACGTGAAATGATCCCAAAGAACTGCCTGTTCTCACCATCGTTCTCTGCTTCACTGGAGGCTGTGGTTTGTTCCCCAAGTATGAACATAAGTACGAACAGAGCTGCCTGTGAGAGGAGCAGAGCGTGCATGCAGACGCAATCAGGAATGTTCTCAAAATTACCACGCTGCTCTTTTTGCTTCCTCTCGTGAGCTCTGGAGGAGACTCCAGAGAATTGCTTCTTGTTCATTCATTGAAGTCTAAAGAGGTTATGGCACACATAAAGAGCCCACAACATGCACACATGTATACCCAACACAACACTAACTGGTAATTGAAAACAGGAAAGGTCAACAATTTTTTGCACAGAAAATTTTAGTGTCAAGGTAAACCATTGCACCCAGAGATGTTTATGGCAGTTGGAGTTGCATAAACAGAGAGAACCTGTGGTTGTAGCCAAGGCTCCTGGCATGAACTGGAAAGTCTTCTACTGTGCAAGCAGAGTACCTAGTGTTTCCACGAGGCCAACTCAGGAGAAATAACCAGGGTTGCACAACGACCCACTGCAGGACTTTACCTCACAGTCACCCTGCTTGCAAACAGCTGTTCTTAATTGCTCCCATTGAACTCTGGCCAGCTTCAGTCTTTGTTGCCTTTTTTCCCTTTAAAGGACTTGTATGTGGCTCACTATTAATTTGTTCCTTTTCCAAAATCAAAGGGTTATTTGCAGCAGTGAAGAATTAATTTGGCAATAAATTTATTCCCCATTAGAAATGCCTTTTACCTTTGCTGGGCAGAACGGCATGACCTATGAAAGACCAAGGGTCTACAGTCAAAACTAACAATAAGGGATGAAGTGCCATGGTGGCCACAGATTAGGGGTCAGTAGTTCTGAAGCTAATTCCTGTTTCTGCTACTTGACCTGCTTTATGATTTTGGCTCAGTCATTTCTTCTTCCTGTGCCTCAGAGGTGTGGTTTTTCAGGGTGTAAATCCTTTGGGATAGCGATTATCTCTTTAGTGTCTGCATTACTCCTGCCAGGAAGGAACCTGACCTGTTGGTAGCTCTGCAGGAAGGAATACGAACCCAAATAACTAAAGAGAAAAAAATCCTGGAAGGCTCTTTGGGGGTTAACTTGTTTATGCACCTTGCCCTGAGGTAGCACTGACTTTTTCTGACCCACCCTGGCAGATTGCCGTGGTTATCTTCTCCTTCCTAAAATCCTGCAGTGAGAGATTTCACAGCTTTACCAGGCAGTAAATTGCATCGCTTCCTCATCTCCTTGTTAGAAAGTGTTTCCTAATGTCCACCGTAAGCACTCGTCACAGTAATCCGCACCCATAACCTCCATACCTGTCGTTAGTAGGGAGAACAATTTATTACCTTCCTCTTGGCCAAAACCCTACAATATTTTAAAGATGACCAAGCAATTTTGTTCGCCATAGTTCAGGGCAGTTGTAAGCATACATAGAAATTTCCCGACAGTGTCATTTAGCTCTCAGAGTAAGGAAAATATAACTTGCTTCCCAAGACATAGGCACTGAGGATTACTGTAGATATCCTGGGGCATCTTGTGTGACCCAGCTACCACTCCAGAAAGACGTGGTTGTTCTGCAAGTCTTCTCTGCCAGCTGTTTGTAGGCACCTCCCAGGCACTGGGGCACTTCCACTGTCTGTAAACTCTCATTTTTGGAATGACCAACACTGGTCATAATGGGAACATTTCCGCAAAAATCTCCCATCCCATCCCAGTCTGAAGTCTAGAGCTGAGGTCCTGCACAGGATGTGATGGGGAGACCATCTTTCCTCCTTGTGTCTCCCACAAAATGTGGCCTGATTCTTCACACCTTGAGCCTCTGGGGGCAATGCTGTTATACACAGCCTAGCACAAACTGCTCAGCAAAGATCACAAAGGCAACAGCAGCTGGAAGCCAGCCGTGATTTACAGCCGGAGCCATTCCTAGCATTCGCTGTGTGTTGTGCTGTTACGCAGACCAGAAGATGTGGATTTATGTCTTCTCTGTGAGAACAAGTGCAGTCATAGCATGCCTCCGCTTTCCCGCTGCTCAAATTACTGCTGTAACAAGAATCGTTATTTATAAGCAATACACGTCCTTATAGCTCAGTTTTCAACGGATTTATGCCTGGAGGGTGAACTCCTCTGTGGATTCTCTGGTGACGAATAAGGGGCATGTTTACACTGCAACCCTTCCTTCCAGGGTACTTTGCCTCCATCTGGCTGCCTATCTGCATAACATTTGATAAACTCATGTAAGATTTTTGAGATCTCTTCCTTCTTTGCAAGTCAGATTGATATTGGTTAATAAATAAGGGAGTTTTTAGGAAATACACAGAATTTGCGAATAAAGAGAAAGATCCTCTCAGCATGCCTATGAAGACACCGAGCTGGTATGAGCTCTTATCTCTTATCTATCCCCTGCACACAGAAGGGTTTACCCCACCACCTACGCTTCAATATCAACACAGGAGACAGAGAAATAGCCCTTTCCCACTGCTGACCATGCCTTAATCTTCCTCCTTATCGTCCTCTTCCTGCAGCTCCTTCCCTCATGACACAGGCACGGTGTGGTCAATTCCATCTCCAAAACCAACCTGTGAATCCACCTGATCCCTCATTTAGTTACACTCATTTTTTTTTTAGGTTCCCTATCTGGTCTATCATCTCTGGTTAAAGGCTGGGAGATAAGTCGTCCTAAACTAGAGATGGGGACCAGTAGAAGGTTTGCACTTGGACAACCATGCTTGTGAACATGGATGACTGTACCTGTGACCTCACATGTGTGTACATGCACCCCAAATCAACAGAGTCCCAATTTCTTTCTGGAAGCTTTCCGTTATGAGGTGAAAACTCACTCAGAAAAGTGAGCAGAACAGATTGTGAGAAGCTCCAATTGACTAAAAGCAGTTGGTTCATATGCTGCCTTCAGACATTTGTTTTGACAAAGCAGTGATTTTCATCACAGTGAAAATTTCCACCAACACATTAAACTTTGACAGTTTTTTAAGTTTCCATTGAAAAATTATAGATGCAAAAAGCTGACTTTTTTTTTACCGTTACTGAAAGTTTTAGTTTTCTTCCCCCTAACATTTTACTGTTGCCAAAAATGAGAAAGGTTTGTTTTTCTTTTTTTCACCAAAACCTCTCGAACACTTGAAGTTTTGACATAAACTAAATATTTTGATGAAAACTAAAATTCTTTGCTTTTAATGATATTCAAGGGATAAAAGACATGTCCCAACCAGCTCAACTGCTCTGTAAGAAAGGTTTATCTTATATCATCACTATTCTGATCAAAAGCATATTTCCAGGATGTGTCTACTTAACATGTTTAACATGCCAGTAACAACAAAGAGGAATCTCTCTGTAGAAATGAATGATGCTGTTTCCGCTAGGTTGCAAGTTAACAAGTGGGTGTTTTCGATTTGCATTTTAAAAAATACTATTACTTCAATTATGTTCAGAATCCAAAAAGATTTTGGAGTTTTTTCATGGAGATAGTAATAAGTAATTTAAAATTACTTCTCAAGGGATATGCCACCTTCTCTGTAAGCTGCTGTCTTTACATTAAGGTTTGATGTTTTTCCAAAATACATGATAAACAAAGCTATGGAAAAGGTGCAGTATCATTTGTACTATGATAAGGTCACCTGATCTGACCTTAATCTACGGGGGCAATGGATGAAACATTTATAAATATATTAATGGGTTAGTAAATAAATAAATGGAACATAGCTAAATAAAGTTAAATAGAAGTATTTGGAATTATAGTATTACTTGGCTATCAAGCCGGTACTAAATCTTGAGGAAACTTGCAAATGTAATTCATAATAATAGCCCACTTTGAGAATATCAGGTTGGAAAGTTAGAATCACTGTATGAAGCGTACTTTTTTCCTCCACAGCTCCTCTCTGTATGGGGAGGAACCCTTAAACACCCACAAAGCTGCTGCCTTTGGACCTCTTTCTGCAACAATCCCTACAGCAGTCTCCCTACATCCGCTGGTGCGGATGACCACTGGCTTTCATGCTGGGTGGGACAGTCTCATCCTTTTCCTTTGCTGTCCTGTCTGTTATAGACACTTGCTGTCTGAACCTGGACACTGAAATCATCAGCTGCTTAGAGTGGACTTTCTGCAGGCTCCTGCAATGCTGCCCTGATTTAATGTTTCACCAATATGAGAGTCAGAATTTGCAAGAGTATTAGTGTTTCCCCCACAGGCTCACAGCCAGTGTCCACAGCAAGAAGTGAAGTATGTCTCCAAACTGACAATGTCATTCATTCACCTGCAAATCACAGTCCTTTGGCTCTTTGGGTAGAAGACATCATTCCTGGACCACAGTTAGTGCTGAAAGCATCTGCCAAGAGCCATGAGCCAAACAACCGAACTCACCAGCATTGTGTGTGTTGAGTTATTGTTTGCATCTGTGCAAACTGGAAATAAAACAGAGCTTTCCAGCCCAGAGTTTGCAAGATGGGTCAAAATAACAACTGAAACAAATCCATCTTTATTTTGGGTGTAGGACTGATGCCTCAATGCAGGATGAAACCAATTAAGATCTTTGCAATGGTATAAACCATTTTGTGTAGCAAAAGTTGGAGAGACAGTTTGAAGCTGTAAGTTTGTAATTTACCCATTCTGTTAAGAGGAGAACTGGGACCTGGAGAGGTGAGGTGTTGAGTCAAGGGCACACTCATGGGCTTATTGGTGGCTAAGGCCGACACAGATCTTGGGTCCTCACTGCTCACTGCACACTGTAATGCAGATGAGCCTTCCCTCCAGCACAGGGTACAGAGGACTTAATCAGAATTTAAAACAAAATCTGTGTCTTTCTGTTCCTTCTTTCCCCTATTATCCTCCCCCAAATTTCTTGGTCTGCAACAGTCCTCCATTATTATCATCAAATTTAACATCTCTGATGAGGACTCAAATCTGTCAAGTATCTCAGGAGCTGTATTTGGAGGCACATGAGAAAGGCAATAGAAATATAAACATCTGGTGGGGCTGCCAGGGGGGATCATATTTGGGGAGAGATACTTTCAGAAACCAAGGGGTGATTTGTGGGGGAACAGTAAGAATAGAAGCCACGTTTTCTTGACATCTATTTCCAGACGGCAGCACCCTTAGGAAGAGTAAATCAAAGGCTGGAAAACAATAGCACCTTGTATGTTAGGAATGTGAGCAGTGACGAGGTGAGGGGGGAGAGAAAGCCTTGACCATGTGGTAACGTCTTTTTTGCTGAGTGTTGCTAGATTTTGGACCTGTGGGCTACTTCCATCTGTTTGTGAACCAGCCTTTTCTCCTGGACACATTCCTTCCTTACTGTCATCATGCTTTCAGTGCTGGAGTGACCACAGCCCAGCTCATGTATCGCTATAAATACACATCAGGGAGACGTCCCCGACGCCTCTTCCTTTTAGCATCACCCTAAGATTGGACTGGCAGGCACCATGGTGATGGGAAGAGTCTGAGAAGAACAGTTTGTGGGGAGGATATAGGACTGACTTCACCAATCAGTCCAGTCCCGGGGGCTTAATTCACGACAGCTCTTGAATTTGGGCCAAGCTGTGAAGGTGATGGTCTTTGACAGAAGAGCACCTAAGCTCCCCCAGCTTTATTTTTCTCATCCATATAACTGGACGCTGTTCATACCCTGCTCCCAAATAGTTAGGCACTGAATGTTAACATGGACTATATCAAGTAGGAGCTGACAAATGATAAAAAGGAATATTTCCTCCTGCGTTTATCTGAGTTGCTTTATTAGTTCAGCTAATTCGCTTTGCCCCTATGCTGTTCACTTTCAGTGGGAGATCCAGAGTGAAGACCGGAGCCGGATGAATGAAAAATACCATTTGTGCGTGTGAGTGCAAGAGTTTGAAAACTGAACCTTGTTTTTTTCCAGTAAAAATTTCCAGTGAAATGTTTCAGGTTTCTCGTAAAATAACAGCTATGTCACACATCAAAACCTGTTTGAAAAAATAGTCTTTTGAATAAGGAATCTGGTGTTTCAACACATCCAAATTAAAAATTCTTGCTGAAAATAAGGAAAAATATATATACTGAAAGATTTTAAGTTTGGTGTAGGGGGTGTTCTTTTTTTTTTTTCTCTTCTGAATGTTATAAAGTTTGGCCCAAAAGTGAAAGGAAAAAATTATTCTAGCATTTTCTCTTTGGTCAAAAGGTCGTTTTTAAAGCAATTGTAGAGAAATCTCAACATTAAAAAAACATCAAATCAGTTTCAGTGAACATATATTTTAAAATGTAATTCTACTATTAAACTTGAAGGCAGCCCAGTATTAATATTGGCAGTGATCCAAATACCAGGAATTAATCTGAAAATACATTAGAAAATTCTTTTAAATAATGAATATTTGGGGATATATGTTCAGTTATACAAATCTTAAAATATATTTATATTTGTATCTGAATATATATGCCCTTTGTTAACGGCCAACTGAGAGAGTGGAATTCATGAAATAAACCGTTCATCGGAAATGTGTCCTGAATCCAGCCAAGATGTTAGGCAGATGCTCAACTTTAAGCAGACCAACGTCCCTGCTATATGTGGGTGATTCACAATCTTCTGAGTGAACATAGATTTTCTCAATCCAAATCTCTCTTTTTTTTTTTTCATGCTTGGAATAAGCTTGCAACACATGATGCTACTGGCAGGCTCCTAATGAGCATCGTCAGATTTAGGGGAAAAAAATCCCGATGTCTTTAAAAGAACAGCAGAGAAACAGATCACATCTCACCACTGAGATTCAGATGCCAGAATATCTAGGACTTGCCTCAAAGATCTATAAGTGGGGATGTCTTTGGGTGCTCCAGTTCTTGAACACCTTTGAAAGGTTTTATACCACTTGTTTATGTTATACAAGACCATGTGGCAGCCAGCATGGCTGAGAGGCCAAGGATTAAACACACATAGGTGATGAATATATTCTGAGTTGGTCATTCAAGGGCAGAAGTGGGCTGCTGCCCCTGTTGTGAGTTATGATCTTGCTCCTCAGCCATCAGTGACTACCATTTTGTCTTTTGCCAGCACCACAGGGATCTCAGGGCAGGGAGCTTATACAGGAACATCCAGTGGCCTCACCATTCTGCAGGCTGTCTGGATGTAGGGTTTCTGCTGAAGGGAACTCAGATATCCACAGGACAGTATTTCAAGCAGTTATCATTACAGCCCCATTCCTCTCTTAGGTTCTTTCCCTGGCATATATTGTTGGTTAGTGTCTGAGATAGGATGCTGGGATAGATGGGCATTTGACATATATCCAGCATAACCGGACTTAAGCTCTTAAACTCATGTTCTTTTACTAATGAAAGCATTATCAGAGCCTTATTTTCACTTCACAGTCTCACTATCTTCCCCATGAATTTAGAAACCTCCTTGGATAATTACAGAGCTCTCTTCACAACTGAGTCTTCAGTGAGTCTCCCTGTTAGGGGCACAGCACACAGAGATGTGCTGTCTTGTAAAAATTCAGCAAGATAGTGATTGTGCTAGAAAACCTGCAGCTTCAGACTTAAACTGTTCATTTCAGTGACGTTATTCCTAAAGGCAAAAGTCAAACACACACTTCAAGATTTCCAGAATAAGAACTAAAGTGAAAATACTTCTACTATTTGGAAACCACCTAGCATCAGTACGTTCTTATCCATCTCTGAGGTGAAAATCTGGCAATGGATGTGGGAGTTTTTGCATGCCTGTTTTTTTTTTTTTCCTTCAGGGCAGGGTTTTGCAGAAGAAGCACACTCTACAAAGCGGGGGTATAGGAAGCGATTTGAGCTCAGTTATTGTTTTGAAGAGAATTAAGATTTTTTCCCCTTGCCCATGAAATTTCCAAAATGCTTTAGAGACTGGTGAAGACAAACAGATGTTATCTGTCTCTCCAAGCCAGCCAGGAGCAATGGAAACACAGTAGTTGTCAAGTAACTTGACCTAACGTTGTAGATTTATTTAGAAGGAAAAGCATCACGGAACTTCATAACCCACTAAAGGAAGAAGGACAATTGTGATTGAGTGGAATTAGGCTCCACAAGCAAAGGGAGCATGTCCTTCTTTAATAGTAATTATTCTCTAAATCCACCACCCTGGATTTAAGCACCTCTAATCCATAAATTTCAAGGAATATCTTTCTAAAAGGAAAAGGATGGCATCTTTGATTCCTGTCTTTGTCTACCTTAAGAGGGTACAGCAAAATGCCCAGCTGGTTTTCACTCAGTTACAGACAGTGAAGAGAGCTACTAAAAATCCTTCTACAGGAAGGGCAGATAGCCCTATAGTCCTGTGAAACCTCAGGACATGGGAGCAGGCAATATGTCCCAGCAGCATGCTGTATCACTCCAGTGTATTGAGGACCTCTTGATGTACTCAATATTTCTGAGAAAAGCCTGCTGACCCCAGGCCACTGCTTGCCTGCAGGCCACAGAAATGTGCCACACTGGTATTGTCTGTCTGACCCAGCCTGGAGATGACAGATGTAGTCCAGCATAAATTCACATCCTCCTCCTAAGGCAGTGTTTCATCTTACCATTCTGGCTATAACACTGGTGCTCAGGGCACAGGCACACAGAAAGCTGTTCATTACAGTGTCTGGGACCCCTCTGCCAGCACGTGAGATGGTTTTGTTCTCACCAGAGACCACCAGCACCCTGAAACAGGACCTCTGACTTTGCCCAAGTTGCCTCAATGCATGAAACCTTGCTGTACGCATGCCTCAACCTACTGCTACCCCTTTCCCTGCTCCCGTCTCTGCTCCCCACTCCTGCCTCATCCAGAGCTGAGCACAAGGTCTGAAGCCAATTCCCTGGCATCAGGAAAAGCCCTTGACCTGAAGTTGCATTCCTATTTTTCCTGGAGACACCTCAGTCTGGGATGTCTTCTTTGTCCTTTACCCAAGCTGGTTGCCTTTCCTCCCAATCAGAGATATTGGGAATGGATTTGCCTCTCACAGATGTCATGGAGATCCCTAGGTGCCACCATTTCTAGAAGAACTCGAGCTGTTTCCACATAACCCTCCAGCCAGCCAGGCCAGTGCTTTACTTAACTTCCAGGAATGATCATGATCCAGAAGGGTACAGCTGGTAGAAGAGAAAACAATATCCTAGTAGACAATGCATGATGGTTTATTGCTTTGGACAGAGATCAGTAACATTTTCAACCTGCTTTGCCCCTTTTAACTCTGTGCTTAATTTATTCTGTATTATTTATAGGCAGGTAGGTTTGCACATTCATAAAACGTTCAGTTTCCTGTTATGTCTAGAGAACTGGTAGGAGGTATGGCAAATATATTTGTAGCAGCTCAAATCCCCTGTGTGGTTTCCATTGAGTAAAATATTCATCACTTCCTGTTCTAAACTCAGTGAAGCACTGCCAAAGTTTTAACAAGAGGCTCCCACAGAAATGTCTCCCTCTTCTCTCTTTTTACCTCTGCATGTGCCTTTCTTTCCCTCCTTCCATCCATCCATCCATCCATCCATCCATCCATCCATCCATCCATCCATTTCTGAAAAGGTCAGTCAGCACTTATCCCCAGTAAAGCCAGGTAAGTCTTGTTACTTGGGAGAGGTCCAGACTACGTTTATGCACTTGCAGGTGGAGGAAAGGGAAAGGGAGTCATCTCCACCTGCTCTCTTCATCTTAAGATTCAAGAACTTCACTTTCATCTGCCTCCTTATGCACTTGTTGAAACTACAGAGGAATGTTGCTGGGACATGTTCAAGAGGCATGCCATTTGCTTGGAGGTACCTTCAGGCCCAAAAGGTCCAGGAGCTGGGAGTCATCTCATATAGTGGATTGGTCATCAAGAAGGTCATCACTGGAGCAGTCAGGAACAGATCCTGGTTTTCCCAAGCTTTCACAGTGCCTAACCTGTTAGGCTGCATGGCCTCCTGTGACACTCTCTGTAATTGAATCTTATTTAAGCTATTTTCTCTGCTCCGTGTGGGAAAATTCCGTACCATAATGAGGTTTAATAATAGAAAGTTCTTATTTTATTTGAGAGTTTGCCGAAGAGCAACAGAACCATTTCCGATCCTCTTCTCTGAGAATATGATTCCCTCAATCATGTATTATTATTCTGGGAGGGGGAGGCAGTGGGGGAACAGGAGGGGGGCATGGGCCTTCTGAAATGAATGGCTGGGCTTCTGAAATAAATGATTGTCACCTCCTTGTTCATATGTATGAATCAGCGGCGCCTGTCCAGATGCGAATGGGAGCCAACACACCCTGTGCGCCATCCCTTGCAGAGCTTCGAGCTGCTTAAATTTAATTTAGTTTCCTTTTCCTTGCACAGTTGAACTAAGAAGCCACAAAAGAAGCAGAGAGGAAATCAAATCTGGAAAATATGCATTCATCTTGAAAGGGATCAGAAATGTGTTGACAATACAATAAAATATGTATGTGAAAAAGCAACACTGATAGACCTCCTCAGATTCTTCTGCTTGGTAGTCCCAGTTTAGGTCAGATTGTCTGGCAACCTTTTCGAAGGTTGTAATACTTCCTCCGTGAATATGTTTATAGGGTATGGTTCAGATGCCAATTCCCTGCATGGTGAGATTTCCTTCTTTTTCGTCTTGATTTCAAACAGAATTGTGGTGCTCTGTTTTAAAAACCAATCTTATGGAACTAGATACTTAAGGTTGAGAAAACGGTTGAACCTCTTTAAGGTTTGACTAATGCAAAGAGCAATGGACAGATGGAACATTACATAAATATTGTGAAGGCATGAACGACTTAGTGATTAGCTGGATAGAAGTATACATATTGAGGAGAGATGGATGCTCTGACTGGAAGAATAGCTGGCTAGAACTAAAGGGGGAAGGAGAGCTCTATAAATCTGTCTGTGTAGAAAGCTGCAGGCAGATGAAATGTCTGCTAAGGAAGTGCTATGTCTTGGAATCAATAAAGCAATAATAACAGAAAAGCTTGCTCCAGTGTGTTTTCTGTCCCCCGAGTCAGGTGGCTCCTCACAAAATACTTTCTGTGTCAACTTCAGCTTTATCTATATATTTTTTATCTACTCACTGTCCTCATGAATAAAATGAGTTAAAGAAAAAGTATTTGCATAAAACCTTGAGCTTGCAACAGTCTCTATAAATGCTGTCTAGTCTGGTAGATACTCTCCATCACTGTTGTTTTTATTATTAGTTAGTTTTTCTGCCCATGCTGTTCCATGGAACTTGTTCAGATATAGAAATAGTTACTTTTGTTCTTAGACGGATTTGAAGACTTCCCCTTTATCACTTTGAGGGTTGAAGAAAGAAGGAGGATTACCTTAAGTATCTTTAAGCAGAGGATAAGCAAGGGAATTTAACTCTGTAAAATTCTTCATGGAGCTTGAATAATGCATGACTTGAACATTTGGCTTTCAAGCTTCAGTTTAAAGACCTGTGGTGATTCATGGATTTTTCCTACTTGATCTATACTAAGAAAAAACAACTAAGAAAAGCCAATTCAGCCACATGATGCCTCCAGAAGGTGTGTCAGAGTGATGTTGTGTTTTCTACATGCTCGACTGGTTTACATTTCTGTAAACATTCACAGAAATCTGAAGTGGAAAGAGGTTGAAAAGCATGGACCTAGAGCATACATATAATCCTGCATCTACAGTGGAAGTTAAGGTTAGGGTCAGCCTCCTCCAGCCCAGACTGTTTACATCACCAGTATTGATGCCAGGCCAATGTCCACTCCCCAGCTCAGATGCAGGGAATTTGTGGAGTAGGTGAGCTCCTCTTTTTCTCTGCTTCATCACAAAAAAGATAAACAAAGAGCTTTCTCCTGAACGCAGTAGCCAGGAGCTGAAACTCTACTGACTTAGGACTCCTGCTAGGAGGAGACAACTGAACAACTTTTGAGAAGCCAGTCTTACAAACTCACAGAATCACAGAGTAGTTGACTTCAACGGGACCTCTGGAGGTCATCTTGTTTAGTCCTCCTACTCAGCTAGGATCACCTAGGTTATGTTGCTCATTGCATATGGTTTTTGAATGTCTCCAGGTAGAGGGACTCCAAAACTTCTCTAGGCAACCTCTTCCAACATTTGATCACCCTCAGTGCACACTTTTTCCCCCTTGTGTTCAAATGGAATTTAATGTACTTTGACCTGCTTCCTTTGCCTCTTGTCTTGCCACTGGGCACCACTGAGAAGAGTCGTGCTCCCCTTTCTTCATTTTCTGACTTGCTGACAATGCCCTTCCTACTGCAGCCCAGGATACCATCAGCCTTCTTTGTTGCAAGAGCACACTGCTGGCTTATGGTCAGCTTGCTGGCCACTAGGACCCTCAGGTCCTTTTCAGCAAAGTAGCTGTCCAGCCAGTTGGCCACCAGCCTGTGGGCGTGCATGGGGCTGTTCCTCCCTGAGGACAGGCTCTACACTTCCCTGTGATGAACTTGGTGAAGTTCCTGTTGGTCCAATACTCTAGACTGTCTAGGTTCCTCTGAATGGCAAAGCAACTATCTGGTTCAGCAACCACTCATCCTAGCTTTGTATCATCTGCAACTTTGCTGAGGAGGCACTCTTGATATGTTTGGAACTGGCTTCTGGGAGGACTTGCTCCATCGCCTTCCTTGAGTCAATGTGAAGCTTACAAGCTTGTTGTTCCCCAAGCCCTCTTTCTTGCCCTTCTTGAGGAGTGGTATCTGCTTCCTTCTGTTTCTCAGGAATCTCTCCTAGTTTCTATGATCTTTTAAAGATAATCAAGAGTGGCCTTGCAATGCCACCAGCCAGCTCCCTCAGCAGTCACGGGTGCAGCTTTTCAGGTCCCACAGTCATGTCTGTCTAGTTTAAGCATTCCTCCTCCACTGAAGGTAAGTCTCCTTTGCTCCAGGTTTCCCCTCTGCTGAAGTGCCTTCAGAAGCCCATCCTGTTGCGCTTCATGTCCCTCACTGGATTCAATTCCAGGTGGACTTTGGCTTTTCTAACCCATCCCTCCATGCTCAGGAAGCATCTTTATATTTCTCTTGGATCACCTGTCTCTGCTTCTACTTCTTGCATACTTCTTTTTTTTTTTAATATTTGAGTTTTGTCAGGAGCTCCTTGTTGATCTATGTAGGCTTTTTGCATCTTTTGGAATAAGTCCCCTTCAGCTGTGTTTTGTTATTATGAGGTCCCTTTTGCTCACATCACCCTTTGCTTGCCAAACTAGTCCACCACTTCCTCACTTGATTGTGTTGTCATTGCCCTCCATCATTATTCCTAGTTTAAAGCTCTCCTCACCAGGTTGGCCATCCTTTCAGCTAAGATGCTTTTACTTCACTTGGTCAAGTTTATCCCATCACTCCCTAGCAATTCTCGATCCTCAAAGAGGGTCCTATGGTCATAAAAGCCTAATCCCTGTTGTCAACACCAGCTGCAGAATCGGTTGTTGACCCGCAAAATCCTTCCACTCCTTAAGCCCGTCTTCTTCAACAACAGAATTGAGGAGATACCATCTGGCCCCCATGCCCTTGACCATCACCCACACTGTGATAGGATGTCACAAGTCTTGTTTCCTATCCCAAAAGTGCAGTAAAAAGAGATGAGGAGAGCCTATCAGATGTTTCAGAGAAGAATGTCCACATGAAACAGTCCTGGTAGTATCTCTAAACTCAAGGAATCCATCCAGAGGGTTATCTCATTATCTCTGGCTTTTCCCCTGTGCAGTTTTCATGGTAAAAGGCCTAGTTGCATTCCCAGCTTGGTTTCCTATTACCTTGCACTCTGTGCAGTCATTTATACTTGTGCATTCAGCACTTTGCACAACAGCCCAACTTTCTGTGTTGTAAAGAGTTAACTCCAAAGCCTTGTCTGGATGCCAAAGCATTATACCTTCCCAGGCAATATACCCGGAGTAGCTGTAGGCTCTGTGGCAGCCTTGGGCTGGATTCCTAAGGCTGCCTTCTTTCTTGAGACCCCAGCTTTGCCAGGAGAGATGGGATGGAGAGTCTAAATATAATGCAGCTTCTCCAAAGCCACGGACTTAGCGGCAAAGAGTTGGTTTAGTTCTGATTTCATCCAAGCTAGTAAATCTTTCCCTGGGCTGTTTCTAATTTCAAGCCCTCCAGGGAAGCAACATGGTCTCCAGAATTCTTGTTGCAATCTATGGTTGTGGGTACTTGCTCCATTGCAATAACTGTAGTGCCATATCCCCTTCCTTGCAGTCTCCCACTTGCTCTCCTCCCACTATTTTGGATCTTAATGAAACGAGGCACTGCAAAAATAAAGAAAAGCCCTGACCTTAGATCTTATAGTGGAGCTAGGCTTTTTTTTTTGCCTTTTTTTTTTTTTAACTTTTGCTTTTTTTAGGCACATTGCACATATATATTTTTTTTCCAAATCCAATTATAATTAAGTGACTATTGTGTGTGTGTCATTGCTGCCCTCTACTGCAGGGAATCAGAAGTCATCAGCTGCACATCATGAACTTGGGGGTTCGTGCAGGATTCCTCCCGCCACTGGTCCAGGACTTCTCATCTTCACTTTGAAGGTGTTTAGAACGTTAAGCATCTCAGTAAGATTTATGTTAGGCTAAGTGTAATGACAGCCCTGGGCAAACAGGACTGGCAGAGATTGTCTACTCCAGGGCTTTTCCATCTTGTTTCACCCTGTGGATCCCCAAAGGTGTTCCAGTGGAAGTGCAACTCCCTGCAGGAGTTTTGCACATGAATCTCTCTGTGTCTCTGTTTCTCTCAGACTGAAGTCTGCTTCACAGCCATCTTAGAAATAAACAACCAACTCCCAGTGTCCATGGCCCGCAGGTTGAAATCCGGAGATATAATCTTCCCCCTACAAACCTTCAGTCTCAACTTACCTTAAAGCATCCCTGCCAGATCTTTCTAGAAACTATTACTAGCAATGGCTGTGTTTTCCTGCTGTCTCAACTAAAACGTGAAAGAAAGTCTTTTGTTAGAGCTCATGAGCTGGCATAATCAATCCTATTGGAGACTTACAGTACAAGATAACTCACATGTTTCATTACTTGGGCCTGTTAAAATATCTTGGTGCCCTCACAAAGATGCTGTATTCCAGCTTTGCCTGAAATCTTTTAGGTCATCTTGAAAGAAAAGATTATTTACAGAGCTCTTTGTATCACTGTTATGAACAGTCAGAAGCAGATCAGCATCCTTTTTTACAATGAACTGTGCTACCCTGCTGCAAGAATAAGAGGGGCATGACGTCCCCAGATTAGGTCATAAGAGCAGATCAGGAAATGACACATGTTCCTAACAGGAAGAAATCCAGAAGTAAAAGTAAACCATAATCAGAGTAACCCAAACAAAGGAAAACTCACATGGGCAACAAGCTCCAGTGTGTGAGCTGTAAAGCTTCCACTTATTGAAGGCATCTGGAGGGTAGTAGAGAAAAGGGCTCAGAGGAGTTACTTTATACATGTCTTTAATTGTTTGAAGGAGTCTTTCAATTAAACTTCAGAACTGGAGAAGAGCCATTAGCCAAATGGCAGACAAGGAAAAGTTTTGATTTTTCGCAAACAGATAAGCTTCTTGGAGATGCTACCTATAACAGTTTTAGTTACTGGACACAGATGTGTATTCAGTCTGTGGAGAATGCAGCTTTATCCTTGTCTATGTCACTTGCTACAGATGCTTGGTGCCTCAGTTTCCTTCTCTCTGAAGGACAGAGAGTTTGAGCCCCGGGGAAATAAAGCCCAGTCCCGATGATGCCTGGGCCTCATTTGAGAGCTGCAGTTCAGTGTGTCCTCTTTTGCAGGGTCTGATTACATTCTGGGGGCAGAAAGAGGTCATTCAGCGTGACAATGTTTGTCATATTGAATGGCTAAGTACTATTCAGTTCAAAGGAATTTCCTAAGTAACAATGCAGATGTTTATATGAATGAACTTTTCAGAATGTTTATCTAATAGTAACAAGCATATTTCGCAGTCAGAGCCTTTTACGCATGTTGTCTTAACTCTACCGAGGCTCCTGTGAGCTCAGACGCCCGGCGTGATCAGCTGCACTTTGCAGTGAGGAAAGGTGAAGCAGGAAAAGATGTCTCTAAATTCAGGGCCATCATTTAAACCTGGCACACGTCCTCGCATGCTTTTCCCACCGGTTGCCTGGAGCTCTTCGGCAGCATGTGGGGTCAGTATGGGAGGGGACACAGCACAAAATTCCTTTGTCAAGGTAAATTTACAGGCAGCACGTGCTGCCTCACAAATCTTTGTCTTTCTGTCTCTGACAGGTTTTGCTGGGACATTGTTACTGCCCTCTAAAAACATTGGAGTTTTTTTTATTACTGTTATTTCATGCCTTAATTGATTTCTTTCACTTTTCTACCAAATAAAAAAAAAAACAAAAAAACAAAACATGGGCTCCTGCAGAAAAATCAGGACTCCAAGACTCCAAGTAAAATATTTTTCAGCATAAGAGTAGGGGGTGGAGAGAGAAAGGAGAGAACAATACTAGATTTTAGCCACTTTTAGAGGAAATCCCCATATTTTCAAAGTGGATAGACAGAATATTTTTTCCGAGAGGCAGTCAGTTAATTAAAAAACCTCTTCCTTAATAAAAAGGCTCTGTTTGGCTTTAGCAGTATGTTCCTTTTATGCCTCTAAATGTAACTTGCATGTCAAATGGATGACAAAGTTACGGCAATAAACCAAGACATAGAGATCCTGAGTTAGGAGTTTAAGGGCAGGCAGCCTCTCCTCAATCACTGAGCCGATCCCTTGCTCCCCAAACATTCACTGCCTCGGGGAGCCCTTTGGGTGCTGCTGTTTTACCTGCTGAGGCTCACTGCCATCCTTCCTCTCCACACTGAATCTGTTTCAGGCTCTCACTGCTCTGGCAGGCAGGGATCTGATGCTCCCTTTTAACCCACATTAACTCATGTTGTGAAACTCCCATCTGTTCTCATGTACAACATCTCCTTCAGCTTAAGCAAGTCTTCTCCTTCCTTGTTATTTACCCCTTAATTTATTTATAAACAAAAATTTGGTCCTTATCAGCTTCTGTTTTGCTAGGCTGAAACATAAACCCTTTATCTCCAGATGTAGCAATACCAGTGAGCGATTTTCCAGCACCCTATAATATTCCTCTTTTTGGGTGACTCCATTTGGATTCCATCACTTTGGATGTGGCTCACCAGACCTCTGCACCACAGAATCATGATCACCTTGCCAGAGGGTTTTCACCTCTATCTTGTGCAGCAGCATTAATATTTCCCTCTGCCTACTGCAGATATCTCATCTGGAAACAGCCTAGGATCACCATTATATTTTAAACAGCACTGATGTTTGTTCTCAAAGGGAACAAAGTATTGTTGTTTTCAAAGGTGTTTTATTCTCCAACTGTTGTTTTGAAGGGTAAACCCCTTCTCATCCCCATGAGGTGAACCGTTTTCTTCACCTTGTCACCTAAAGAAAGACCCTTGTCCACAAGCTAGATCAAGAAAAGCCTGGCAGCTTCAAAGGAGGCCTTGAAACAGAGACGCTGCACCTTTTCGCATAAAGAAAGTAGTCAACAGAACGCTTCACAAGCCGTGAAGACAAGGAACACATGATGGATTGCATCTGTATGGTTGCACTTTCAATTCATTTATCTTAACAACAGGCCCATCCAAGCCCCATCCAAACTGCCTTCTAGCGCTTATTTGAACAAACTTCTGACCCACGGTCAGGCATCGCTATATATGCATCAAAAACTACTTCAGGAATGCACAAACAATTAAAGAATCTCACTGTTTGCAGTCCAGTGCCCAGGCCTGTGGGCTCCACTTACTTTGGTGGCAGTTACAAAATAGGACATTTGGTCAGTGTCTTCCACCACAGCATGTCTTTCATTTTTGCAGTTGAAGGATGAGTAGGAACAGATCTTTGTGTTGAAATATTATGGTTGCTTTTCCCATTCCCAACTGCAAGCCTGTGAGACACCATGCCCACAGTGTTCATGTCAGCTTTGTCTTGAGCTCAGGCTGGCCTCTTCTACACGCATGATGAACAAGCTGTGTTTTTAGAAGAAAAAAAAGAAAAAACCTCTAGGAAAACATAGAAAAAAGAGAGGCAGTTTATTTGGGTCTCACCACTCCTCATCACTCACCACTTCAATAGCACCACTACTATGTGATGCTGATTTGGAACAGGAGACAGATAACAATGGCAACTAGGAGCTTCCGTGTCAATATCCACAATGTGGAAAAGTGGGAAAGAAGGGGTTTGAGGTCTTGCAACAGTCAAAATCCCTCAAACAAGAGGTGTATAGCATACTTTTCTACTTCAGCTCTACAAAGATACAGAGATGAAACAACAAAGTCACATTTCTGTCTTCCTGAGTGTATGAATCCATTTCAAGACACCTGAAATATCTCAATTTCTTATTTTGTAATTCATGATTTTCCAGTATTGTGACAATATTGCTAAATTGAGACTTATATGGAATGGGTTTATAAAAGATAGCATTCAAAAAGGATAAGGATTGTATCTGATCAGCAAAGCTGGAAATAACTAGGAAAATCAAATGTTCCCTGCACAGTTCTGTTGTTTAAAGAAAATGCTGACAGCACTGGCCTGTTGTTTCAGGAAAAAAATCATACAGACCCCAGTTTGCTGGGAAAAAAATAATCATTTGCTCTAAGAAAGTTGAGTCAGAAGTTAGTGGCTGTTACCCCAGCACATATACTTTTTCCTTATGAAGGAGCATTTCCCAGCCATAGAAGGAATGCCACAAACGTGTCCAGAACAATTACTTTGAAGATATAGTATTTTAGCTAGGCAAGCATGTGTGAAGCATGACCACTGAGTCTGTGTGTAATTTTCCAGCCCACTCCCTGTGGTTCCTCTTTATGTTGGGTCATCAGGCTGTTCCTTCCCTGCAGCAGGGACAGTCTTTTCTGGCTATAAGTCTGCAAAGCAGCTAAACCACTTTTGTTACTCTATCAATAGCAGGGATAATAACTGTGTGAAGATAGAAGGCAGCAAGACTTCTGGTTTTGCTCAAATGACCTCTCAGGCTATTGTGGTCCTCAGGGAGAGGAAGGACAAAGGCATCTCTACATAGTTGAGAGATTTCTACTTTTGCAACCGGAGCTAGCATGAAATCTGCATGTGGCATATATCGCACAAGAACACCAATAAGCTCCCTGGAACAAGAGTAAATCTGCAGCACAATATGGATGTAGCAACTAGGCTTGCTGTTGTCTTGGGAACGTAGGTGCACCGCTTCTCTGTTCTGTGTAGATATGACCAAAATGGTCCAAAGCAGACTGTGGAAGGCTGGTTCCATCATGTCTAGTTTCAACAAAGTAAAAATGTTATTAGGCAAAAGGGTTCAGCATGGCACTTATTCAGAGCCCTTTAGGCAAGATCTCAGGTTCCAAAACTCACAATCCATAATGGCTGGCTCAAGACAAATGGAAAGCGAAGTGTTCTCCAGAGATGTGGTGACTCTGTGTCTGATCCTAGAAGACTGCAGTAATACCAGAGCATGTGAAAATGGAGAGGGTGGAGGAAGAAACACCAGCAGAATAAATGTCTACTCAGTGTTTTCATAACTCAAAAGGGGTTTCTTCAGGATTCAGCCTGCGTTTTAGGTCCAGCGAATGGAGCTATTCCCTCCCTCCTTCACCTCCCTAGTTCAGTTCATAAACGTGATTTGTCTTGTGTCATTTGGGGATATCAGAGAGCTCTCTTTTCATGGTTATTTTTCTTTCTATAATGTCTCACATTTTCTGCTGTGCTTGGCAGTTTCCAGGAGCTGGATGAATATTCAGAGAGGACTACAGTGACTCCGTTTAAATTGGTATGATAAGAAGAAATGCCAGACAAACAGGGTGAGTTTCTCACTTCAGGACTTTGCAATCCATAATGAACAGAAACTGAAAAAGACTTCTCCATATGATGCACTCCATGGGAGCATTTTAATTTTTCCCTTTAAATTTTCCCTAAGCGTTTATTCTAGACTTTGCCTGACAATAAATTACAGGGCATGCAATTGCCTCTAATGTGGTACGGCTATGTGCGCACGTAAGTAGCAAGACACGTGAGGGTGTGATTTCCTTAAACACAGCCCACTTGGCTGCCACTGGAGGGACTCGCTAGAATTGCAAGCCTTAAGCGGCGAGTTGTGGTACTACTGAAATTGGTTGATCTCATTGTATTTTGATAAGTAACTTTGGTCCCTAGAATCACTTGGGCTGAAGCTGTCATCTCAGCCATGCATGAAGTGCATGTGGAAATGGACTAGTCTAAGAGTTAGTTCTGCAGAAAAAGGATGAAGTAAAGCACGCCTTTACTAGGGGGAGCCCTCTAAGTTACACTTGCTAGCAGTGTGCCAGGATAAGAGCGTGAGGTGATCAATGTAAATGTAGATTACTGTTAAATCTGCAAGAGCTTTGGGCAGTTGCTGCACTGAAACCAGGAGTGAAGTTTGATTCTGAGATAATACTCCCTTTGTATAGCTGCAATCTATGAGACTTTTTCCACCTTTAAGTAACAATGTGAAGGTGTTCCTTGGACTATCAAGCAGAATTTCTATCAAGCCATAGGAAACCTGTGTGGCTTGCTGAGGCAGACTGATTCAGTAGTGTCTTTTGATCTTTATCAGAACTTTTACAGCCAGTTTGTCCTTAAAAGTATATTATAAACTCTTGCTCAATGCCAGGACGATGCTGAAGGTTTCGTTCTTCCTATTGCACCAGAGATGGGTCTATCATAGCAAGAAGACTGGAAACACCACAGCTGAGCTGTGTACCGTGGGGACTCACCAGTTTCCTCCAGGAGCTGCTCCAAGAGTCTTGGGACTATACACTGATGCTGGTCTCTAAGACTCAAATTGATTCCCCCCTACCTCTGAAATCCTACTAGAAGTGCTTATGTTGGTCACCTACTCCAAATTAGTTCTCTGTGGGGAAAGAAAAACATGTAACTTACACCCTCCTTAACGGTGGTGAGCACCAAAGTGGGATTTACACCACCATATATCCGAGCCTGTCTTTGGAGTCACTCAGTCCTTCTCCACTAATCACATGAAGAATCTAGCCAATCATCCTGCCTAGTCATCTCACTTTTCGACAGCTCAAAAGAGTTGTTGCAAATCTCATCTTTGGCTCTTAACTTAGGCAGTTCATCTAGGTGGAAAAATATGGACTTTCAGTGACTTCTCTGAGACCACACACAGAGTTTATGGACAAGGCATTGAGGGCAGCTCTCCCAAAATTCAGACTGCACACTAATCTCTGACTTCCAAAGCTTCTAAAAACTCAGCATTCATGTTTTTACCCTTTTTCTCAGAAAGCACTCTAACAGGGAGGGAATAGGAAAAATAGATAAAAAAGTAATAAAGCATGCCAGGATCTGTGTGTTAACCTATATCTTCACAACCTGAGGAATTAATTACCCCCAACAATAAAACTCAGGGTCTGGAGATGCTTTACAGAAGGACTCAGAGAATAAGATGAGGTCTGCATTGTCTGATGCTGTGTCATGGTGACCTGACACCAAGCTCACATCTCTTCTAGCCCTCCCATGAACCTCCCTGTGCTCCAGAGGGAAGAATTCAGCCTGCAGGGAGGGGATTTACCCTCATAACCCGGTGGCCTTGAGTCAGGAAGACATGTGATAGAGCCATCCAGGACGTGCTATAAACAAATGAGCCAATGGACAAAAAATTAACTGTTATGTCCTGGGGATGAGGCGACACATACTCACAAGGTTGGGTGGGGTTTTTTTGATGTATAAATTCCTGAAGAGCACCGTTCTCAGAGGAGCTGGAGTGATCCACGTACTGAAACTAAACTGACCCTAACTCACCCTGGATTCATGTTGCTGTTGCTGTCAGCTTGCTGTCCTCTATGGGATATGAGTTGCAAAACACAATTTTGTAAGGAAAATACACTGTACAGCCATCTATTTTAAACACAATGTCTATTTTTCATTGCATATTGTAAACCACTTGAGCATTTCTAAAGTGATTCATTCCTTTATCTTCTAAACAAAGAGCTTGTGGCTGCACTGGGCTGGGAATTTATGTTTAGCAAGTAAAAGGATTTCCAAGTTAGGATTGAAACAGGGATATAAAGAGGTCACTTGAAAGCAATGTATTCCTAGAATATAATAGTGTAATTTACGTATGATTGAACTATGCAATCATAAATCAGTACATGTCTGCAAGTCACACATGAGAAATGACAAGGGAAGAACCTTCTCAACTAAATTTTCCTTACCTCTTTCAACTGTACAATGGCTCTCTGTGTACAGCATTTTCTTGCAAGAAGTGAACATACTCAATGATATTTTAATGATGAAAACTTTAGGCAATGAGTATCCTGAACATATAGCTAGGTAGGCCAATGGAGAAAGATGAAGCTAAATCCTTTCAAAACAACATGACACTTTGCACACTTTCTCTGTCTTATAAGCCTGTAGAGTTTGCTGTGTTCATCTGAGTCTACACTCCACTGTCTATAGAGAGCTCCTGGCACTGCCTATACAGAAGTCCTTGTTCTGCCTCTCCTGCTGTGCCTCCTATGAAGTTACTTTGAGACAAAAAAAATAAAAAGTTTCTTTTTTTCCCGTCTATCACATTATGAATGTATATTGTAAATATTTAATTTTTATATATATATATATTTCTGTCCTTTTTAAGGAACAGACTTTCTTATTTTTTTCTACCAAGTTTGTTTTATCTTTTTCATGTCTGATTTCATATCACAGGATCACAGGATCTTCATGGTTGGAAGGGACCTTTGAGATCATCGAGCCCAACCATACACACACAAAACCCCCCCCAACAATCTTGGGCACTAGAGCATGCCCTGAAGTGCCACGTCTACACGTTTCTTAAATACCTCTAGGGATGGTGACTCTACCACCTCCCTGGGCAGGCTGTTCCAGTGCCTGACCACCCTCTGAGTAAAGTAATACTTCCTTTATATCCTGAACTTGTAGTTCCAGGCTTTACGTTATGTTCCCCAGCTCCTTCATTAACATACAAATCTTTGCACAGTTTTTGACTGGCCATAATCAGTGCTTTGCATAAATAAGGAACAACAGAGAAAGCCTGGAATTTTTGAATGTGAACAGTCTGAATCTCATAAAAAAGGAACAGGAAACCAGATAAAAACTACTGCACAAGAAAACAGGAATAAGCAGGGAATCTTGAAATAAAAAGAAAGATAAAAAATACAGCAACAATAGAGGAGCTTGATTAGACAAGAAAGCTCTACCTGCGAAATTAGCAGGCTTTTGGGATGAAGCGTGCATTGTCAGGAAGGATTTGATCTGGTCCACGATGAGACGTACTAAAATAGGGAATAGAAAAGTTTTCAGCTATGCCAATAAAAAGACAATATAAGAATAAGGCATGCAACCGGTGCTCATTGAGTACAGTTTAAAGAAAAAACCTGTTCTGAGTATGTCATAAAAAATAAAGGAAAAGTGCCTGAGTTTCATTAAAAATGGTGATGCTGTAAATAGGAATGAATGAGGGAGTTACCATACTTGAATATATTAAAAATCCTAATGGTCAATGTCTTGAGCAATCTGCTGTAGCTGACCCTGTTTTGTGTAGGGGACTTGGTCTAGATGGTTACCAGAAGTTCCTTCCAAACTCAATCATTTTGTGATTCGGTGAAAGCAGAGTATGAGGTGGAGTTGAAGCAAGATCTAAGCAACTTTTAGAGCTGGAGAAGGGAAGACAAGAGACTGGATCTTCTCCATCCCTCAATGCAAAAGGAACTGGCATACAATTCTGCAAATCTGATAACGTGGATTTTAAAAACATTTATCAAGGTGGGAATAGAACTGTTTGACTAAACTATAACAAAGGTGACTCCTAGCTTTAAAAGTGGGAAAACTAATTTTCTGGGGAATTTAAGTGTCTACTATTCTTATCTCAACAAGACAAAAGTGAAATATTTTACAGATAAAGGAAATGAAGGTGATCTCGTATGTCCAGAGCTGAAAGGGTGCCACATGGGATGTCTTTAGTTAAGAAGACAGGGATTTCAATAGCAAATAGAAATCACATCTGTCTAAAAAGGAGACAAAGAATAGGTATTGCAAAAGAGACTCTGTAAGCCTAAAGAGGTTAGTATGACAGAGTAGTTTGAGGAAAATTTTTGGAACAAAATTTATTGAATATAACCGCCCTTGGAAAAATGGATGTGCTCTGATAAAATCTGTTACTGAGAGAGAAGTGGGGAGCACTTTCATTGCAGAGAAATTGTGCAATATTGGATAGGAAGTACGTAACACATGGCCTTGTCAAGTGGTATAATGAAAACAGCAACGTAAAGCCCTGCAATTCAGGATCTATAGCCAAAATTTTGCTTTTCATTTGGACATAATCCCCAAAAAAGTCCTTTGCATACTAATTGAATTTGAAAAGGGATGCCTTTTTAGCAAAATTCAGTTATTCAAAAGGGACATATCAAGCAAGGTAAGTCCAACAGTGATGAGGCAGTCTTCAATGCCTGTCTTGTAGGTATGCTCAGACCTTGCATTGAGTCCTTGAGATTTTTTATCATCTAAACAGGAAGAACTGAAACTAGCTGGAAGATCAGAAAAAAGAGAAATTGTCTTCCAAGAAGGAACTACATAACATTGATTTATCCGACTTGGAAAAATGAGAGCTGAGAAAGTTGTGATTGTTTTCTAGTCACAGACATGGATGATTAAACAGTGAAGAGAAGCAGCACTGGTAAGTGGCTATAAACTGGCTGAGGATAAATTTAGGTTGGACATGAAATTTTGTGACTGTGGGAGCAAGGAGATTCTCTGAGAAGGCTATTTGGAGCAAATAACCTCAACATTTTAAATACAGTCTTGATCACTTTAGGAAAGAAATGATATGTTGTGGTTGCTTGGGTTTGCTTGGGGTGGATTCACTGGCCCATAAAGGACTTTCTGGTTCCATATTCTTCTATTCAGGGTTTGTTGGGGTTTTTTTTTCTGTACGTGTCGACTAACATCTTAGTGTTTCCCTTCCGCATTTCCCTCTCCAAACAAAGATATGGTTTCTGGTGAGCTTAAATTTTTGTAAACGGATCCAGGGAGTTATGAACTGCGGAACATTTTTTTTGGTCTGGCATATTGTTTATTTAATTTTAGCAATCTTTCCAACCTAAAATCAACAGCACCCCCAGCCTCTATGAGTCAGTGTTAGGTGTTGATGTGTTCATTCTCTCTCAAGGGACTTTGGAGGGGAGGGAAGGAGGTGTCAAACACATTATGCTAATACCCTCTATTCAATGGCTTTAGAAAAGAGAAAGGTAAATATGTAACAGCTGGGGTCAGAGTGAACTTAGATGAACCACAATTTGAGAGGACATGGTCAGAAGGGAGAGATTCACCTGCAGGACAGTGATCTTGTCTAGCTCTGCAATAAGGTGATAGATAGGATGCTGTATCCAAACTTACAAAGCTTTCCTTTTTTTTTTTTCAAGAAGTACAAGATAAGCCTAGGGCCAGGAGGCATCTAACACACCACTTGTTCCAGTGAAGAAATCACCAGTGCAAGAGTCTGCAGCAAATCCAGGTATAGAAAGAGAGGTCAGGGAAGAGCAGGGAACATGGCTAAAGGGCAGCAAACTTAGGAAATACATATATAGAAGGTGTTCTGGAAGATCAAAACCAGTGTTCACATAGGTGCAGCAATTTTTGGCTAAAGACAGAGGCAGAGTCTGCATTTAACAGAACGGAGATCTTATCTGGGATGGCTGCATTCATAAAGCAGCACATGACCCATGTTTGCACGCATCTGAAGAACAGAGGCAGTCCTCTGCACAGTCAAAACATTTGATTCCTTATATCTCTCCCTAGTCCTATTCCAATGATCATGCACACATTGTTCTTTCACTCCACTGCATTTAATGGGGTAATTTTCTCCAAGGCAATCTCTGGTGCATAACTGATAGTGGTTCTCACCACAGATATCTTCCTATAGGCAGCAAGTATGAGATGGGGACATTTCTGCATCTGTATGCCCATCCTCTTCCTACACCTTGCATGGACAGTCACAAGACCTGATGCCATGCCATAGGACAGGCAATACAGCCCGCATGTGTGTCTACAGATGAAAAAACCATGCTAGTGAGCTGGATCCACATCACTTCAGGCGCTTTGAACTGCAGAAAACAACAATGCATTAGGTATTGCACCCTCAGGCAGGCTGTCTTTGCATTATAGGCAAAGCTTGTTTTAACCCACACCTCTGCCCCAGAGCCAAAGGAGGATTCTGGCTCTGAAACAACGTTGCTCTTAAATCATGTTTGTGTTCTTTCCATTGTGCAGCTGGGAGCTGCTTGTAGTGCTCTGTTACTACTGACTGGCCCCATGTTTGAGAGGCTGGTTGCAAGATTTGGTTTTTCTATGGTTTGCAAGTGTCAAGGCATGAAATTCAGACTTACATCCATGCCCCAAAATCCCCCTAAACCAGAGAGAGCAAAGTTAGAGAAGGAAGAAAAGGGTATTTAGAGAACCGTTATGCTTCGTTAGAAGTCAATACTCCTAAGAAGTCTCCAGTCTTAGGGCTGTTATTCTTACAAAGCAGAAAGAAAAAAGCCAGGGACAAAAAGAGGTGAATTGCACAAGAGTCATTCAGAGGAACATGTATGGAAGTGACCTGTGTCCAGAGCCCAAAGAAGAGAGGAGGCTCATTCATAGACAATCAAGAAAATGTCCAGACCTGGCTTATTTAGATCTTTTTTGGTACCCACAACATTTTCATGCAAAATTGCCTGATTAAGGACACATGCTAGGTTCTAACAAATGTGAGTTGGGAAGTAAATTTCCAAGGCAGGGCAAAAGAAGAAAGATATATTATCCTACATCTGTGGGCCTTCTTACATTTCCCTATGAATTTCCCAAGAAGGGAAGGACGTGGTGAGGAAAGCAAATGAATTTATCCTCACTTGAAGATAAGATTTTATATTTTTCTGAAAGGCATGTTTTCATCCAGCTTCTGGGAAAGAGAAAAGGTCAAAGAAAAGTCCTTTTCCAGATAGATGTGATGAGCAATGGCTGGGTTAGCCTGTTTGAAAACAGTTCCTATGTCTGTGCGGCCACTTGCAGCGCTGAGCCCCATGTAAAAAGAAGTGCCCCTTGCTTTGCTTTTGCCACAGATGGCCGTCACCTTTGGTGACCTGAGCATCCCTTTGCAGGCTGGATTTCAGCGCTGCAAGGGACAGATGGAAAGAACAAACAAAAGCTCCCCTTGGCTATTTGTGTACTATAAATAATATATTTTTAAAGCTGGAAGGGAGCCCAGGAGGAGTTTTTCTGGTCTCAGCCGCTGGTCCCAGGGGAGGTGAAGGTTCTAGTGGGGCTTGGGGCTTCAGGGGAGGCCTCAGACAGCTCCTGCACACAGCAGGATTTTTCCAGATTTCACTTTTCACTGGAGCGAATCATTCAAAAATATTTAAAAAGAAGGGCTTAATTCTGCTGCTTCTGGGGGTTACACCGGGGCAGCCAAAGGACACGCACCCAGCCAACAGCCCCTGAATTGTTTGGTTAGGAGTTAACGTGTGCATGCACACGTGTGGGAGGGATTGGGGGGCCATGGAGAGGGCTGCAGAGACTTCGGCTTTGTTTTTTGTCAAAACAGATCGCACGTGGATGGCAGGCGGGCTTGCATGGGAGGGGCTGGGGGACACAGACAAATTACTTAGCTCGGGTCTGGCTGGGGATACCATTAGCTCAGTAAATACCCTTTTTGAAGGAAAACTAACAAAAAGCCACCCCCTTCTTCCCCCAGCCTGGGGAAGGATGCAGCCACTTTGCTTCCCCTACTCATTTCTCTCTCCATCCTCCCTCTCTTTCTTTCATATGTCCTTCTTCAAGTCACCCTGTTTTGAAACCTTAAGTCTCCCCCATACCAACTACTATCCTCTTTTTCACTGTCCATATTTCCCTTTTCTTCCTTAATATTTTCTCTCCTTTTTTTTCATTTCTTTCCTCTAGCATCTTCTTTCCCTTTACACATCTCACAGATTTTTTTTTTTCTTTTTCTTCTGGGTCTCCTCTGCATCCCTTCTGCCTTTCCCTCCCTCCTTATGTTATAGCGATACTGTAGGTTGGTATGCTCAGCCCCTGCTGAACAACCTGGCTTCTCCCCAACAGCAGAAAAGGAGAAAGAGCCATGCTTGCCAAGACCTTCCCTAGTCTAGAGGATCAGATGCACCTACCCCCAGCACAGAAAGAGCCAGGGTGAGCACTACACAGATTTATCCCCTACACCAAGATCAGCTGTGCTGGAACTCAGCTGATTTATATCACCTGGAGACTGAGGCTGAGCTATTTCAATTTATGCCAGCTGGTAACTGTTGCAAGTTCAGCTGCTATTGCTGGAGGACTGTATCCTGCTCTTCAGGTTTGGCTAACAGCTTGTTCCTTTTCAGACTGCTGAGCACACAGTCCATTTTTTTTTTTAAAAGCTTATTTCTGCATGTATGTTCACCTAGCTGGACTGAACTATGTAGTTGTTGATACAGTGCATTTCTTGTGCTCAAATGTTACTCTGAAAGTTCAAAGCTGTTCCAAAACACAGAAATGCATTGCCTCCATTTTAAATGCACTCTTGAGGAACTCCAGAAACAGTTATCCGCAAACATCTTTTAAAGCATCCTTCAAAGTTCTCAGGGGTCTTCTGGTATTGCTTATCATAGAGAAGGCAGGCTAATAGGCTGCGTTTCACTTTTTCTTCTCTCTCACCTTGAAGACTGAAGCAAGACGTTCTGGAAGCCTCACTGGCCTGAAACTTTCACTGGTGAGCTGCGTGCACATATACTATCGACCACTTTATAGTTCTTGGATTGTTTCCTGACATTGCTTCATGGAGTTTTTCTTGCAGATTTGGCAGTCAGGTGGTTTACCTGAGATCCTACTGTTCTCAACGCTGCAGCTGTCCTATAGACTCTGTGGTGGGATTTCTTCTTCATCCCATGGGAATTAGTTCAATGCACTTTGAGTTCAACTCCATCATCACATTATCAAGAGCTAAGCAAGCTTTGGGCACACAAATAACTGGAACAGGAGAAGCCTCGTATTCAAGTAGCTCCATTAACTTACTTCAAAAAGCTGGGTGGTCTTGCCCATCTTCCCTATCTAGGAAAAGACTGACATTAACTTCTGAAGCAGGTCTGGGCACTTCCTGGGAGACTGTTACTTGGACTTGGCTAAACCCATACAGGAGAAGAGAGGGCTAAGGGGACATCTTATTGTTATCTTCAGCTACTTGACGGGAAGATATGGAATAGGTGGAGACAAACTCTTCTTGAAAATGCACAACAGAAGGGCAAGAGGCAATGGCAGAAGTTGCAATAAGGAAAACCCTGATTACATATTAGGCAAAAAAATATTTTTGCCATAAGGATGACCAAACACTTGACTTGGATCCAGAGACTTTGTGAAATCTTCATCCTAATCCAAGTTGACTCTGCTTTAATCTGAGGGATTGTATCAGAGATGTCCAGAGGTCCTCACCAACATTCATTATTCTATAGCCATATTGACAATTCATCAGACCATTGCTCAAATCTGGCTCTTAGCCATAATTTTTTGCTAGTATAGATGAAACTTTAGATTTCAGGAAAGCTTTTCCATTTTTCTCTACTGTTCTCTGTTGTTTGCTGCATGTCCTCCTTGAGATTTACTCACCTATTTTTTCCCCTGTTGACTGGGTTTTGATATTTCTATTCTTTCAACCAACTCCTTTCATGTTTCTCCTGCTGCTTACTGTCCCACCTGCTGTGGCAGACACTCTGACTTTGCGTTTTTCACATAGCTTGAATGCATCCTGCTGGAGATAAGGGTCTGTCAAAAGCATGAGGAATCCCAGTACTTCTTACAAACTCATTCCATTTAATCCTCAGGGTTTTGTTTTGTTTTCATAGGGCATTTACTTTCCAAAGCATTGAAATATCTTGTTTATACTTTTGATGGGTTTCCAGCGCTCACATCTGTGTGTAAAGGTAGAAAGAACATCTGAGCTGAAGAGCCAGAGTTTGGTCTGTCGGCTGCAGGTTTTCAGTGATCCAAGATCCCGAATATCAGCAGCTTCCTTGCCAATTCATGATATTATTTCCTGTTGTACTTCCTTGCCAGTCATGATTCTGCCAAGACACATGAATAAGTTCACCTTTTGTAACCTTTTGCCCTCTAAAAGACAACCTTTGAGCTGGAAACTGCTGAGAATCTCACTGTCTTCTTATTTTCAGCACGTTGGATTTTCTAATGCTGGATGGTGGTTTGGTTTGTGCCTGCAGAGTAGCTGAGCTGTTGCTCAAGAGAACTGCCATCAGCAAACACAACATATTTTGATCATCTACTCCAGAACTGTCTCTGCTTTCCCTTAGAGGAGTCAGTGGTGGAATCAAATAGGACAGGTGATACATACATATATATATATGTATATATACAGGCTTTTCTTGACCCATGAAGGCTGCCCTCTGACCAAAAAAAGACTTGATAATGTTGATTATTTTTCTTGGAATACCCCAACACTTCAGGGTATCCTAAATTGAATCATAAGGAAGTCTGTCAAATGCCTTTTCAAAATCTGTTCAGTGTGGATTTAGGCATTTGATACTTAATTTGATGGTTATTCAGAGAGTAAAAAGTCTGTCTGACACATGATCTTCCCAGGTTGAACTGAATGTTGTCAAAACAGAAAAAAAAATATGCATTGAAGCAGCAATTTTGAACTGAGCTGAAGAACAGATTTCATACTCTATGAGGCTTAAGATCCAACACAGGAAGTCAACATGAGCAAATTCTGATCGTTGCACTACAGTAACTGTGGTTACTGTACATGAACAGCATACCTAACATCTGGATCAGTAAGAATGGCACTGTATAAAAGAAAGAAAAGAAATCAAAGAAAATATAAAATAAAGCTAAAAAGTATCTCCTTAAAAAGAAGTAGCAAAAATTTTTCATAAAACAAAAGATTAGAAACTGAGATGGGTGGATATTAGTGAAAAGGGGGCTTAAAAGAAATGGCTGCAGAAAGAAGTGAGAAAAAACTGTTCGATTGACAAAGTCTCATACTAACTAGTAATTAGAGAGAAGGCTAAAGATGGAGGAAGAGAGGAAAGATAGTGAGTTTTGGAGCACATTTAAGAAACACTAGGCTCATGAACTCCTAAAATATCTGTCAAGAAAACAAAGCACCCCAAATTAGCTGTTATGTCATCACAAACTAAACACACAGGGTAAAAAAAAAAGAAACTTCCCTAACGATTTGAATTATGACTGCATTACTGAGATATATTGTGTATGATTATGAGACCCTTCATAAAAGCCTTGGAAACAAAATATGGGGCCAGAGTATACCTCTAATACAAAGGGTAAAATAAAGACACCAAAAAGAACATGATTAAAGGGGCTGCAGTAACAGCTTTGGGGAGAAGCAGCATTTGGGGCAAAATTATTTTAAAGGGAGCAAAGGGGAAGGATGCAAACAATGATCATTGAAACAATAAAATGAAACAACCATTTGAAAGTACAGCTCCCCTCCAGTAAGAGTTTGAAATCCATCCCTGATGCAGACTTGCTTACAGCTCAGTGACAAAGGTGTCCCCTAAGTCTAGAGGTTAAGTGTCCCAAGGAAAGTGCTCCTGAGCACTGGTAGGTGGAGTCAGAACTCAGCTTGCATCAAAGCAGAGGCAGGATGCAGCCCGTGGTAATAGAATGATAGTGCAGTTTGGGTTGGAAAAGACCATTAAACACCATCTACTCCAACATCACTGCCATAAGCAGGGACAACTTTCAGTAGACAGGATGCTTAAAACCCTGTCCAACCTGACCTCGAACACTTCCAGGGATGAGGCATCCACAACTTATCTGGGCAACCAGCTCAAATGTCGTACCACACTCATCATAAAATATGTCTTCCTTATGCCCAACTTAAATCTACCCTCTTTCAATTTAAAACCATTGTCCCTTGTCCTAGTACAGGTACCTACAGGCTCTGGTAAAAAGACTTTCTCTGCCTTTCTTATAAGCCCCTTCTATATACTGTAAGGCTGCAATAAAGTCTTTGAGCCTTCTCTTCTTGGGGCTAAAAAACCTCAACTCTCTCAGCTTTTCTTCATAGAAGAGCTCTTTCAGCCCTCTTATAATTTTTGTGGACCTTCTCTGGACCCACTCTAACAGGTCCATGACTGTCTTCTGCTGGAGACGCCAGAGTTGGACACAATACAGCAGGAGGGATCTCACCAGAGTGGAGCAGAAGGACAGAATCACCTCCCTCAGCCTGCTGGCCACACTTCTTCTGATGCAGCCCAGGTGTTAGGTCTCGCAGCAAATGCGCTTTGAGACATCCTGTTTTTCCTTTGGGTTCCCACACCAGGATGTGGTTGGCTTTCTGGATTGCAAGAGCACACTGTCTGCTTATGTCTGATTTTTCACCCGCCAGTATCCCCAAGTCCTTCTCTGCTGTGTCTCAGTGATGCCAGTGTACCATGAGTTTGAAAAAAAAAAAGTGTGTCCTCCTTTCCAAATGCTGTAAAGGTTCAGGTTGCCCCTGAATTTTAGCTCTACTGTAGACCTCCTGAATTTAGGAGATGTCAATGCAACCTAAAGTATTTTGAGTCAGGCAGCCCTATGCAGTAGCTGTTTAAATAGCCTTTTTTTGACCTAAATTCTGCATTGTCACTGAAGTAGTAGGTGTCAATTCCACCCTAGATGACTACTTCATATGTAGTCATCTATCTTTCAATCTATCTATCTTTTGTCTAGGTATCTCATGCTGTTTGTGTTACCAAAGTATCCCTTGATAGTCTGAAATTGTGGCTATCAACGTCATGTTCAGATCCGATTTCCTTTACAGCTCCATCTTTAATTGTATTTCAATTTATTATTTTTCTAATGTTCACTAAAAATAATACACAGCAGCATCCATTGTCCTCATACATGCATAATCTCCTGTAATTGGGTATTTCCTCCAATCCATCCTGTCAGCTTGAAAATATTGAATGAACTAGCTGTCACGATCAGTTAAGCTTTATTAAAAACTGCAACCCAATATCTTTGATGTTGGCTCACTGGGAACTGTCTGACATAATCCCACAAATTCTTTCAAAAGCACGGTCATGGGCATGCCCTGCATGTTTTCCCAAGAAGTTTAGACAGCGTAGGGCTGTACTCATAAAATCACAGAAATTAGAGATGAGGAAAAGACTTCTTATTATAACATCATTTTGGACATTGATGGGCAAATTTTCAAATAATGGCAGAGCTCCAAATAGGATGCAGGTGCTCTGTCTCCTGGGATCAAGGAACTGATCAGTAAAACTCATTCTCTTCTTCGCACTTATGTTAGGCAAACTGCTATAGAATCAATATATTTCTTCAGTGATAATTTTAATTTACATTTGATGGTACAAATTTCAAATCCAATAGGGTTTGAGTTCTGATTAGAAAACTTTTGTGCTTGTTTAAGATTGTCTTCTGACTCTCATGATATTATAGATCCAAAGCCAGAGTGATATGACATTGGAGAATCTCAGTTTTCTTTTCCAAACAGAAGTGAGAATCTAGCCCATCTGTTGGTAGAAAATGCTCAGCTTTAAAAAAACAGAGAAAAACCAAAACCAATCCATAATTATCTCCTTTTTTCCTAAACGTATGCTTTTTAAGCCAACTGGAAGATATGTGCCAGGGGAAGAGGAAGAGAGTGCTGCTTCATGACTTCTGAGCATTTGGAATCAGTGATACAAAACACTCAGGCTTCTGTTTGTCTGCATGGAATAACCTTTTACCCTCCAAACCTCACCCAACAGCTTCACAAAATAACAGGTTTTGTGCCATACAACTCTCAGCAGCTGATACCCAGCCGCCTGTCTGCCTCTGGGCGCTTTGGCATTTACAGTTGGCTCATGCAACGTGTTCATACTGTACCTAATTTCAAGTTGCAGGTGTGAAACAGGGTGTGAATTTCTATGCCCCAGAGAAACTGCACAGAGAAACTTCAAAATGCTATAATTGAGGTGCTGAGATAGAAACATTTTCTGGAGACATCACCAAAACACCATTCTGTGACTCTAAAGGCTTGGGAAGGAGAGAGGAGTGGAGAAGAACATCTCCACATGGCTTTTAGGCTAGGGAAGTGTGGATTTAGTGCCTAATAAAGACATCTGAAGCATTGACTGTTCCACTGATGAGTGGGTGGGAAACCTCCAGGAAGGGAGGTGAGAAAGAAGAAGGGGAGAGCCGAAGAAAAGGACCAAGGAAAAGTCAAGAAGAAAACAAAGGGAGAGATGCTGGCAGACATTAAAGGCAGAAGACTTTCCCACTGAGCAAGGCTGTAGGCAACAAATAATAAATAATAACAAAGTCATATTCTGTACTACAAAAAGCCCATATTTTGGCCCTGATCTCTGAGCACTCATCACAGTGACGTCAATGGGAGCTTTGCAGCTGATCAAGGGGTGTTTACAGCCTTCCATTTTTATCCCAGCTCATCAGCCAGGGTACGTGTTTCATGAAACATCAATGGAGCTGGAAGTCCGCCCTTTCCATTGAAGTTGTCAACTCATGCTCTAGAACATGGGGGAACTTTTGCTGACAAGTCACCATTTGTCTCGCCATGTTGGTCAGAATGTGGAGGCAATTTTTTTTCTAGGACATTCAGCCATGCTTGGCTTCTTTTGCATGCTTGGCAGGAGAGCAGTCTCTCCACAGCCTTGCAGTCTCTCTCTGCTCTCATTTCCTGCATCTCAGGGTGCTTGCCAGGACTCTCTGACATGCTGGGCAACTTTTTTCCCTGCAGAATATGTCAGAAGAACTCCAAAACCCATGAACTGACACAGCCAACTTGTGTTTTTAATCATTGTCCTGACAAACACATGAGCACCGTATCTGTAGGAATCATCATCTTATCAAGTCTTTTCCTTTAAATAGTTGCCCTACAGAAGAGGTACACCTTGTGCTACTGCAAGCAACCAAGCAAGCCACTCACAGCTTAATGAGGTCCCTTGTGTGCTATGTTCGCAGAATAGGAATATTTTCATTTATTGGAGCATCTTCCCAAGAAAATTATTCAGAGGACAGGTCATGCAAGTGGCTGACATTTCAGAAACCAATGGACAGTAGCGGAACAGATACCAAAACACTCCATCTGCTTTCATAAGATGCTTGGAGAGACTCAGAGGTTGGTTGTCATAAAGCTGAGGACATTTTCTGTCTTCTGAGCTCATGTCAAATAATGATTTTATCACTGATGGGACACTAGCGTGTTAGTGATGTGTGAGGGTGCCCAAAGGTCTTGGATTAGATCTGACTTTGTTAAAGTAATCCACAATAAATAAATAAATGAATGAATAAACAAAAAAAAAAAAAAAAAAAAAATGTGCAAATCTCAGTTTGCTCAGTCAGGAAAGGGACTGCTGGGTCCTTATCAAATGTGTTTCTTTTTTTTGTGGCTGTATCCCCAAACTTTAGGGATCCTTCTATTTTAGCAGCAGACAAATAATTTCATAGCATCAAAACAGAAAAAACCTCAGCCTGGGCGATTCTCCAGACCTGTAGCAACTTATTGGTCCCACATAAACCTAAGATTTCAGTCCTGACTAGTCTATAAAGAATTAGTAAACTGTTCACAAAGAGCTAGCAAGTATAATACAATCCAACAGAGCAGGAAATTGAAGTATTTATAGTGCTTTCTACTGATGTGCTTATTATTGTCTGCAGCACGTGATTCTTAGATCCATAAATTGGACATTTTCATCACTTCTGCTAGTCATATAATCATCTTCCATAAACTGTCACTGAAGAAAATCTTAAAAAGGAGTATGGCCAGTTTATTAGAAATAAAGAGTTGCTTGTGGGAAAGCCGCAGAGACACCCTATGAAGGTAGAGTCAGGATTTTGCTACTCCTCACAACGTCACTCCAGAGACCCCAGGTATTTCCTACGGTAGTGTTTTCCAATGTTGTTCTTTTTGAATTTTCAGAACTCTAGATACTTCCAGGGGATGTGCCATCCCCACTGAGTTATATGAAGCTTTCTGACAATAAGTTAACACTTCTTGGTTATCTTGCACATACACCTTTGGAGTGTTCCAAAGATTTCCAGTTATCTGCCAACCACAGCTTGGGAAATGCCTTCCTAAAGGCAGAAACTGTTTGTTATGTGCCTGGTCATCACTTGCTCAGAACTTCTCTTTAGCTGCTGTAGCTAATATTGCAGTAATAAGCAGTGCTCGACTCTCTAGAGAGTGAATGTTTCTTTGACAAATGCAGTATTGGACTCTCCATACAGGCTGACAGCTTGAATCTACAAGCCTGATACATGGAAGAAATTTGTAGCTCACGAAAATTTACTACTACTCTTGTTCATGGCAGGACTGTGTGCTGTCTATGCATATTGTCAGCTTGCATTCAAAAAATGTTGCCTTTGCAAATAAATCAGCCCCTCTTCATACATTTCCAAAAAAGGCCATGATTTTCAGGCAGACAAGGGTCCCCACCAGTCTTTGAGAGCAGGTGGAAGTCATCTAATACAAAGCCATCAGAAATCAGTAGCTCTAGGAACATGCCACAGCTTGGGGACAGGATGGGAATTTGTGACATGAAGTCAGAAATGAGAACATTTCAGGGGAAGGGAGGAGATGCTCTTCATTCAAAAGTGGACTCATTGATGTACAAAGAGTTGTTCCCAATTTCCAGGAAGCCTCAGCATCAGCTCCAAGCAAAACCTACTGGGTTGCTGGAGGACTTATGTTTTATTTCATTTTTTAAAAGTACAAGTTAAAAAAGATTTACATGTCAAGTAACATGAGACAATTTGTGTGTGTCTGTGTGTTATTCCTTCTAAGTCAGTGTGTTTTTAGAGAAAATTTTATTCATGAGCACGTTTGGCAAGTTGAGCCATTTAAAAAAATACATTAAAAAAAGAAAGACCCAAACTGATATTTTGGCATGCCACCAAATCCCATTAAAAAGAGAGAAAAACCCACCCTAATATCTTTTTCATAATCCAAAATGCAGGGACATGTTTTAGTCATTTATGGCTTATGGGCTCAGAACTCCCACAACTGCTTTGAATTAGGAAGACCTTTTGGTCCCATTTTTCCAGATTTCATCCTGTTACAAATGCTTGTTTTCTTCTTCCTTCTCTCCTTTTTCAATAACGTAACATATGGATATGTGTGCAGATTTAATCAGTTCAGCAGCATTCCCATTCTTCCCCTTTTCCCCATCTCTAATACAGGTGACAGTGAATGGGTTTCACAGCAAAGGTGCTTGCTGTGTGCATTGTTTTGAGTTAGAGCAAGAAGTGTTCTGAAAGTTGGATCTGCCATTAAAAATATGCCAGACTTGGCCATTCATGGTCATAATCATCCTAGACCCCCCTGGTCTTCATACCCGCAAATGAATGTGCGGACTTTTCCATTCTGGTGGGACCCTATGGATAACCCCAGGAAATGCAAGACTCTGAACCTGCCTGGACAGAAGCCAGCTCATAAAATCATAAATACAGTTATAGATTAGAGGAGGGGTCCATCTAGCCTTTTACCCCATTTCCAGCAGTGGTCTTGGTGGATCCTTAGCACAGCATAAGGACATGGCATAAATGAGCTTTCTTTTAGTCTGTTCTCCAAGCCTCTGACTGTCATTATAACCAGACATTCATGCAACTTCTCTATGGCTCAGTTATGCACTCTCGGATGTCCATAGAAGTTCTGCTCTCTATTTCAGCATCTGGTCCTGCTAAAAGAGAAGGGGAAGCATGGAGAGAGCAAAATTTATTAGGAGGCTATTTTTCAGGTAGGAGTGTTTTTGTTTGCGTTTTTTTTCATATGATCGAGGTAAAGATCCTCTAAGGCTTAAAAAAAACCCCAACTGGGTCACACATCAACATAGAAGGGATGACTGTGTCCACAGAAAATTTCTATTTCGTTAAAGAAAAGGAAACTGTGGAGCTGAATGTCCCTGAATTGGTAGAAATGTTTGGGTTTAGGAAGGCATAACAGTAGTTTTAAACCAGATGTGCCCACACTGGGAGTGTGATGTACAAGGCAACTCAGCATCCCCTTCCACAGAAATATAACACAATGGTCTTCGGCTTCTGGGAAAGAGATGGGAATGAATAGCAAGGATGAATGGCAGCTTTTCTTTTTGTGGAGTGGTTTTGGAAATAAAGAAATTCAATTTAAGCTTCACTTAGATAAAACCAGAGTCCTTCTGGCTCCCTCAGCCAAAATCTGGTCTCTTTGCTCTGTGGAGGTTGCTCCTACCACTGCCTTTATTCCAGTTTTACACATAGGGAAAAGACACAGAGCAAACTCTCAAAGGACAACCTGTCTGTTTTTTCCTGGGTCATTCAAAGGAGCTTCCTGTGGAGCGATGATACATGGGTTTAGCATAGAGGATCTGGATGAAGATGTCCAGCTGCAACCTTACTTCACTGGGAAAGTTGAGGATGCTCATTGTGTTAAAAAGACTGATTATTTTTTATTGTTCTTTTTAGTTACAATTTGACATCCAGAAATCTTAACCAGATACAGACCACTCCTTCTACCAGCTGTAAACAAGGACAAGTTCATAGAAAATATCACTACTTTTTTCCCCCCTTTTTATTATTAAAACAATTCAGTGAGATTAGTATAAGTTTTACTCCTTTGTAAAGAAATAAGTTCACCAGAAATGGGGCACTGAAAATCTTAGTAAAGCACAGATAGCATTGTGAGGTTTTTGCCACAATGTTTTTCAGGGATTTAATATGGATCAGAGGCCAAACCCTACTTATTCTCTAGACTAGGAGCAGCAAGAGTAAATATCTGTCGCTGAAATAACATATTCCCACTGCTCCTGGAAGAGTATATTATATTATTGCCAGTTAATATAATTATTAATTATTAAAGTTGGCAATAATGATGATGATTGTTACAAATATCATTATCATTATTGCTACTACTGCTGAGCTTAATCATGACTAGGAAATGCTTCTCCTAGGAGGTGTATGCAAGTACGGAATAAAACATTCCTGTCCCCAAGGATTTTGTGCACATTGGCTGTTAAAAATCATTGGCAAAAATCAGAAAGAAAGGGACTTTTTTGTTACATAGAGAACAATCAGAGGTGTGCTCTGCTGTCCACTGCTTGATGGGCCCAGTTTTGGGTCCTCATCAAAAAGTTATGAAAGCAGGAGCTTTCATTGGAACATAAGACGTTCCACTTGAATATGAGGAAAAACTTTTTCACGGTGAGGGTGACGGAGCCCTGGAACAGGCTGCCCAGGGAGGTTGTGGAGTTCCCTTCTTTGGAGATTTTCAAGACCCGCCTGGATGCCATCCTGAGTAGCATGATCTGACATGCTCTGGGTGGTCCTGCTTTGACAGGAGAGTTGGACTAGATGATCTCTATGGTCCCTTCCAACTCTAAAAAATTCAGTGAAATTCAGTAAAATTCAGGAGAGTTCAGTGAAGGCCACAAAGGCAGGCAAAAGGCTGGATCATGTGAAATACAAGGAGAGGCTGAAAGATTTGCATATTTTCAGCCTGGAGAAAAGAGGTTTAAAGTGGAATCAAACATTTTTAATGAAATACCTTAATGGGATTCAGAGAAAGGATGAGCCATCAGTAAGGTGCCCTGTAAATAAGATGGACAAAAAGACGGAAAAAGTTTCATGATGAGGGTGGTAAAGCATTGAGACAGGTATCTGGAGAGCTTAATGATCACCATCCTTGGAGATACTCAAAACTTAGCTGGACAAGCCACTGGACAACCTGATCTGACATTGGATGAACTTTTCTGTTCTTTTTTATCCCATTGGAAGGTTTTCTCAATCTATCTGCTTAAGAGGTTACGTGGCAGAGAAAACTAAGATGTAGGTAGATAGGGACTGTCCACCCTGAAAAAGGTATGACTGACTATGATAGATATCTATCTGATAGCCTAGAATAGATAGACGGGTATCTTAGATATTCACCAAATCATGGGTAATGTGAAGAGTAGAGTGTTATCCACCCCTTCTCACAAATCAAGTAATAAGAGACAGTGAAAAATTTAAAGGTAATAATTTTAAAACACACAAAAGGATTGTTTTTGCATAAACTGCAAAAGTTTGTTGTCAAATGCATTCTCACATGACATTTTTTGGGTAATATGTATGAATGGCATTTCCAAAGTGAACAGAAGAAATCATGGAATCTTTATCAGGAATCTTTGGGTATTAAATGTGATAATTTGGCATATGATGTCCCTAACTCAGTAGTGGCCAAAAGCTGGAAACTTGTGTCTAGAAAGAGGGTCACTCTTGCTCCATTCTACTTTTTGCTAAAATTTATGTCTGGCAGAGACAGGACACTGAGTTAGATGAACCTGCAACCTGAGCCAGGATGGCTCTTCCTACCTCCTTATGAGATGGCAATTGGAAAGGCAGGATGAGGTCCTCAGCTGGTTTATACTGACGGAGCTCCATGGATTTCCCTGGCTCTGGGCCACTTTACACCAGCCAAAGATCTGTCCTGCAGAGTTTGGATCCTTGTAACTAAGTGTTTCCCTGTAGTTTACGATGATGAAACAATAGCAAAGTGCCCATCTGCTGCTATCAAATCATAAGCCAGCATATTTTCCACAGTCATATGTTAGTGCCTGAATGGCCATGACAGATTTACTACAGATCTAATATAATAAACTTGGGGTTACGTTTTAGTAGCTCTCTGCCTAGTTAGTGGAGTGGAACTGTAATAGGCACAGCATGCTAGGCCAGGACTAGGTCTCGTGACTCAGTAACATGTGTTTTATTGCTTCTTGAGTTCCTGCTGAACAGGTTTTTGTTGGACTAGCTCAAATCTTTGACCAGGTGAAGGCAACATCCATCAAGAAACAGTTATTCTTTGGTGATGCTTACAGAGCTTAAAATAGTGGATGTGAGTGTGATCTCATGGGATATGATCCACCTGCCAAGGTCCTCATAAGGTGCTGAGATCCTGTGAGCAAAGCAGATTTCAGATACGGTACATACTTGATTGGGAGGCCCCACAGGTGTTTTTAAATGTCCTGCAATTATTATAAGAGGAGTAGTTTGAAGCTTACTAGTACATGAAGGGAACTCATAAAGGAAAACACAGTGAATTTGCAGGTTAAGCGTAACCAAACCAAGCTTCCTTCACTTGCTGGTGTTGGTCAGAGGCTTTGCCAGGGCATAAAGTGTCCCTCATTCTCTGTGTGATGCCTCCAGTGCATTGTGCTCCAAGGCTCCATTATTCTTTTTCCTGTGTGGTAGAGACACTCCCAACTCTATGAGCAAAACTCTAGATTTCTTGTTCTGTTTCTTAATCATATAAGGGACTGTTTATCTGTGGTCTGTTCCCTTGGACACAAGCTTACACCACAGCAGTGTGAGTGTGAGTTTCTTGTAGAGAGCATAGGGGAAATTTGTGTGACACGGCTCAAGGTGAAAGTATAAACTGGGTTAGCTAATCCAGTGGACCTCCCTTACCCCTTTTACAGGAAAGGCCTTAATGATATACACCGAATTTTTTTCAAAGCCATACTTTTGGTTACTTTGGAATAACTTTCCTGCCTGTCCCAGTGCATGTAAACCATAGTCTGAGTAAGTGCATCCGTTTTTTGTTATGGTTAAACAATCTGGCCAAACAGCCCAGATGGATGATGTCACTTTTTTTCTGTTTGGTTTTCAAATATAAACTTTGTACCTGGTTACTAGGTCAGAGTGGTTATCTCCAACACCCGCTTCATGCTCAGTTTGCATTTGGACAAGAGACCGACTGTAATGCACAGACTAGTACAATCCCAGTGACTTTCACCATCATTTCTTGCTCTTTCCAGACTGGTGTTTCCATCAAAGTAGGGTTTACTCAAGGGCTCACAAAATCAGAGTGACTCCAAAGCCCCTTGCACCAACTATCCAGTTCCAACACCACCTCTTCATAAATGCCATTTATCTACATTTTACCCAGCCATACATGAGAGCTGGACTAATTTTTCTGCTGATATTTGCAAGTGGGGAGAGAGAAGCACACACAACCTTTGGCCCACACAATGGTGTTTTGAATGGCTGTTCTCTGTTCCCAAGCCACCAGACTCTCTTTGTTGAGTGATTTATGTCCAGGAACTTATGAAAAAGATTACCACATGCAAATGTTAACTAACCTCGATTACAGGGAAGGAAAAATTGATCCACGCTGGCCGTTAAGTATTTTCTAAAGAAAATAGTTCTAATCATGAACAGAGATGGTTTCCAAGAGCCAGCTCTCCACACTGGGCTCTGCAGTGTGGCCTGGATGCAGTAAGAATAACAGATGTGGTCACCTTCTCTCAGCCCTTTGAGAACAAGGGTACCAACCCAGTCACACTGATATGATGTTACCAAAAAGCCTTGGGATACGAGCGTGTTATCTCTGACCAGCCCGTGAGAGCTAGGGCGGGGAATATTTTCCCATCACGTCCAATCTGTCCAATCTGGGCCGATGATACACAGGAGAATGGTATTAACTGACATTTAGGTGACTTCATTTGAAGTGTATTTCTCACATTGTCCATGCCTGGTGCCAGTATATTGGAATTATTTATTCCAGGCTGGAGTTCATGCTCTCTGTTCTTTCTCACAGTCATTGATTAGAAAACCAAATCTTATCACTTCAGCAAGAGAAACTCCAAACACCTTGCAAAAGACCTTTAATAACATTGGACCCATTTTACAGGTAAGGAAGCTGAAGTACCGAGAGGTGAATTGACTCACGCAACGGTTTCTTCACAGAGTTGTACCACATGTACACCTTTCCTTCAATAATAGCCAACAGGGTGGATTTTGGGGGAAAAGAAAAGAAACTTTCCTTACAATGAAATGCAGCTGCCTATGGGGTGGGGCCCAAGAGTTCTTTGTAATCAATACATACATATTACAAACATCTGTCCCCTAAACTCAGAGTCCTTTCCTGTAAGATTAACATAACATTCAACAGTTACAGCAAGTTGTCATAATCTACAACTAATCATCCAGATGACTACAAGAGCTTTTATAGCTCTTTCAGGCAATGGGGCTGAGCAAACCAGGATGGAGGAGCATGGGACTGTAGGCACATAACCTGTATTTCTTGTCACGAGTCTTTGGGTGTCTCAATTTTTCTCACGATGTCTTTGTACATTGCTCATCTGTGGGAAATAGGTGCAGAAGAAGATGTGACTTTCCCAGTTTATGAAAATTTTTGAGATATTGAAATATTTTCCCCACTTGAATGAAGGGGAGGTAAAGAAGACTCTCCAAAAAAATCTTGAACCACAACCAGTGGGGACAACAAATATGAATCTAAGTAATTTCATTTTAATAATTAGGAAACACCTTGTTGCACTTATATGTGCAATATATATGTATATATGTATATATGTAATTTCTGCAATATTAGTTTATGTTCTGAAACAAAAATATACTTGCAACTAGAGAAATGACATTTACCTTTTTCTGGCAGAAAAAATATTTATATTCTTTTTCAAGTAATGTTCATGCTGACATCTTTCTCAAAGCCAACACATTCTGGGGAAAAACGTATTGATATGTACAAGTCATACTTTTCAACAAAAATAATAATAATATAATTACTTGTGAACTCTCAAAATTCATTCACAGACATAGAAAGTAAATTATCAGAGATAAAATGAATTTCTATTGCTGCAGCCATATTGTGTGTGTTTATGTTTGACCTTCTATCCAGTAGCTCCTCAATAATTTTAAATCTTCAGCCCCTTTCTAATAGATATAGCAAGCAAAGGCCTCAGATACTGTTTCAGACAAGGCTGATGAGAGCAAGAAACTAGGAAAAGGCTGTGCTGTGACCTCAACTACCATATTAGACGCTGGAGAATCTACACAAGAAACATTATGAACGCTCCAGCTGCAAGATAGTCTTCTGGAGGATTTTGCCCTTTACTAAATGTTGATGCCAAGCAGCCATTGAATGCACTATCAGAAGAGAACAGGTTTCCTTCTCATGGTTCCAACAGTCTTCATTTCCACCAGACTGCAGAAAGGAGACTGGGAGAAGCCATCAAACCTATTGCAAAGCCGTAAATGTCATCCTGCAGCATGACTTGGAAATACTGGAGAAGAGGCTCTGACAGCAAACTTTAAAAATAAATAAATAAAAGAAGAGATCTTTGCTTTCTCAAGTCATAATCACTGGACCAACCCAAATAAGGCCTGCAAGATAAGGTTGTTTGACTCAATGCTGGGTCCCAGCATTCCCATGCAGTGAGCTTCAGCCTGTTGCACCCTCCGGGGCTGCCTCCAACTCACCGGCAGGCTGCCAAGCAGCCACATGCACCAGAGATGGGCAGGAAGCTGTCTGTCCTGTGGTCGTGGGTGCTCCAGGGACAATGCTTTCAAAGCTACATAGATGTTGCCTAAAACCAGTCCTTCTGCTATAAAAAGATGCGAGCACACAGACTTCGGGATTTTGGAGTCTGGATTCACTGGTTATAAATTCATAAAACACACACAGATCACCCTATGAATCTCCTTTTGCTGATTCACTGAGAAACGCAAAAAAAATCTGGAGTTTTGGGTTGCTTCTCCTCCAGAAGACAGATGTATTTTTACATTTTTTGTTTAGTATAGGAATTAGTATCAAGTATGCGTACTTGAAAAGGGTTAAACTATTGAAGTGCTTCTCAAAGTCACAGCCAGATGCTTCAGTAGGACAGGGCTGTAGGAAAAATGCCATCAGCTGTCTGCATGGTTTCTCTTGTCGTTGTTAGTTCTAGTTGTTTGGTTTTTTCCAGTGTGGAAAATTCCCATAAAATGGAACAAGGATAAAATTGACCTGATGACACAAGAAATTAGTAGGACCCTATGGACATAGAACTTAGAACTTGAGAGTTTATTAAAGGAAGTCCTTGTGTAATTCCTTATTGAGAATGCAGTTCTCTATTTGAAGAAAAAAAAATATCACAGGATGGGATCTGCTTATAGCCAGCCCTAAGGCAGGTGTGTAGATGTCCCTTTTTTATATATTTAGAGAGACCTTCAGCCCCCTACAGCCATTTATCCCCCCTACACCAGGGGTAATCCAGGTGTTGTGGCATATCTGCCAAAGGTGCCTCTCCTGGAGTACAGAGGAAACACTGAAGAGTACATTCAGCTGAACTTTGATCTTTTAGAGATGACATTAGGGAAGAATAATTTCACCTAAGTATGTAAAAATTGAAGCAAAGCACGATGGGCTTTTCCTAATCCTCCTTGTGCCTACTTTCCTGAATTCATGGATTGCCATGGGAGCTGGGCATCTGTACATCGTAAATGTCCAGCAAGTTCTTTGCCTCATCCCTTAATTCTGCAAATACTTTTTGAAAATCCAGCTTTCCCCTTCTTTGGACCTCAGTGGTCTGTAAGCAAGACAATGTTGTTATTCTGTCCCCTGGAGGTGCTAGAAGGCAAATCATGCCAAATACTATGAGATGCTCACGTAACTGGACATAGAGCTGGATGCTAATATCCCATGTGAAATCTCTGTAGATATTTCTGGTTTTCACTTGTTTTTTCCTCTCTGAACTCTTTGCACACATTACCCACCTTGAGAGATACTGGCAATATTCATAATCAACATATCTTTTTGGCTTTCCCATAGCAACCTATGCAACTAATTTAAAAATTTAAGAAAAAAACCCCAAAACAACCCCCTGAAAAGACCCCAGCAAATGCACATAAGGATTTTGAAAAATAAGTAAAATATTTGGAAAACAGTAAAGATTTTTTTTTCCGATCAGCAGTTCTAATGTAATCCTACAGATGTTCAGACAAACTATAAGACCAATTGTTTTCTCTGTGTTTTTCTAGGGCTTTTTAGCCACAAATGGGAACCATTTCACATTACAGAAGTTGAAGGCTGTTCTCTACTATCACCATACTCTGTATATTTCCCACTAACAGGACATAAATAATTCCAGCAAAAAAGCACATTAAGAGGAACATGATTGCCAGAGGATGCTGCTTCCCTCCCTGGTTATAATTACAAGGATGTGTGGTTTTGCTTAAATGGGAAAACAAATAGATTTCCCCAGCGTTTCTCTTCCCCTCCATCTGAGTAGACACTGCCTTTATCATAAGCTAAAAGAGAAATATTTATAGGAAAGCCTTGTTAAAATGCTGGCATGGTATTACCGTCTCTGGCTGAGCCATAAACTCACTCAGGGGAAAAAAAAAATCACCCTGTGAAGGATGCCAGCAAAAAACCAGTGTGTTGTTTAACTGCCAGGCTTGAACAATGCACGGGGTCTTGCCTCAGATCTCCAGCCCGGCCTGGATTTCCCCTATCAACAAGTCATTTAGGGTCTGATGGTTCAGGCTCAGGGCTGTCCTGGGCAGAGCTGATCCCTCCCTTTAGGGAAGAGAATGGGACCCAATGGCCATAGAAGGTCCTATACTCCTCATTTTGTGCCAGATTAATTTCCACGGAGGGTCGAGCATGGAATAGGAAGATGGAGAGCTGAAAGGCACAAAAACATGCTAAATGCTGTCTTGAAGTCTCAGTGTCGTGTCCACCGGAGGGGACTGCAGGGAGACTGGCCGTGCAAGCAATCCGCTCCTGACGACTGCAAATCTCTTGCGCGCTTTTTTTCCCTAATGTCCCAGATTAAGGCCCTGTGCTGCTGTATAAACAGACTACTGTGCCGGCTCTTCCTGGTGGACGCAAAGAACATCTGGAGCTACCCTCAGCAGCAGAAAGCAGGGTGAAGAAGCTCCGCGTTGTGAGGGCATCTGCAGATGATCAATGTCAAATGCAAAATGCTGCCGTCCCATCCATCAGGATCCCTAGGCTGCTGGTACATGTCTTGCTGCCTGCCAGCTCCTCGTTGGCTGCACGGAGCAGCAATCTCTGCACCACACTGCAGGTGGAAAGCAGCGAATCTTGCAATGCCTGCAGAAAGATCCCTCCACCAACATCAAAGCAGCTGATCCCAAGACCTTCAAGACTTGGTCTGGAGCGGCTTCGGCAGCCCCATATTCCTGTAATGGGCCATGGCCTGCCATGGAGACAGACTCTCAGGAAGTCTGACCCTGTTTTCAGAGCAGGAGACTGAAATACATGACAGTCCTCAGTGGATGGAAAGCTGAGCAGTTCTTCAGCCAATGGTGCCAATAAGAAACAGTTTTAAATGCATACACATGCTTTCACTGAGTGCTAGTGGCATCAGTAGGGAAAAGGCCAGCCTTTCCAGGTGTATATTTAGTCTCCTTGCTGTTCTATTTGCTTGCTCTCCCTGGAGGAAAGATCAGAAATGCTGTCTGTTACTGAAATGCCTTTCCCCCACAACTGCTTCAATAAATCTGAGCAGGGAGCCATACACACCACATGCTGAGAAATTCCTCTGCCGCCAAGGGCTCCAGGTTTGCTACAGGTTGGGCAATGTAGCAAGAGGCTCTGTGCTCTTCATCGATGAGCATCACTTGCCAGTCTTAACAATAAGCAACAGTGCACTAGGGGATTTATGTAAAGAAAAAAGCAAACTGGTCAAGTATGGGCTCAGTTCTTCATGCAGACTCAGCAGTAGATCCTTATTTAATTTAAGAATGGTAGTATGACAGATTTTGCTGGCCTGTCAATTAAGAAAATAGATTTTAATCCAGATTTTTTTCTTTAATCTGGAAAGCATGAAACACCTTCCAAATGAGGCTCTTCTGCATAGGGGAAACTGAGGCAGAGTGAGCAAGCTTCTCCACATTCCTTTCATCAGATTAGAGCTGGAATAACATGTCATACTTCTGAGTCCAATCCAATTTTCCAAATCCTGTGCAAACAGCCAGCACAAACCCCGTGTAAGCACTTCAAGGATTAGGCCAGGAATGCCAACCAAATCCTCTGCTAATCTGCATCGTAAAGTCATGAAATCAGGCTTCCTCTTGAAGTGTTTCTTGCATCCAGCTGTGTCAGAAACACCTTCCAGAAAATTAATCTTCCCAAACTGGAGATTCACTCCTAGGCAAAGCCAATCCTTTGCTATGGAGTAAGACTTCAACGTAAAGTTGATCCTTTGGCACCTTTCTGCACAGAAATGAACTTGCCTGTAGGTAAGTGACAGAGGAACACATTTTTCCTTTCAGAAGCTGCTCAGCATCATTGCTAGTTTTATTTCAAAACCAGGTAATGAAAGTCCCTGAATTCAAAGACACAGGGTACATGAAAAATCGTCTTCAACTGTTTCTGAAAAAAAGATAGACACAGATTTGGTCAGAGTCTTGCAACTACATCCCCATTCCTATATTTGTATCACATGTGTCTGTGTTTACATGGAGCTAGTGGTCAAGCCTTTTGCAGCACGCAAAAGGTGAGCTCTGAAGGACTATGGGGACTGCAAATCCCCACGGACATGGGGTTAATGCAGGAGGTACTTGGTGGTTTTGTCTGTGCACAATTGCAATTTTTGGTCTGATGGCCCACGCCTCTCCAGTTTCACAAGGCCCTTCTGTAGAGACCTGCCCCATCAGCAGCTAAGTAGGACAACAGACCTATATCTACAGGGAGGTATCCCTGATAGGAGAGGTCAGAGCTCTGGATTATAATGCTGCTGAAGTGACTGGTGGACATTGCCATCAGCCTTGGCTTCTTATGTTGTTTCCTGTCATTGTTAGTGGCATTGTTAGTTAGTCTTTGCTTTCTCCCCTGGCCCAAGGGGTAGGGTCCCATGGGCTGTTCAATGCCCTTTAGATCTTTCAGCATCTCACCATTCATGCGTCCACTGCCTCTTAATGAACATTTCAGATGCTCTGCTTCTGTTGCCAGTGAAACTGCCATGTAGCTGGTGCCCCTGGGAGTCAGAACTTGCCAGAGCAGTAGCTTGTGCAAACCTTCCTATTGTTCAAGCTCAGAGCTAGCATGGCCATTGTTACTTATCAGTGGCTGCTGTTTTCCATTATAGCCTGATCAAACATGAACTGGATATGAGCACTGGGCTACAAGCCGGGCTCTTAGGCCTCCAGAGCTCTGCTGAAGGTCTGAATTGCTTCCAGCTCCTTCTTAGAAGTCACTCTGTATTCAGTAGAGAATCACACTCTTGGGCTCTTCACTTCTCAACTTGTTTCTTGCCAGAGAGTTCAAACCAACCCTACAGTTGTTCTTGTTCCACTAGAGCTGAGAGGATTTTCCCAGATGCTTGTGAATTGCTCAGAGCACATCAACAGGCATAGAATTTTTTTCAGGCCAGAAAATACATGCTAGCTCTGTCTCTCCACAGTCTCAGAAATAGAAATTACACATGGAGGGGAAAATACAATTCTAAGTTCAAGAATACTTTGCATTCCTAGAGCATGCTCCTTCCTGGGACTGGGAAAGGCTTCATCACTGTTAACTACTTTAGTTTGATGGTAGGTAAGCATTCATTCATGCAAGCAGGTTAGAAACCTCCCCTCCTGTATCCCCTTTTTAGCAAGAGTGCCCTGTTTCACAAGTACTGCTCAAAAAGAAATGCAATCGTGATGATGTCTTCTGTGGCATCCCTTTAATTCAGCATTTAGAAACATTGCACAGGGAGAAAGGGCACATTGTTCAGCTGGCGGTAAAATTGCTAGGAGATCTGAGTGCAGGTCTTAAAGACCCTCCAGTCTCTGTTACCACCTCAGCCAAATTTCTTTGACCTGAACATGCCCAACCCAAATCCCTTCTAAGGGATTTCTAACTTGTATAAAGTTTTTTGGAGACTAGCTTTAGGCTTTCAGAAGTGCCTGACCTGTGGGAAAAATTACAGACTTGGACAGTTTTTTAGCTGAACTTTACTTTCTATAACTCTTCATTCCCTATCTGTAAAACAGAGAGAATCTCATTTCAGACCTTGACACCAAAGGCACGGGTCTCTGTGGGTACAGACTGCATTATTTTTCATCGGTCTGGCTGTTCTGGGAAGGTAATAAAAGATCATCATTTCACAGGAGAGATGACAGTGTTAGTAGATAAAGTATTCAAAGAAAGATGTTTATCCCAATTCAAGAGAGGAGGAAAATTAGAAAGTAAGATTTCTCTGTCACAACAAATTCTGCACACTCAGCAGCTGGTCCTAAAAACAGAAGTCATTTGATAAAGCAACAGGTGAAGGGATGGGGTTCCCAGTAAGGTCTAACTACACAGCACTGTGAAAAAAAAAAAATCTGTAGCCTGGCACCTACTTACACAGGGTCTGTGCTGCTCCTTCTTGCAATCCCACAGGAAACATGGGCACTTGGGAGACTTTTATTCTGCTGCGTAGAGAGTGAAATTCCTTTTATCTGCAGGAGATACATGACATATAAAAATTTCTATACCTGTACTCGCTCCATCAGTAGGTCTTTATGGGGGTGCTCTGAGCTTGAGATGAGAGTTCTGTGCAGCCTCCTTCAACCCCATTGCCCCATCCTGTCTGTGCTAGCAAAAGGTACCTTTATTCTTAAAATTCCACATCTTTTCTAAAAAGCAATGAGAAGAACCCTATCCGAAATGCTAGAAAAGTGGACCAGCTTAACAACAAACCAAAAGAGAGATTTGTTTCCATTCTTATTGTGCGGAACAAAGAATACTGCATTTTTATTTCAGAGCAACTCTGAATGTTTTGTTTCACTCCAAGGTGCTTTGTTTGTTTTCAGCTTATTTAATCCTTGCAGAGAATTGTTTAAATTCCATGCTGATACAAAGAATTGTTTGGAAATAGAGAATTCCAAATGTTTCTTTTTTGTTTTTTAAAAAAAAGAAAGGCCTCTGCACTGTTTTTATCTCAGAAGAAAAATTTCCCTGAAATTCTGTATCATTTTAGTTCTATTATCACTTAAAAAGAAAAAAAGGTCACACAGCTCTCAGTGCAAGTCACTGGAAGAATTAACACCAGATGTGGCTATATCCTGAAGCATTTTAATGTCAGGTTGCCATTAAGAAAGCACCTTCTTTCCTGGAATTACTTTATCGCTGTGTGCACAATATCCCCACTAACCCAAAGGCTAAATAATGGCTTTTAAAGGCAACAAAAATAGGATGCAAAGACTTTTCTTTCATAACCACCAAAGGCATACCTAGAAGATTGAAAGCCTAGGTAAGTAGAGGAAGATCTAGAAAGATGTATTTGGGGAAGGTAAATGATGGATCTGGGGGATGAATCACTATGGTGTTTCTACTTAGATGCTCTACAGTTGGCATTCAGAGCCATGATGTATTCCCAGCTCTCCTGGACAGGAACCCAATGTCACTGCTGGACATTTGCTTTCCTGTTGCTGGGTCCTGCTTCAAACCAAGATACCTGCTTCTCTCTGTGGGGTGGAAGCAACTGCCTAAAAATGGCACAGGAACCCAGAGAGGAAACAGTGAGTCCCCTGTCCCGCTTCCTGCAAGAGCATGTCACTGTCAGTCCTTCAGGAGAGGGACTTCTGTAGAAAGCTGCATTCCCATCTCTGAGGAGGTGGGAGCTGAGCCATGTGATCCCTGGGAAAACAAACCAAAGTCTTCCATTTTAGACAGTCTAGGCCCTTTTAAAATTAAAATTTCCTCTTGCACTTAATTTTTTGTGGACGCTAGGGAGCATGGAGATAAAGCAACATTTCCCATGCAGGCACAAGGTGCGTTCAAAGGACTCTCTCCTGCACCAGCACCTCTTCACTGTGCTCCTCCTGTCCTCTGCAAAGTCCTGTGTGCTTCTCTGTAACCTCTTTCCAATCCCTGCTTAGCACAACACATGACTCACCCTTGCCCAGCCCTCCTGTTTGTCTCCCCCACATCTGGAAGCCATCTGGGTCACACTGATGAGCCTCCCCGGCTCCCTCTCCCTGTTGCACAGGCAGCCCAGGAGGAGAAGCCCTGCTTCAGCCACGGCAGCCTCACTTGTGCCCCAACCTCCCTGGCTCTGTCACTGCAAGGCTGCACCAGCACTTCCCACACCCCTCCAGCAAATGATGGTGGGCTGATGGGACTTGTGACTCTGTCTGTGTCATAGAATCACAGAATCACAGAATGGCTTAGGTTGGAAGGAATCTTTAAAGGTCATCTAGTCCAAACCTCCTGCAATAAGCAGGGTGTCCTTTGAGCTCTGGTTCCCTCCCGGTCATCCTCCATATGTTCCAGCTTCTGCAATGGTGAGCTCTGGGTTTTTGGGCTTTGGAGACAAAGTTACAAGAGGGGCAGTACTGAGTTAAATTAAGTGTTCGGTTATACCATATACTGTCTGCAGCTCTAGCCAACAGCAAGTCCTTCAGGAGAAACACAAAAAGAGGGAAAACACAAGGTGATATTTCTCCAGAATACTCTCCCAGCCACTAGTCCATTCTGTCTTAGGCCTTCTTGCACCAAGGGAGCCATTTCTTTTGATCAATAACCTGGCATGGACATTTCTTCTCTAGGCTTATTGGTTTTTTAGGCATGCAGATGGTTAACTTCTGCAACATCTTTGTTCAGGGAGGTCCACATCTTCATGGCACACTATGAAAAGGACCACCTTCCTGCTTGTCATCTTCTCAAGTGCGAGTGGCATCATTTTCATAGCCACCTCAGGCCACCCCACTTTGTTGCCGAAAGGCTGTCAATGGCACCCAGTTTTCACACCCACGTTCATATTCCCTGCAGTTCATGAGTGACTTTGGAGACTGCCCAAAACAGGCACAAGGAGGAAGAGAAAGCAAATGGTCTTATCCTTGACACTGAGCTCTGTGATCTAAGGGTTCCTTCATGTCTGTGTGCTCAATGGATCCTTGGCTGCTGCAGCAGCCCTTGAGGGAGCTGAAGATAGTTGTGAGCATAATTTAGAGCTCCCTAGAGGCCAGTCTGGAGGTCCTCTGAGTGCCAACTTGAGATGGCCAGAGGAGCAGGCACAAAGACATCTTTGCCCAGCTTTGTGCCAAGCAGAGATCATGCTGGAGCATGAGGCCAGAGAAATTCTCTGAAAAAGCATCCTTTCTTTTTTCCCCTTTCTGTTTCAATTGCTGTCTTTTGTCTCACATTTGCTCTTCTGTCCCTAGATGAGGTGAAATGTTAGTGCACAGTGTAAGGATGGGCCACATGATGGGGTGAAAACAATTTCAGAACGAGAAGGGAGAATCTATTGTTCCCAAGACCCCAAATCCTCCTTTAAGTCTTGCAATTTTCTTCCCCGGTTTCCAGATAAATGCTACCTCAGATCCAGGCATATCCTGCAGTAGAGCATTCCTCATAGAGATCCACTGGATGCTGTTATTGTGGCTGAGTTTACATGATGCCCTTGACTCCACTGAGATACTAATCTGGGTCTTTCTTTTTTTCCTTTGCTCAGCTGCTAATTTTCACAGCACCTGTAGGAACTTCAGGCAATATCAACAACATGTAGACACCCACACTGCCAGTGCTGGTCCCTTCTTGTGTTAATGTCCCTTGCTCCTCTAGCTGTGCAGTCAGACAAATAGCATGTGACTCCTCTGAGGCCTCCAGGGCACAGGTGCCTCCAGCAGAGCTACGGTAAGTGAGAGAAATTATGACTTCTATTATACATTCATCTCATCTTGTCTATGGATTCCAAACTCAGCATCTTTGACACTTTCAGCTGCTTTGTTCAATGGTCTGGACATTGCTGTACAAATTACCTAACTAATTTTTGAAAGGTTTGAAAGTTGGCGGGAGGAAGGGGGACAGGCATGCATTGAAGATGCACTGATGGAGAGATTGATTTCAATGGGAAATGTCATGGCTGACCAGGATCCTGATTATACTCTACTGCTGAAAGAGCCCAGTGAAAGCAAAGGCGTCCACAGCAATAAGACTCAAATTGTAACCTCTTCCCAGTCCTTGCATGAAAAGCTGCTTTCAGGGCTGTGAACTAGAGGAGAATTCCTGCAGAAGACTGCAACTATGGCCAGCCAAGGACACTGGGGTCAAGAGAATATCAGTCAGTGGTCTGACTTGAAGGTTCATTGCCTTGGACACGGAGATGCCTACAACAACCCTACAGCCCAGAACAACCCTGCAGTGGAGGCAGCCTCTGGTATCTCTCCAGCATTACTCTGGGAAATGGACTATTTTTATTTCTCTCTGCCACAGACTCATGTCTGTGTCATTCTGGGGTGTCACTCTGGGATCTCCTCCTGCTTGTTCAGGACAAGGTAAATTCCCTGGGCTGATTTACACCATTGTGGTTCAGCTCATTTTTCCCCTTCGCTTTCTCATTTGCAAGCTCTGCAGTGAAAGATATGCTTTCCACATTGAGAGTGAATTTTGGGCAAGGTGCTCCATTCCAGAAATAAACTTAAACACTTTTCTAATTTCCTAACATAATATGTTTTTCCCTTTTATTTTAATAAAAATAACAATAATAAAACAAAGCACCCTTTCTCCATTTCTTTTCTTACACAAACACATAATCTTGGTGCCTTAATGTCTCATCAAGAAAATCCAGACTGGAGGCTGCAGCCAGGACTCTGTGCCACCTAGATATTTTGGACACATATTTGGACTCACACATGCACATACGCACACACTTTGCCTTCCCTGCCTCAGCAGGACAAGACTTCAGATCTTTTCTTGCATCCACAAACTTGAATGGATACACTGAGCCTCAGCAGGGAAAGGTCATTTCCACTCATTGACATTCAGGCTGTCTCCCCATTTGTACCCTTGAAATTATATTTATGTTTTAAGAGCATCAGCCTGGCTGAGAAGAGACTTTCCATTCATCAAGATTTCTGGGAAGAGAGAACTTTCACACCTGTAGGAATATGGGGTTTTGACAGAAAAATTACCAAATCCTAGCGCATCTTCTCCTAATGGGCTTGCTCAATTACTGGACTCAAGCTGCTGGTTGTTCTGTGATACGGTTTCCCAACAAAAGAAGGTTTTTGTGAACACACATCTTGTGCATGGGAGTGCATATCTGCCTGTCTGCCAAATCATTCTCACTCTCTCCAGTTAATAACTTCTGACAAATTTCAATTCAACTTCATAGTGAGACTGTATTAAAAAAAAAAAAGTTCCTGTATTAAAGCAGCCAGGTAAAAAAAGCAAAATCTAGTTAGTTAAGAAATGAGAGGAGAGATCAAAAGAGCTCAAGCCTTACCAGACACAAGAGATTGATACAGTGAAATAGTTGCAGGAATAGCTATATTCACTTCACTGCCCTGGGAACATGTTCATGTTTTTCCTTCATGAGCTGAGAAGAGTCCAGGCACAACATATGAAGACCAGGGTGCCCACAGACCAATGCTGAGATTCTACAGGGCAAAAGCATTTATACAGCTCTTTGTACAATGGGATGTCAAATCACAAATAGGAATTCTCCTCACCAAAGCAGAAGAGATAATTTCATATGTTAATAATTCACAGTAAAACATGGCTGAAGACTGAGTAACAACTGATATAGGGAGATTTAGACAGATAGAGTAAGTCCCTATGTTAAAAAAGCTGCTCAGGGTGCTAGAGTTGTCTAAAGATGAGTCTTTTAGGGTGTAATTGGGATGGGAACAGAGTCCCAGCCAGCCTGTAGAAGTGTTCCCCTCTATCACTCAGCTCATGTTCCCACTCCACAAGGAAAACAGTCCTAATGGCTTGACTATACCTGTTACGAGATGAGGCTGGGATAGGGTAAATTTCTGTGGGTTTTACACATCAGAGGAAAGTTTACAAGATGGAGCAGACCTCATCCTTGCAGCCCAAGTGCAGTTGACGAGAGTCACACTTCTATGGGGATGGGGAAGAAGAGCAGACTTGATTTAGAAGATCAGGATGCAGCAGACATATTCTGCTCAAAGGGTAGTTTAGCTATGAAAAAGGCTAGTTCATCAACTCTGGGCTCTTCCTATCGCAATCCCCATCCATCCACTTGTCCTCTGCCTCCCCAGCCTGCCTTATGCCGCCAACCAGAAACAGAGATCCCAGTGTCAAACCCCATTATCCCAGTGCATCTCGCAGTCCATGTCTCTGTGTGCTCCCAAGGCCACAGTGAGCACCACACCCATTTTACCAAGAAGGACTGACTTACCCCAGGTCACCCAGCAGCCCCACAGCTGTGCCAGGAATGAAACCAAATCAGATAAAAGTGTCAGAGTGAGTACAGCCAAACTGTGCTCCGGAGCAGTTGGCCAGATGAGGTAACAACCAGGGAAAGACGCCGATGGAGTTTGGCAGGAAGCAGGAGTCACACGCGCCTCCCACTTTGGCAGAAATCAGAAGTTGCTCAGGCTTTTCGTGTCTGTTGGCTGGAGCATTTACCCAGCACTGCACAGGTTCGCAGGAGACATTTGGGGAGGGTCCACCCCCCTCTCTGAGCATCTCATGGCTTCCTTCCACACACAGCAAAAGATATTAAAGAAGGTACAACATGGGCAAAGTGAACTCTATGCTGAACCCAGCACTGAAGTGTTAATTATTCTGAGAACTCTGGTGTGCCAGAAATTGCCTAGAGAGGTTCTGTAGTCTCTGTCCTTTGACATTTTCAGGACCAGACTGGATAACACCCTGAGAAAACTGGTCTGGCCTGCTAGCTATCCTGCTTTCAGCAGGAGGTTGGACTAAACACCTCCCGAGGTCCCTTCCAGCCTGAACTATCCCATGACTCTTTAAATTGCAAATTTCAGCTGCGCCTTCACCATCCACAGGGTGATGTTACCCAGTTCACTGCAGTAATAACACCAGACAACCTGCAATAGCATAGCTAGATAATAGATAATAGATAGTAGATAATAGATAGATCCAGACCTGCCTGCACGGAGGTACAAGTCCTCGCCTCCTCCCTCCCAAAAAGTGTAATGCTTGGCTGTTTTTTCACATGTACTTTATTCGCTGTGACTTTCCCTCAACATATAGCAAATATGGGGTAACTTGTTTTCATTTAACATGCAATGAGAGCACACTGCATTCAGCTCATGGACAGCATCTTGCTCAGCCGTCGTAACCTGACCATGTGCCTACTGCTCTTCTGCCTCTGCTCTTCACCCTGGGACTTTCCAGAATTTTGTTACCCATCCAAGAGACTTTTGTGATATGAGCACACTGCTTTCACTTCTGACCCAAGGAGGACCTCAGACCAAACATCTCAGACTCCAGCCATCAGCCATATCACCTTCCTTTCTTATTTTCCATCATAAATTTCCCCCTGCTCCCTGGCTCTACTTCCAGGACTAACTCATCCATTGCTGAAAGTCCTCCACCACTCTCCCTTCCTTCCATAATCCCTAAGACAGCAAAGGATTTGATCTCTCCTCTTTGGAAAGGCCAAAGGGATAAGCCCTAGGCCTCCTTGGCCTATATGGTGGAAAAGATTTCACACCAGGTAATCCTATTGTTCCTTGTTCCCCTACCTGGCACAGTCTCGTGGTGTTTTGCTGCAAGATCCCAGACGTTATAAGATGGTGGGGGAAGTTCAGCTCCGTACTGACGGCTCCAAACACATTAGTATTAAATTCTTATACAATCAAAGCTGCCCGCAAAATAAAGCCAATGATCTACCTGATTTGGATGTTTTTGGCACAGGACAATAGACTGCAATTTTCCAACAGAATCAACTTGTTATAACACAAGGACTTTTTTTTTTTTTTAATGTTAGCTTGTTTGCCCTCCTGCCAGATTTTGTTAGTAATACTATGGCATCAGGCCAACTTGCAGCTTGTTTGGAGTTCATCTAAAAACCTCTAGTAAAAGGAGATAGAGGTTCCACATTTCTCTTGAAAGCATCAAGCCGACTGTCTGGGGTCCCAGTCCTCAAGCAATTACCTCATCCTGCTAATGAGGAGTTTGCTTCAGGCTGTACTGAATAAAGTTCTCATTTTGACTCTTGATTTAGAGAAGCAGTTGTTCAGTCAAAGTTGGCTGAATGAGTTCTCTTACTGGTTTTCCTGTTTATCTATTCCTTTCAAAGTACAGATCTCTAAAGGGGAGATGAAAATTAATTTAAATGTGCTCTGATTTTCCAGCTCAGGATACACCATCTTTCAGGTAAATCAGTTTCCTACCACAGTCAGTTTTCATTTGTCAAATTTTGGGTTTGTCCTCTTTTTCTGAGACAGAAATTTTTCATGAGAGTTTCCCAGCGGTGATAACCGAAACAGGCAGCATTTTTCATGCTCTTTCTTCAACAAACTGCTCAGTGATCTGTGGACAGCAATTTCAAAACATGGATGCTATTTCTCATGGCACAGTAATGGTGACAGAAGACAGTTACATTTTCCATAGAAATTTTCAGAGAAGTTACATTCACTTTCTCAGTAGATTCTGCTTCTCTTGTTTTTGGCGTCCTTACAAACACTAAAGACACCTGGGAGACATCACTTTCTTCAGACTTTGGCTTGATGTAAGCCTATTACCTTTGGGCTATTAGCAGATGTGAACAAGCTATTCATGTAAAGCCAACTCAGTAAACAATTCTGTTGGTGATGTAGAATAGTGATCTGACTCCAGATCTCTCCAACTCCCACATTTGTGTCTGCTTTACAAAAGTCAAAGGCAGTGAAGAAATCTGTTTTTCACAACATTAGCATCCTTAACTGAACACAGTCTGTCTGTGGGGTGTTACAGTTGGGTGTGAAATGGTTTTCCTATTCTGTGAATTTTATGTTAAAATCTCACCAAGCTTCCCATCATAAATTGTGATAAAAAGCTGAAATATTCAAAGTGCTGACACCCAAAAATTTAGTGATAGGGAAAGGAGGATTGTGGGCTTTACTGAAATTGTCTGGGTTTGAACTTTTTAAAGAAAGCTTGACAGCTTTCATTTTTATTTCAAACATTTTGATTTATGTTTACAATTTCATTGCAATTATTCTTAATTTCAAACAAAAATTCACATAATTTGGTCATTTAATATATCATGTTCATAAAATATAAAATATCATATTAATAAAATATAAAATATCAAAACAAAGCCATGTCAGTACTTAAAATCTGATGTGAATCAAGAAGTTCCTCTTTTCCCTTAAAATACACAGTTTGAAGGAAGAAGCATTTTCTAGCACAGAGGTGGTTGTGCAGATGTGGTGGCTGAGATGTACTTTTTACAGAATTTCTTGTCCAATGGCAGAAATACTGACTTCTGCAGAGCCAGGGGATTTCCTGTAATACCAGATAAATCTGCAATGGGGAGAGTTTTCTTTACTAAGGCCTGGATAGAAACGTTGAACACTTTTGTCTGGAAGCACTTTGAGACACACCTTAGCATTATCCAGTAATAATGTGGAAAGTAACTAAGACTTTGACACAGGAAAGTTGATGCCATCTCACAGCTCTGGTGTAACTGCATACTGTTGTATTTTTTTCCCCATATCTCCTTCCAGCATATCTCTAGCCAGTCTGGTGTTTAATTCATGTGAAAAATTAGCAGTTCAAAGCAGCCCTTCCTTGCCTGGAGTATTTCAGAAAAAATGGTGGTGTAGTGTTTCCACTTGATCTGTGGCTTTATCTAATCTCATCATTTACTAGTTCAATCCAATCTACGAGATTGTCATAACCAGACACTCCTCCTGTAGAGGGTACTGTCAAGGGACATGAGTATTAATACTCAAGGGCTCCATGAGTATTGGATTTCTGCTTCCTTCCTGTTGCCCCTGTTGAAGAAACAGTGAGGAAGGACACTGTCTGCTAAATTAAATCACTAAGGATTGCTTCAAACTATGCCATGGCTTTACCATGCAAGTAGTCAAGGATGGGACCAAAAAGAACCTTCCTATTGCAAAAGAGTCCTTGCAGCATGGTTTTAGCACACCAGCAAATAGTCTGTAGGAGTTTGCAATAGCTTTTCCTTGTTCCGTACATTTTCTTCAGAGGCACTGATCCAGGACACAGATACCCGGGTTGGCATTTCCACACAAAACTGCTATGAGATTTTTACTTCATCTTAGTTTTCACTACAGTGTATTAGATTAAAAAGGCCTTTCATTGCCACGCTGTTTGGACTTTCTGCTCTCCTCTCTGTCTTTCCCTTTGTGAACATCAACCAAAACCTGAACTCATATTGAATTCATTTCCTCTCTGGATACCTCATTACTAAACATTCTGTGCAAAAGACAGTAAGCTGACCTTCTGTTAAATTAGGAGCTCCTCCTCAGCTAGGATCCCAATCCTATCTGAATATTTCAGTCTTCAGCAGCACTTCAAAAAGAACTGCAGGACCATGCATATAAGACCTATTGGATTTGAGGGGCTTCAAATCACCGTGGAGCCCGCAAAACTCCACCTACAGTTCAAGCCAGTTAGAGCAGCCAGAAGATTGCTGTTTCTGCTGAGTGTCCAGGACCTGAGACGGCTGCCAGATGATGCAGACAAAAGTCTACATGGCCCATTATCAGGAAATCAGGACAAACCACCAACAGTCCCAATGTTCCTGGAAAGCCTGGTCTACATGAGCATCAGGAACCACAAAGGGGAGTCAAGAAGGGGAACCATTTATGGAGGGTGGAATGGATGAGACATGTAGTCTGGATACAAGGAGAATTGGCACTTCTCATTCAGCCATTGGGAAGGTTTCCTAAACAAAAGTGCTGGAAACCCCAGAATATATAAATTTGAACAGTTCAAAACTAGGAGTATGGTTATGTTTGGATCTAATGTTTGTGACTGGGTCTTGGCTTTAAAATAGCTGTCTCTCCCCAGGTTGGATCACACATTTCTCTCAAACTGAACTGCTCAGCCAGAAAGCAGTGACCTCAAGGTAGGAATCAATGGATGAAATCCTAGAGTTAAGAAGAGAGTTAGTGCTGGGTGATCACACTGGCCCTTTACAAATCTATTCATTTAAGGCAAAAAAAAAAAAATCCTCAAAGTTTAGAACTTTGAAGAAGTTTGGATTCAAATTCTGGTATTTTGGCTGAACTCCAGCTATAGAAAATGCAAAGCAGCTAACCATACTACAGCATAAGCTGGAAGTCAGAACATCTTTTTTTCCAGAGTTTAAGAAGTGGGAAGATCAAGTTAAGGGTTTTTCATACAATTGGTAAATCTCAGAAATTTTAGAGGTTTAGGTTTGGAAAACTGTCAGACCCTGACTACTTATGGTGGTTGCATTTGCTTTAAACATCCTTGATTGAGAAAATTAGGCAGGAAATATTTTTGCAGTGTCCAGCACTTCCTGAGCTGGAGGAACCAGAAATCCCACAAGAACAGTTCTTACTCATGGCATTTTCCTTACCTTAAGGCTTCACCCAGACAGAGCTGGTAGTCCACAGAATCCAAGCAGAAAAGCAAAACATGAAAAAGAGTGCAAACTTTATCCTAGGGCAAAGTACTCCTGTTCCCTCTGCATGATGTCCCAAAGCCCTATGATCTGCAGTATGTATAGATGATTCAACGTTGTGGTAGGACTGGTGAAAGGTTATACATTTTAAATGCACTTGTATTCTGTTCTTCTCCTTTGGCACCTCCAATGATAGGCTAGTGGCAGACACAGTTTTAGAAAGAGCTAATTAGAAATAAACCCAAATTCAGTTACACCTTTGTATTGTTTGATTTATTTTTAATTCTTTTTCCCCAGTGGAAAATAGTTGCAAGAAATCATGGATCAAAAGTTTCACAGAGCAAACGCTTGGCTTGCTACCAGCTTTGGCTGAAATTCATCAAATACAAGGACATGAGTGTTCATCTGCAAAGTGAATGTTCATCTGTGAATCTGCATGTTAATACATCCATAAATTTCCTATATGCTTGAACCATACATATATGCACAGTGGGAAGATGACAACCTGTATGCACTGGAGAGATGCTGAGGAATTACGCACTTGAGCACCAGGGGGGATCATTACATCTTCCATCTTGACACGGGCTGTGCTATACTATTTAGCTGCTTCTGGACTAAGCTTGGAAACTGCACATGATTTGCACTGAATTTTCTCAGTCAGCTGGATCAATTGCACGTGACAGAGCACATGGATTACAGACATGTCTATGAGACTCCCCACCTGGTGTCTGAGAGCTGCCAAGGTTTCAGACTACCAGGTGGTGATGTGTAGTGGGCACTCACCCAAAGGGCTTCCCTGGCTTGTGACAGATCTGTTGGTCCTCCTGCAGGTGAGTAAGCTCAGTCCAACCACAGTTGATAGCGAAAGAAGGACACACAAGCAAGAAAAAGACCTTTCTTTGCATCTTCTGCACTTTGATCACCTATGTGTTCAGAGGGGATTCAGATGGGAAACCCCTTTCCTGCAAAAGTGTGAGGAGGATGAACCCATGGAGAACCTCAGGCATGGATCCCTGAATCTGCTTCTGTTCAGAGCAGCAGGAGACAATCACGGTGACTGTGATCCTGTGATTGTCACAGTGCTGTGAACCTGCAGGGCAGGGAGCTTCCATGCTTCCTCTCCTCTCCTCTCCTCTCCTCACCTCTCCTTTCTCCTTGTGGGACTCACCAGGGTCTGCTGGTGGCAAGCATCCAGCCCTTCCCACGTCAGATCCTGCTCTGGGACTGATTTTTCCTAGGAAATTGGGGCTTTTCCTAATCAGTTCCTCAGAAAGGCTCCATTGCTGGTGGGGTCTGAGAAGAAAGGCTGTAAAGCCAGGCCTGCTTGCAGCAGTGGGAGCGCTGCCATTGCTTTCTTTGGTTCTTACATTTCACACTGCTCTGGTTTGTTTTTCAAGTTATTCTATTTTCTTTATTTTGCCCAAACATTTTCTTTTCCCCATAGGGATGGAAGATGCCAGGGGCTGACACCAGGATCACACGCTCACAAAGGAGCTGCTGCCCCCTCCTTCCTCATTTTTCTAAACTCTTGAACTGTTTTGGGCCAAGCAGATTTTTCTGGTTATTTCCAGGAGAAAATTAGCTATGAGGCTAACAAGGTACTGATGGAAAAGTCAAGTTGGCTGGAGAGCCTCTCAGCATCCCATCCTCTTCTTCCTCCACTTCTCTTCTGAGTGGGTCTGTAAGAGCAGGGAATGCAACCACTCTGACCATGCATAATCCGGATCCACTTCCTCCCTCTAAAAAAACCCACATTGCCCTCCATTAAAACGATTTCCTGGTTAACAAGCAGAAAAAGCACTGGCAACTAGGCAAGGAAGATGTAAAAATCACAGATTATGAAAGGATGGCACAGAGCAGATACAGTGAACAGAGCATATGGAAGTGCCACATTACACAGGTGGCACAACCACAACCAAGTAAAAAAGAGTTTTCATGAGGGATTTAAAAGTAACATGCCATAAGGAACCAGCCTAAAAATCTGAAGAGTTATCCTCTCACTTGGTCTTAACTGGTCAGGGTGAATCCTTATAGGGTGGGTATCTTTAGTGAACATATAAGAGGGGAAAAACATATACTGGAAATTAAATTCACAGAAAATCAAACTGTGGGAGTGATGCTTCAGAGAGTATCATCTACCCTGCACCATCCTACCTGAGCCTATTAACATGACATTCCTGCATCCTGTGTCCTCTAATTAGCATACAGCAAAAAGGAGTCCAGAAACACCAAATTGAGAGCCTTGTCTGACTTCCCCAGCTTCCTTTTTCCTGCTTGTATAAAATAACAGCCACCCCCAGTCAAGAAAACCTTACCGAGGTGTTGCTCAAGGCTGGTGGGGCTGGCTCTGGATGCAGCAGTGAGGATCCTGTCCCAGGGAAGACAAGCTCGTCTAAGAGTATATGTCAAGAGATTGGGTGAACTACAATTTTTTGAACCCCAATCCAAACAACTGTCCTCTAACCCTCTTACAGCAGGGAGTCATCAGCCCCCAACATCTCAAAATGCTGTTTCCAACTATTAATAAGGAGTGTTGAAGTTGCCTGACTTGATTATGTGCAGCAGCTCCCCAAGGAGCAACTCTACCCAACAGGAGCCTATTCACAGAAAACCTTCTGTGGGGTATTTCTCCTTGGTGAGAAGTGGAGCTGGTGGGATGAGACCAGCCCCAACCGGGCGAGGGCAGTTCTTGGGACAAGGATTCAGAGAAGGGTGTGTCAGCGGGAGGAGCTCCAAATCTGGGAATGCAAAATTCCCCTCTTCCAGTGGGGTTTCTTTGAAACCCTTTGAGCGCATGCTTCTTCCTTGAGTGCCTGTGCCAAGAAAACCCGTTGGCTGCTACATCAGAGAGAACCTAATGCAGAAAAGATTGTGAGCCCAGGGGGACAAAGTTTCTTTGAAAAGCCCACCCCAGGCGTGTATACACCAATGCTCACACACGAGTCACACGCACGTCTGCCCGTATGCACACACAGCACAGCCATACATAGCTGGGAGCCTCCCGGGGACGAGTAAACACTTCAGGGCTGTCCGAGCCATAGAGAAAATGAAGTTTTCATAACACTAAAGGCAAAGCTGACTGCTTGAATCAGGCTCCAGCAGGCTGTGGATTTCCCTCCAAGCTCAAGCCACGATTGAAATGTGACGACCAAGGCTAACCCAGGAATGTTCCTATACAGTTTAGGATGACGTGTGCAAGCCTACCCAGTCACATAAATAGCCTGCACACACACAGGGGTTCCCACACAACCATTTGCTGGCGCACTGACACGGTCTGTACCTTACGGCATCTCTCTGACCACTGGGGATACCACAGGGGCCAGCCCAGCAGCCCCGATGCCTGTGGGGTGGGAGCAGTAACCCAGGACAGTGTGGAAAAGGCAGCTGTTATTAGTGGGGCATCCCTGGAATGAGATGTGGGACACAGTCGCCAGCCACTTGTGGTCAGACAGACATCACAGTCCATTTTACATAGGCAAGGAGATAATAGCAGTTTCACTAGCCTAACTCTTCTCCAAACAGGGAATATTTTTGACCAAATACAGCCTCTGTAGCTTGGAGCAGATGCTTTCCTTTATGGAAATGTCTATGAAAATGCCACTGGTGCAAAATGTCAGCTGTGCCCCAGAGGGAACAACGCACGCTCTGCAAAGCCATGGACCAGCAAGACACCTCCCCTGGGCCATCTGCAGAGACTGACACAGTGCCTTCCTGAGAAATGCAAACACTGCAGACAGAGCTAGTCCCCAAGAAGTAGAAGATGATTTTGCCAAGTTTAAGATAGCAGGTTTTCCTGTCTAAAGGAAAACACCTGTGGTCCAGGTCTGCTTGGTCCTGAGCCTCATTCCCTCTGGGTTCTGCTTGCCCTCCAGTGGTCTCTGTGCCTGTCCAGGTGACAGCTCTCTCCGTCCCTGCACAGGGATGCAGCTCTCAGAAACTCCTTGGTGCTTGTGCATCTCTGAGCACCTGGACCCAGGCCCTGGTACCTTCCCTGTCCAGAGAATACAGTTGGGAGGGGATTTATCCCAGCAGAAAAAGAAGGAGAGGATACTGAAAAAAGTAAACCATCCCAAGCTTGGATGCTTCAGAGGCACCTGGGAAAGCTGCCTGGCTTCCCCCAGAGCAGAAGCTGCAGGGCTCGTATTTCTGAGCGGAGTGCAGGGATGAGTCAGGTTGTTTTCTCTGCAGAGAAGCCTTAATCCCTGCCATGAGGAGCTCAGCTTCGAGGCAGGCTGCTCGAGGAGCATTTTCCCTCTAGCGGAGGACTACAGGAAGGGATTCCCATGCTGGTAGGAGATAACTCAGCCCTCCAGGCCTGAGTTTGGCAACATGTTGATGCGATACTGGGAGAGCCTGTCCCATGCAAGTGCAGCCTCTGGGACCAAAACTTTCCTCTGCACGCGGAAGGCAGGAGACCTCTGTCTGCAAGTGTTCCCAGGCACAAGGAGATGCACTAGGTGAGCTTCTGCTTAGTGCTACAGCCACAGGACAAAGCTGCCTCCATCATCAGCACCCGCAGAGGTAAGCCTTTTAGCCGTGACCCTTTGCCTCTGCTAAGTCAGTCAGCAAAGCAGCCACACAACACAAGAGGAAGGTTTGCAGCCTGGATGCGTGTGCCAAAGGAATTTGGTGAAGCCGCATTGTGTTCAGTCTGTTGACTTGGATTGGCAGCTGGGGCCAAATTACTGGAAGTATGTCAAGGCTTTGCTGGTAAAAGGCCATGTACTAAAAGGATCAGCAGTCTGTAGCATGTTCCCTGAGCTGTCAAGGTTGGGAAGCCAGAGTTTCGTCCCTGGTCTTTAGAAGCAGGAAAAATTTACCAAGCTTTATTTCCTGGAAAGTGTGTTCGAATAGAAACTTTTTTTAAGGAAGAAAACAAAAAAAAAAAGAATTGAATATAAAGTAATCAAATAATAACATTAAAAAATCCCAAGTAAACAACAACCCATTCTTGGGATGACAAATCTGACCACTACCAAGTAATACCCCGTTTTTCCAAGAACATGGATTTCATAAAAGTATAATATAATTTCCATTGAAAGAGACTTCTGGAGGTCCTCTGGACCTCCAGCCTCACCCCTTCTGAAGGCAGGATGAGTAATGGGGCTCGAAATATTGATCATCAAGCACTATTAGTCACTTTGCTTACGGATACAGGACAGAGTCCCGGTATGGCCAGTGTTCACCCGGCCCTTGCGCTGTCTGTCATGGAAAAGTCCTGCAGGGAGCCTGAACTTCTGGACAGTGATTATGTGACTGAGTCAGAGCTATTCTGGACTGAGCGTTTGTAGAGGCAGGGCCCATCTGGTTGCGATTTTGGAAATAGTCAAGATAGAAACTATCTCTGGTGGGGAAAGGCTGAGAGGCTTCTGACAGGCGACGGGATGACAATGCCACAGTCTGCAAAACAGATTGCCATCAATGGTGGGAACTGTTGGGACAGAGAAAAGCTCCCCCCTACCGCCTACCTCCCTTCCCTCTGTGCACGGGTGAGCAGTCACTGTAGCTGGCTCTGACATGACCATGATGCCAGCAGAAACACTGCTCTTGAGGTGCCACACTGAGGTCTCGGTTATCTGATGGCTTTTCTCCCTTCAGGGACAAATCCCCAGTGCCGGAACCACCTTAGGGAGAGCAGCATTCCCACCAGCCAGTGGTTAGCAGCTCCTAGAGCTACAAATTCTGATCTGGTAAATGCTGCAATCCTTGGGTTACACAAGTATATTGTTTTTGGCTGGTGCTGTGCCTCAGAGCATGAGTTTCAGGACAGAGGTTGAACACCAAGTACTGGCAAAAAATCCAACCATTGTAGCAAAGGAAGAAGGGCAAGGATAAATCAGATGTAGGGGATGCCACATCTGATTCCCATATCTGAGGGTGGGGAGAGGCTGTACACAGTCCCGCAGCCTGCAAGTGAGTTTGCAGCTTGGTGAGGCTGCTTCTGGGAACAAGCCTCGGAGACTCACCATCTCTCATATCCTTGAATGGAGTATGATGACGGAAATGCTATCATCCCCCAAATATCACTCAGCTTTGAACCAGAGAGCCATTTTCATGCACCAGCTGCTGACTGATGGACACTTGATTCACTGACTCAGAGGTTATGAGTAAACAGAGGAAAAGAGAGGTGATGAATATAATTTAGAATGATACAAGGTGGCCAGGCCCTGGGTCAGAAGGACACAGGACCTCTTTGACAGCAACATGTGGGACTGACACACAGAAGCTCATTTCCTTCTACCTCCTTAGAGGTCACATCTAATTATGCAAGATTTAAGTGACATAGCTTAGTTTGTTTTATTGCTTCTTTTAATTTTTTTTCTTTTTTTTTTTTAATGTTTTATCCATGCAGTTCATTCAAAGCTGATGCTTTGACCCAGTCAAGTTCCAGGCAAAGTCTACTTGAAATGTTCTGAATGCGTTACCATCCCGATGATCCAAGAGTGCTCGAGTTGGCCTGCTGGCAACGTGCTAGTTCAGAGCAGGCTGACCTGTATTGTATGGAGAACATTTCCTCCCAGAGATGCCCACTGCCAGCCAGACCAGACTGACTTGGACCAGTTTCACTCTTCCCCAGTGCTTGCCAAAGAGCTGGGACAAATCATATTTCAGATGATGTCTCCAAAGGGCTTCCCCGGGCTGCCCAGCCTGCAACGTGAGCCTGGTTTCTCTCTCCTATGTCTTTGCTTCAGCCAGAAGGAATAACATTAGTGCTGGTGAGACCTCTGGTGAGGGCTTTTCCACCAGGACCCAAGGCTCTACAAACTTCCCTTGTTGCTCCCTCATCAAATGCACACAGCAGCCTGAGAATCTCCAGTGATATTTTTCTTAGAGAGCCTTATTAAGCTGCAAAGGGACCCACACTACTAGGATTTATGTTAGGAAGTTTTTTCATAGCAGTGTGAGCTCTTTGCAGCCACTGTGATTTCTCTCTCCACCACCAGAAGGGAAGATAGAGTCTGAGATTTCAGGACAATATCTCCCTGAATCCTCTGCCTTACAGAGCATTGTTTTGTCTGTCTGCAAAATGCCAAAACTACTATTCATCTCTCTATCTACTTATTCTGCTGTCATCTTCCCTACACAAAAATATCATCATTTACTTAGCATACCCCATACCCTCCAATCAGTACCAGAGTTTCTGTGCCACTCAGTCTCTCTGTATTTATGTATGTATTTATTTATGCATATAAAAAGCATTGCATTCGACCTGTTGATCAAGGATTCTCGGAAAGAAACTGAACAATTTGACCTGTTACTATTAAACACTTCATTGAGGATCAAGATGAAAGTGGAAGAAACCCCAATAATGAAATTCAAGAGTGGGACAAGGATGTGGATAGGAAAAAAAATAAAGAAAGTGCTCTGGAGAGCTCAGTAGCATGGTCAGGAAATGAATACACAAAATCTTCCACTTGGAAAATGAAAGTTAAGACTGCTGGAGAAAGATGATCTGAAACAGCTATTCAGCTCATAAAAGTAACCTGGCAGGCATGAATCTTGAAACTAATGGAGCAGGGTCAGCTAGGAGCACGTTGGGTAGGCAAAGCGCCTTGTCACCCCCCTGAAATCCATTTTCTCAGGGGTGCATGTGCTGTTCTGAGGGGTGAGTGACAGTTAGGACAGGCAGAAAACATTCCCTTGAAGTTGTTTTTCATCGGAAAATTGGATTTCTAACACATGAAAACATTTAGCAAAACAAAATTTGCTTTCCCTGACAACCTGGCTGGTTTTTTTGCTTTTGTTTTTTATAGATGTATAGATTAAAAGGTGAAAAGTGTAACTTTTAACCTTTTAATATTATTTCTAGGTTCTGACTGAAGCTGAATAATTTAATCTGTTTACTCTGTATTGTGCTCTGTGATTTAGGTTTGGATAAAACCTATTGCAGGCAGGTATCCTACAGACTCTCAGATAGGGAGAAACCCATAGGGTTTGGGTTAATTGTTTTCAAGTCATATTTTATGATGAGTTGAAAGACTCTGCAGACACTTTTGGTGTATCCTTCTACAGAAGGGCAGAGGAGCTGTAAGAAGGAATTTAATAACCTATGTTTCCTGACTCGTATTAATCATTAACAGAGTTAATGGTCACTGCCAAAGACCAGAGACACCAAGATCGCTAGGCCATGAAAGTGTCTCCTTGGAGATGCTTATTTTAACAATGTGGTAAAAGATTCAGAGAGTAATTCAATCCCACCCCTCTCTAATCTTCCCTCTTTCCTTCCTCCCATCATAATACTGGCTTAGATGAGCTAAGCCTGTCACTCTTCCCATGACACAGCTAATACCACACTCCCTTTGCCACAGCTACCGCAGAAAAACAACGTTTAAGCCTCCTCTGTACCTATCTATTGTTGTGGTTGAGCAGTGTGTCTCCAGTGGGACCATCCGGCTTCATACAGTGCCATTGAAATATCAACACTTCATCATGGAAGTGAAACATTTTTCTGCTGCAGCTCGGGGTCAGGAGATACAAACTGAGAAAAAGAGAGATGGAAAGAAATAAAGGAGAGAGGGAACCAGGGAGGGAGGAAAGAAAGAAGGAAAATAGAGCAATTATTTAAATACCACCTTCAAAGAGATCTCATAGCTCAGGAATTGCTTTTAATCTGTCTGTCATTTGGAGGCATTGTACCAGATTCTCCTCTGACTCTTCCTGACTTTACCCCTTTTCAGATGGATCCATTACTATCCATTACAAAGGAAAGATTTTTATTCATCTCAGTGAGTCGTAGCTGTGGACCTAGTTACCCACATTGCAAGCACATATCACCCACTTGGCACCCCACAGTGACAGGCTGCAGTTCCCGCTTCACCACACAGGCTGCTATAGAGGACTGGAGATGTGGCGATGCACATCTTCAGGGTACAAGTGATGCAGTCACCAAGCCCCTTCTGCATCAGCAGTGTCCGGTAGGCAGCTGAGGCACACCACATTTTGGGGGTGCAAGGGGATGTCCTCTGAGCAGAGGGTCATCCTCGACACTCATTTTTTACCTGGCTAGAAATGGAAGAGCTGACACCCCCGCTGCAAAATTGTCATGGCCTCAGTCATAGCTGAGATACCCAAAAATGATAATCCTAGCAGAAAGGGGGACTGCCCCCCCCCGACTCACAGCCTCTTTTGCAACTCACAACCAGTCTTTTAAGAGGGGATCAAGGTGCAGAGCGCTGGCATTCAACCTCTTTCTTTGGGACTAAATTTGTGTGTTCTGGAGGGTGGTGGAGGGGCTCTTAACCAAAAAAATAAACAACAAAACAGCCCAGCCATTCATAGGAAATGCTGAAAAAAGGGCAAGTGTTGACCTGTGTGCTGTTGGAATAATTGATTTTTTTGTTCAAACAGCCTCATCTCAGCCTCGTTTCAATTCTTCAAGTCCCAAACCATCTGTTCTCTGAAACCTTAAGGTTAATAAGCATTAAGAGCTCCTCCCCTAAGATTAATAAGAATGAAGAGCTCTCCTTTTCAGGGCTTTTCTCCACCTACAGCACAGCCTGCCGAAGAAAGCCAACGTGTGCAAATTCATCTTCTCCACGCACGTCTCCAAACCCACCGCTCCAAATCCATGCATGCAGAAGGAAAGTAAATAAAATAACATCTCCGGCAGCTGCCAAAAAATTCCACAGTTTCTGAGCTGTTGCAACTGTATTCGTCAGTGAAAAAAAATTTCCTGGAAACCTCACTCAGATGGTGATGGCGGGAGTAGGGGGGGTGGGAGGCGAGGGGTGGAGAGAGTGCGGTCAAGGCCAGGGCAGAAGTTCATGCAGTTGGTGGTTTGCGAAAATGTGTTTTGTTTGTTCTGGATTAGGCTGTGGATTCTTAAAAGAAAACATGTTTTAGTAAGCTAATTTCGAATCAGGAGGGGCAGGAGCAGGGTCAGGGGGAGAACAAATTAGCATCTGGATGTCAGCAGAGTGAAAGGAGGATTCAGACACGGAGGAAAGTGGGTTACTGAGACTGAGGGCAGCCAAATTGCCTTGGTTATACTCCCCCTTAAAAAATAAATAAAAAATTTCTGCCCCAAACAAGCACAGACAGCAGCAGTACACTGATGCACACACAGCCCAGGCAGCAGCTCCTGGGGAGGCCAGTGGCTCACTGGACGGCAGGGTGGATTCTGCCAGGCTGTCACTGGGACGGTGATCAGTTCACACTCGGGCTGCGCTCAGACACTCCTTGGGATACACGAGCAGCTTCTGCATCTGGCACTTTGGAGACTGCCTCCTGAGAGGCTGTTCCCAGGATCAGAGCAGAGCCTGATGAAGGCAGGGTGGAATTGTCCCATAAATCCCTTCTCAGTACAATCACGTCTGTTGCTGTGGGTGAGGCAGGAGGGAATAACCTCCTTCTGTTAAATGCATGAAAATACATGTATGGCCCCAAACAACCTTTGCGGCTTCATCCCCCTCTCTGCTTTCTGGTTAGCCCCTGGCTAGCAGTGAGTGGCAGATGTCTGCAGTTTCAGACACATATGCAAAGCCATCACTCCTGCTCGGGGAAGAAGAAAGAGGAAGGGGGGGGTACGTGCAAGCAAATACAGCTGCCATGACCAAGAATTTCCAGACAGGCCTGCATAGCTCACCTGCAGCTGAGAGCAGAAAGATCAGCCTGCTTGTGATCACACAGAGCAAAAGAATTACCTTGAGTTTATCACAGTTTGGGCACTATAGCCAGAGACTGGACTTGTCCTGGGAGGACTTTTCCCTCAGTGTTGCTGCTTTCACAGAGCTCTCCCTCATCCTGTGCTGAAAGGCAAGTAATACAGAGGTTGGACTTGTGAGAGGGCTGTTCCCCAGTGTCCCTGTCCAGCTCTGGTTGATCCAAACCATGCTCAGGTCCCTGTCAGTGGCAAAGAGTGGGCAGATCTGAGCAGAGAACATTGCACATGATTGGTATGATGGTAGAGCATCTCCCTGAGATCTGAACTCTTCTGTATGTGATTCTTCAGAAGTCATGAACATCTGGCCTATTTTATTAATCTTTGTAATTTTTAATCTTGTTTTTAGCTATTTTATTAATCTTTCTAAATGTTATGGTTTTTTTTCCCTTTTTTTTTTTTAGACTACTACAAGAAATGCTTTGACTTCTGCAGATTGGTAAATTTATCTTGAGACGAAAGGAGAAAGGTAAAGGAATAGGAGTGTTTTGGTTTGTTGCTTCTTGGTTTGGCTGTAACGATCAGTGAGTGAGACTTCTGTGGCAGTAAGAAGAGTCTAAGTTTAGCATTTACTCCTGTCCTGCTGTCTCAGCTATAAATTTACACTTATGTGCAATTATGAGCGATGAGAAACAGGAAAACTCCTTGAGTGCATCAGGTCAGAAGTAGAGCCTTTTGCCCCGTCTCTGACAGTGGGGAATACTATATGCACAGAGAAAATGTAAGAAACTCATTTTTATGGAATAATCTCTCTGTAGGGAAAATAATTTTGTGCTACTGTTTTCAGAAACCAGCTTTCAGCAGTAAGTTTTATACTGCGTCCCAAAGGTGATGCTACTTTTGAAACCTAACTGCTTAGTCCTGGAAATACCTGTCTGAGTGCTCCATAACATAGTCAATCATGGTGAAAGCAGAGACTGTCACTAGACACAGATCATAGCTTTTTACCCTTTTTTTTCCACATATAAACATTTCTCATCTTTTTCATCTCCTCTGGCCATGCCTTCTCCACTGACACTTCCCAGTGCTCCATTCCTATTCTCCTTTCATACAGTTCTCCAGCCTTTTCTCAACACTCTCATCTCTTTTGTCCCTTCCCTGTCAGTGTAAAAGTGCTTCAGTTTCTCCCAAACCTGAAGTCTAACCTGACTCTCCCTGTCACTTCTCGTATACATCTTGTGCAATCCAACATTCATCTACTGCCCTTCACTGAAACATTACACTCTTTACCAGTCTTCCCAGCTAACCTTCCAGCCCACGTTGGATGCATGGATGGCTTGCACCTGCCAGCCCCATCCATATGGTCACTGGACACGCACTTCTCTTTGAGAACTTAGTCCACTTGATTTCTATTACTCTTCCTCCTCTTGGTTCTACTCCCACCTCTCTAGTCATCCACTTGCTGTCCTTCACAGGATTCTCTGGCTCTCCCCACTCACTGCCTGTGGGACTGTTACAGGGCTTTGCACATGGTTTCTTTTTTCCTCTCTCCATCTTTCTGGGAACCTCATCCACAAATGCACCATCTGTACTGATGACTCATAAATCCACCTCTGTCTTCCAATATGTCTCTCTTTCTGTCCGCACTGAAATCTTGACCCGTCCCTTTGGCTTTTTCTCATCAATGTCTTGCCAGCAGCTCAAATCTAGTCTAGACTGGGCTCTTTTTATAGTTAACGGGGGGGGAAAAAGGAACTTCCAGGCATGATTCACCTCATTCTGATGTAGATACCTAAAATAAATAGGATTAATCACAGCCTGGGAGTTCCTGTTTCTCCCATGGAAGTCTAGGTGACAGGTAGGGAAATCCACCCTGTTGATGCCTATGTTTGGATGAGATGAGTTTAAGCTGGTGTGATCCAGGTTCCAAATCAACCCCTGAAAGGTTGTTCAGATGAATGTGTGACTTTGGGCTTTATGTTGAGGGGCTGGTAGAAAACTGAAGCTGAAAAGTTTAGTAGCATGCATGGCCACCAAAGACCCTCACAGGGCAGCTACTCCAAGGCCAAATGGGAAGAGATGGAAATCAAGGAATCCACATTCCTCAGGAAGGGATGATTTCCTTGTGTGATGATATTGACTAGCATTAAGAAGTCTCAGGATTTAAGATACATCTAGTGTTGGTTGCAGGAAACCTAACAGGTTTTGCAGCCTGTTTTACTCCTAGGACTGTCACATCTCACAAGCCTCTCAAAACTTTAGCACATCCTGCTCTTTGCTTCAAGGAAGATTGCTCCTCAGCATCCTGGCTATGTCCCCTCTAAAGCTCTTTTTGTGCAGATCAGCAATAACTGGGCTGCTGGGCTGCTAAGAAAACATTTGTCATGGTGGCTAAGACAGAGCTTTTTTTCCTTGAACGTCCAGCTTGTAATCATAAGTAACATGCGTGACATTGACGACCAGTGCTGTGGGGAAAAAGTAATCTCTGTCTCTGCTTGCATATAACTAAAACCAGGGCTGTCAGGCAGCAGAGGAGAAAGAGGAGGAGGCAAATGCCAAGGCAACTGGACCAGTGTACGAGTAGCCCTTTCTGCAGTGATGATGTGGTGATAAAACATGCAGAGAAGACAGCACTGAAATTGCTGGTCCCTCAAGCTTGTTCTCCCTCCACCTAGGTTTCCCAGTCTTGCCTGTGGCTCATCATGGGCTCTTCTGGCTTATTCTATCCAGACCCTTTGTCCTGCAGGGCTGGCTCATTCTTGGGCTCTGCAGGGTGAAGTGCTTCAGAGTAGAAGCAGAAAAAAGTTCAGGTGAGAGTTACAGCCCATTCAAATGCAGATCTNCAGTGTACGAATAGCCCTTTCTGCAGTGATGATGTGGTGATAAAACATGCAGAGAAGACAGCAGTAAAATTGCTGGTCCCTCAAGCTTGTTCTCCCTCCACCTAGGTTTCCCAGTCTTGCCTGTGGCTCATCATGGGCTCTTCTGGCCTGTTCCATCCAGCCCCTTTGTCCTGCAGGGCTGGCTCATTCTTGGGCTCTGCAGGGTGAAGTGCTTCAGAGTAGAAACAGAAAAAAGTTCAGGTGAGAGTTACAGCCCATTCAAATGCAGATCTCTTCCGGTCCCTCCCATGTCTACATTCCTTTGTTTTCTATTCATACCCCACCATTACCTCCAGGTCTGTTAGGAGTTAAACACACACAAACCAGCTCAGAGTTCAGTGAAGTTCCTGGAGCAACAGAATAAGAAAAAGTGTCCATTCAAGCAAGCTTACAGACCAAGGAATAAATCCTGCCGGTGCAGGAATGGCAGCATCTACGCTTTGGGTCTGTTTTAGGACAGAATTTATTCTTGGGCTGAAACTTTCTCAGCTGGGGACCTGTTGCACCTTCTGCTGGGCAGCTATTACAGGAGAGATGTTGACACCACTGGAGAGAATAAAGATGTTTGGACCTTGACTCGTGTGATGAAAAAGAACAAACTAAAATGCAATATCACTGAAAGGTGAGTGTAAGTCTTGTATCTTCCTGGGGCCACAAAAATGGATTTTATATAGTCCAGTCCTGTGAGGGTGACTGCTGGAATTCCTCCCACTGTACTAAAGGAATAGGATTCAGCTCCCAGTCATACACCCTTATGTTAACGTGTGCATAATACAGATATCTGTATGTGTATTGAGCAGCTGTGCTCCCAGACAGTTGCCAGAGACCCAATCAGTGCAGTCTGCAGAGTTATGAAACACAGTTTAAGTGGAAACCTCTGTTTGTTTTCTTGCGTATTTCAGAATTGCATGGTTGCATGACAGGACACAGGACCTTCCAGTGTCCTCCTCTCAAGGTCTGCCCCTGGGAACTACCTGCTCTGAATATATATCTGTGGTATAACTCCACAGAGCAGGAGAAAGACCATGATTTTGGTTTTTCATTGTATCAAGGACCAGTCTGGGGGAGAGACATCAGGGACAGCTGTAGGACTCACACCTCTGTTAAAAGGAGAGGTTGTACTGTCTTTTATGTTTTGCTGGCCTTTCCAGCACAAATTGCCTCTGCTTTGCCCTGGTTTCAGAGGTAGACCTGCAATCTAAAAGGATAACCTATTGAAGAATAAGGGTTTGACCTTTGCAGGGTAAAATAGGGCTTCCAATCTAAAACTGGATACCTCTGAGACTTAGGCATGGAGTGCGTGGTGCTGGAAAAAAAATAAGTTGTTAAACTAGCCATGAACGTGGTGACTCTAGTTCTGGATCATTACCCTGCTGGCTGGCAGCAGCAAGGTCTTCAGCTTCTGAAGGAATTTCCACCCTGAGACTGGTGAGAACAGAGCAGCAGTAGCCAAGTCTATGCATGAGAGCGTGAATTAGGACCTGCTAACTGCCCTGGTCATCATCATGATGGGAAGGAAATTCCAGCAGCCACCTAACCTATTTTATGGGGATGCTGTGGAGGTGTTGGGGGTGGCAGGGGAGGGAAGCAGTGGAATTTGAAGCAATGGTGATAAGATGCTGAAAGGGGAAGGAATGGAGTAAGGATATTGAGGTTCCACCAGACTTTTCTTTTTTTCCCCACTGGAGGACAAAAAAGGTGGGGAGGGGATTTACAGGAAAAATAAATAAAACCTGGCCTGCATTCAGCTCTTCTGACGGGTGCTAACAGCAAGGAGCTGAATCTGCCACAGATGCATTTAAGCCCTTCCAGCCCATGAATTCTTTTTCCAGAAGTTTCCCAGAGCAAGTAGAACTAGTCCAAGACCCAGAGAGTTTTGACATTTGGCTATAAATCTATGTGTCAGCAGCTTGGGAGCGAAAAGGGGAAAAAAGAAGAGGGAAAAAAAAAAAAAAAAGAGGAAAAACAAACCATGTAATGAAAGGGGGATGAGCTCAGCACTTGGAGGAGTGAGGCTTGGAGCTGAGGCACAATGTCGCGAGGGGAAACCAGGGGAGAGGAAGGGACAGACAGGGGAGATGGCAGTAGCGCAGTGTGGCTGATGCACAGATGGGACCGTGCTCCTCCAGCAGGAGAACTGGGGGAATGATCGATAGGCGTCGAGCGCTAATGGTACCGTCTGGAAGGAACAGGATGGTTAGTGTAATCTGAGTCCCATTGGGGGAGCAGCCTGTAGGTCACCCCGAGCTGGCCACGCGCCATGGGTGTCTTATACGCCTGAACGTGTCTTCCAAGTGAACTTTCAGAACTTCAGAGGTTTTAGTACGGCTTTTTTTCCTCTTCCTTTTTTCCTTTTTTTTTTTTTTTTTTCCTTTTTAATACAACAGAATCTCTGTTTGTGCAAGGGGGGAATAATGGATGAGGGCTCAAGCAGCTGCTGTGGATGCTGTTTAGAGTCAGGGGGTGTTTTCTTGAGGGGATGATTGATGGTTCCCTTCAAGACAACCAGAACCTAAGCCTCCCCTCCCCCGGATTCAGAGATGGGCTGCACACATCCAGTGGCTGCTTCATCAGGCGGGATCGAGGTTAAATCCACCCAGATGCAGGCTGTGAAGGCAGATAACCAGCCTAAGAATCCTGCAACCCTCAGTCACACTGTCCCTCGGAGATTAAGGCCTTTCAAGTTGAAGCGGCCAATATGTTTTCGATCAGTCCTGACAGATTTTACAGGAACTGCTTTTCTCTTGCTTTAAACCCTCAGATGCTTGTGCTAAGCTTCTTCCAGCTAAGCGAGGTCAGGCTGGATTTCCAGGGAAGGAGTTCAAGGAACAGATATGGAAAGACAAGATCTGCATTGCATGTCAACAGGAGCACTCTTATATGGCATGGCGTTGCAGCAGGGTTTGCTAAAGGAGACATCTGATCTGAGGTCCCCAGACTACAGGTCACTGGTCTTCCAAAGTGCTTTTCCCCAGAGTTAAGTTATGTGTCCCACTGCCCCTCCTGAAAGACCCCAGTATGGATTTGGGGAGGTTGGAATTACACTGAAGTTTCTACTGAGGAGTTTTGCAAAGTGCTGGTAAAGCAGCTGCTGCTCTCCATTCCAGACTTCTTCTCCATAGAGGGGGAAACAGCTCTGGTTCCTCCCAATCAAAGAGTGCTTTGGGTGGTCAGGGTGCACTGCAGCCCAAATGGCCTTCTTGGCAAATGCCTTCACATGAACCTTCCTTGCCTTCTGAGTGTATTTAGACTGCAAGGTCCAGTGTGACAAGGCATGAAAAATATTTTCTTTTGGTGGCTCAAATATGTCTCTGAGGGATTAACATTGTTTCATGGAAAATATCAATGCAAATAAACCACATCCCCTTTTCTGGCCACGTTGGTTTTATTCTCATCTTAGAACCTTAAAAGAGATCCCTGCAACTTGGCAGAAGCATGTTGCGGTTCTTATTTTTTCCATGTTGTCTAATCACAAAGATGATGGGATAGACTACACACTAACAAGGTTGTAGATGACACCAAACTGGGGGGAACTTGTTTTTAGCTGTGACTTGGAAGAGATCCCACCAGAGGTCCCTTCCAATTTTATTTATTCTGTGATTTTATGATGACCTCTTTAAACCTAGAAATACAACATATCCCTGGACCAGCAGGTGAGAGCTGGGATAAATCATGACCAGTCCATTGAACCCAGCTAAGAAATGATGGGAGAGGAGAAACCAGCAGTATACCATGCTGGGAAATCTTGTCACTGTGCAGGGTATACAATTTAAAACTATCCCTATTCCAGCACTCTTCTAAACAATCTCTCATGTCTTCTCTCACTCCCTCCCCCTAACTCCCTCTTAGCCTAAGAAAACCTTTTGCCCTCAGAAACTCTTGCTCTTCATTTAATGAGAAAGAGGTGTAAATTTTGGGATGTGCTGCAGCAGAGAGCCTGAAAACAGAGTGACAAATTTCAAACCATTATTTTTTACAGATGACTTCTGCCATGCATGCTTCCATGGGCATTTACAGACCCTCCAGAAAAACATTAATTCACTTTATACTTCAAATCTATATGAATCAATTCATACAACACAGCTATATGAAACTACTGGAAGTCTGGAAACAGCTTAAAACAGCCATTGATTGATTCTTTTGTCTCAGCCATGCCAAGATTTACCTAAAGCATCTTTGGAAGAAGGTGAGAAGAGAGCAGAGCAAATCAGCAGTATAATGGCGGGACACAGGCCATATCTGGGACAGCAGGTCTTTAATGAACATGTAAATACATCCAAAAAGCCACTCTGGTGCAATCAGACAGAGCAGCAGACCAGTGGCACTGAACGTAGATCCAGAAGACTTTGCTGGTACCTGGCACCTGGACCAGCACCCATCCACATCTGAGGGTGAATTCACAGCCCCATTCATAAACACACACACCGCACCAACACAGATGACCTGGAGTCTAGCTGGATGAATAAATACACTCATCTTCTAGCCTGGAACAGAGGATTCTTCACGCTGCAGAGTTTGCATCTGTGTTTCCCTTGGGCTTGTTCTCTAACTCGGATCTGGTTCAAGGCAAGTTGAAGTTCAGATACTGCAGGGAAGGAAGATAATTATTACATTCTTAACATAGTAACAATTCTTCTTTTTGCAAGCTCGGAAACAGCAGCAGCCTGCACGTATCAGAGAGAGTTTACTTAGTAGCAGGAAGCCTGAAATTCGATGCTGTCTCCACAAAAATCCTCAAGTACATTTAACAATAGCCCTTGTTTATAGGCATCAAGTCGTTTGTTTTCCTCCCTATTCCTACAGTGATGCAACAGCCACTGCTGAAGAATCTGGTTTCTGAGCCAGAGGCTGCTCTTCGGTATGTTTCAGTCCACAGAGTTTTTGGGTTTATTTCCAGATTTACAGGGAGCAGATTCTGGCTTCATCGGCTAAATTTCTTCTACAATTTTGGAGGGAGGCTGGCCTCTCCAGGGGGTGATTCATCCTTTCTGGAGTTGGTGTTCAAAGGGGTGCATAAATGTAACTCAAGAACAAGGTTCAGAAGCGAGAACATGGATTTTTAGTCATGTTCCCTGCTACAGATTTCCTGTCAATGTCCACCCACCATGGGAAATGATGAGTCTCTTGGAGCTTCTGTTTGCATCTTCAACATGGATGTCATTGTGGTGTGCCCAAACAAGAGGGGGTATACTTACCTGAGCACAGGTCATGTTCAGAAGAGGCAGTGAAAGGAGCAGTGTAAACACATTTGAGACACTGCCAAAGGGGTGTTTTGGTGCTGAAGTCCTCATTCAGTCAGTGTGGTCCAGTGGGCACAGATCTGCTGGACTAGGACTCCAAAGACCCGCTGCTCTAGGTTCATCCCCTGTCTTGGTGGATAAGAACGGATGAGACACCCTGTGAGGTTAAGTCTGTGATTCAGGTAGCCCATATTTTGGGTGGAGTCAGTGGTTATTTTGGGCCATATTCTGTCATCTTCTACCCCTGATCCCCCAGCAACCACAATTGCTGCTCTGGGGATGTGACACTGTCCATCCCTACCTAGTCCCTTTAGAATTCACTTATTCCTTTGTCCAACAATTTGTCTGATCCCTTGCTGATTCCATCTGCCTCCTGTGGCAGCCACTTCCAGAAATTCACTACCCTCGGTGCAGAAGTACTTTCTTTCATCTATTTTAAGTATCCACCAGTTTTGTTGACTGCCTTCTAGGTCTCGTATTATGGGATTTGGTGAACAGTTTGGGTTTTACATTCAGCTGACTGAATTACTTTTTCCAAAGTTTAATTATACCCACTGCAGCATCTTCTTCTCCAAATTGAAGAGTACCAACCTTTTCAGTCTCTTCTTATAGGGCAATGCAAATACCTTTGGGCAAGTTACTGCAAACTTTCTGTGCTAAAATTTTCAGCCTTGGCATCTAGGACTTCATTCTTGCTAGCATCCTTTGGCTGCTGGTTTCAGTAAGATCCCTTCTCTCCAAGAAACTCCAGCACATTCATGAGCAAATGAAATTAAACATAATAACAACAAAATGCTGTGGGTAGTGCAGGGCCTAGGACATACAGCTGTACAGGTCTGAATCCACCTCTCAGTCCACCAATGGACTCTTATTCTGTCCACTTAAAAATTATATCCTCTGTTTTTTTCCCAGAAAAGCTGGGACTCTAGTAGCATTTCTGAAGGCTCTACCTTATTCTAGAGACATTTGCAAGAAGACATGCCTCATTAAAGAAAGGGCAGATGAGGAGAGGTTCCTTGTTGGTTTGCAGAAGAAAATTATTTCACCAGACTAGCCCCCAAAAGTTACCTTGCAATGCAATCCATGAGTGGACTCTCAAAAGGCGGTTAAGGCTGTACCAACTGTCTTATCTCCTGGTTGCCAGGGAAAAAAGCATTGCCTACTGTTTCAGCAAATAAGACACCTACATCCCTCAAGAGACCAGAGACAACCTTGCCACACTTCACCTCTGCAGGATGACTCTCATATCCTTTTCTGTGGGTCAGAGAAATTGTCAAAGTACTCTGCTGTGACAAGGCAGTGGGGTGCTGACAGGGTTGGGAGGTATAGGGGGCAGACAAAAATCATGTGGCAACCTGCCAACATTGTCGTATGACTGCTTTCAGAGCCAAAATTATCCCCATCATACAACCCTGGTACAGCACTGTCTCATGCTTAAAAGCAAAAACAATATCTTCACAAAGAATATGTGTTTTGTGCTGTGTGTGCAATGCAAAATGATGGGAAGAAGACATGAAAGGAGCATTTCACCACTCACTAGGTAAATATCACTTCCTATCACCTTACTGTACAGGACTTCCACGTACTGTTGTGGTGTCCTGGGTCTGCAACAAAGTGGGCAGCATGGGTAAAGCATCACACAGCTCCAGAGTTTGTAAAGTATCTGTATCTGCTCTGTGAGCAACATGGATCCTGATGCCTCTAGAAGCTGAATCACAGACCTCTCCCACTATGCCTGGAGCCAGGCTCTTTAATTAACAACTTTCTTGGGAGGATTTTGAGTGTTTCTTTGGACTCTGTTGTTTGCACCTGTTCCTAGGAGCTTGATAACAGCCATGGATAGAGATGATGGTTTGTTACATTAATCTCACTGTCCTTCGAGTTCAAGCAACATCTTCTGCCTCTCCTACAGATCCACAAGGCACTTTGAGGAGGAATGTGGTTATAAAAAAAAAATTAAAACTTGCCATTTGTAAACATCAGATAGGAGAAAAAGGAAAGAAAATATGTGCTATGTATACAGTTCTGTTGGATGAAAAGCTGGATTAGGACACAGAAAAGTGTCTTTTTGAATCTGTCACCTTCATAGCATCACTTTTTCATTCCATGGATTTATTTCTGAGCCTTCTATTTCTCTTTGGATGGCAATTCTTCACAGGGTGTATTATTTCTTCCAAACACACTTGGTGGCATGCTTTATCACAAAATAACTAAGTAGTGGTAAGCACATACCCTGCGTGTTCACATTAATATGGAATTGTATTCTTGTTCATAAGTCCATCAACTGTAGAGATGCCTGATTATATACCTAAATGAGGTCTTGGTCATACACAGATGGCAGTTAGAGTTAGTACATAAGTCCATGAACCTGACTGTGCAGATGAAAGCACAGGTAGTGGTGAGCAGGACCCAGAATGGGCTATATCTTCACAAAAGGTTTTGGGGACCCATGTGGTGTCAGTGCTGTGAATAAATAAAATGTGCTTCTCACTATCCATACACCCAGCACCTCTCAGCATCCCAAAATCCCCTTTAAATAGACAGGCAGGAAGGAACGATCCTTTATCTTGCAATGCAGTGAAAGGCAGCATTGTTGTTCTGGATGGTTTCATTACCCCCTTGTGTGCGATTTTGTACACCAGAGCTTATGTTCTGAAAAGTGAAAAATGACCTGTTATGTGTGTGCATGCATGCATACACAGCTTCTCTCCACGTCTCTGCAGCAAGGCACCCAAGCAGGCTTGGTTGTTACATACCTTGTCAAAGGGACAAAACCCCACTCTGCGGTTCTGCGTTTTTTGGATTGGCTCCGTATTCCCTTGTCTCCAGCAGACAATTAGGAACAGGCCTCCAGGAGTGCACTGTGCTCTGAGAAACCCAGAAAAGCCTCTGTCAATCCCCCAGTGACCCCATGACCCGGAGGTAACATCCATACTAAGCTGTTTTTAAGACAAACAGAAGGAAATACTTAGGTGTAAAATTACTTGGCAGAAGCCGACCCGTTTCCTTTTTTGACAGGGGCAAAATAAATAGAATAATCATCCATGATTCTGAAAAACCCAACCACCCACTAAGAAAAAAGGGGGGCTGCATGCTCCTTTTGGATGATACTCTGTTACCCCTTGAACTGGAGAGTCAGGACTACCCTAAACTCTCCTTTACCATACAGTCGAGTGCACAAAAGGAGCAGTGAGTGGGAGCCAGCCAGGTTACTCTTGCATCCCCATCACTCTCTTATCAAGACCCTCCTCTCCTCCCTCAAGGGCTCTTCTGCAGGCTGCAGGGCTAGAAGTCCAAGGAAAAGGGCTGGGATACTGTCCAGATCCCCCAGGATCCTTTGAGTTTATTTTCAAAGGATTTTGGGCAATTCCAACTAGCTTATTCCCTCTCCTCCCTCTTCCCAAATGCAAGACATATGGAAGCAGCAGAGACCTGGGGAGGGAGGGGATCCAGTGAGAGATTTGCCAACATGGCAGCCCCCATCTTGGTTGTCCCAAGGGGGCCCTCCAGCCCATCCATGAACTTAAAGCAATGTGAACACAATGCAGGTCATTCTCTGAGCAATGTAGGTGACTAAAGCCAACACCACCCCTCTCCAAGTTTGTTGTCTAACCAAAACTCACCTTCTAGACAAGCCTTGTGAGTCAACAGAGGGAGAGAGATCTCTCCAGAGAGTGCTTTGCCCATTCTAAGGGCTGTACCTAAGACAAGGAAAATTAATTCCCTCCTTAACATTCAAAACATCTAAACTTTCAGTAAACTCACTCATGGAGACAGAGAGAATACAAGAAGCTGAAGGTACCCGAGCAGCCCAACAAACATCACTTGTCTGGGAATTGTTGTCACTAGTTTGAATTTACTTATGGATTTCATTTTGTTCTAGATGGAAAGCAATCAATGTATAGCATAAGATAACATTATACTAGACACACTGTAATGCAGCTAACATCGGGGGCTGCAGGCAGCAGTTGGTGCTAAGGCACTGCTCAACCATACAGTAAGGAAACTGGTAGCTGTCACAGGGGCAGAATGCACCATTTGCACCTGCTGAGACGTGGTAGTGGAAGGACAGCAAAGCACAGATGTGCACTGCTCTGGGGAAGGAGCACAAAGCCACAACCAGAAAGGAGAACCCCATAACCCATTTTCCAATGTGGCTGTTCCAGTTGGGGATGTGTTTTTATAGGCAGATTACCTGTAGAACTGGCAAAACCAGTAAAAAGAGAACCCGGGTAAGCCTCAGTTATGATAAGGATTGGCTCAAGCAGGAGAAAACCGCATTCCAGACTGAAATAATTTCACTGTCCCATAGCCACATGCAGAGCAAGGCATAGGCTATCTGCATGAACAACATAAATCTTAATTCCCTTGTGTTTTCTCCTAACCAATTGTTTTGGGATTTTTTTTCCCTTCTTGCTTCCCCAGTACTTGAAGAAAAAACAATGGCAGAAAAAAAAAGAAAAAAAAACCCCAAACCCTGCTGTTTAAGGAAATAATGTATTTTATTATCCAGCAAGAATTCTAACAATGCCAGAGTTTTGATAGGTCAATTGAATCCCAGAGGCTGAAAGTTTAGATGTAATTTAAAAGTATTTGATAAATTCATTAAGAAAAGAAAAAGTTAATAATTTTCATTTTAATTATTTAAATATTTAATTTTACTTAATGTAACCCTTTTTGGTTTTCTCAGTTGTTGGCAAATAATGCCAACGAAAGCAAAAAAAAAAAGGCATTGAAATTCTCTAATTTCCATCAGTGTGATCTGCTGTTTAGCACCACCAAACTCCATCTTCAGTTGTCCACTGTATGTATCATCTTACTGCTATACCCCATCTTCCCCTTTCATGGTTTTCCATCTGATGTAAATATGTAGCTTGATGTTTCATCTCCTCTCCCCTTCCGACAAGGCAAAGGAATAAATATTTGAAAGTCAATACAGTAATTTTTAAGCAGGAAGTATCAGGCACATTTTTAACCGTTGGTATAGACACTACCACCATATAATGGTTCTCCAACCATTTTTTAAATAAAGACTACAATTGGGAATAGTTTCAGAAGGCTTAAGTTTGGATGTCCACAACTGCACAAGTTGCTCTAAACTCCTTTTCAGATTAATGGAGAGACATCTACACCTTTACCACTTGAGACAGCTCAGCCCCAGAAGATTTGCAAGCAGGTAACATGAAATGGTCTACAACTTAGTACTCTTGGGCTGTAAAGGAATTTTAGGCAAACCACTCTAATGTAAATGCTATCATTCAAACAATCTGACATTCAATGTTAATTATCATATATTATTGTTGCTCTAAAATGTGATCTTGCTTAGTGAGCTGAGATGGATCCAGATGGGATGCCTCTCTGTTTTGTGTCACAGTGGAGAGTAATCTTTTTTCACTTTGCTAATGTTCTACATGTTCTGACAACCACCAGACCCTCTGCTGAGCAAGGTTATGGTCCTTTCTCGTCTAACCACCTTGTAGTACACCTTAATCTCCAGAAAGCTAGACAGGCATCAGTCTGGAACAAGTTCACTAGCACACATTTCCGCTGATCTGGAAAAATAAACAGGAAATAGAACTGGTCAGAGATCACACAGAGGATGATATCTATTCACATTTTTTGGTTTTGGTTTTTCAATGTAAGTATAAATGGATTGAGAAGAAGAAATTGTGGTTTTCTTTGCCTTAGGGAAAAATAAAGTTTCCTTTCCACTTGTACCTGGAAAGTGAAGCTCTTCGTTAGGCGTAGCCAATGCATTTTGGAAGGACAAATATCAACTGGCTTGTGTAAGATGAGTCAACCTGGAATGTGGGAAAAAAATTTAGATACTTTTCATACATAGTGTCAACTCAGAAAATTGAATTCACTTGGAGACTTAGGAACCTAAGATCCTGGTTTCATCAGATGCAAGAAATGTTCATTGCAAAGTCATATTAGTGTAACTTTGGGGAAGTATCTGGGAATTCCCAGTGGTGTCACTGTCCTGGAGAAAGCTGGGCTAGTAACCAGTAATATCGAACACTGAGGCTTTGAAAAAATTTCATCCAAATTGCCATGGTTTTCTTTATGCAGGGAAGAGGAAAAACACAGTGACCCATGCACATTCAGAGAGGATACTTAATGCCGAAGTGCTCCTCACTGGATCACTGGCTTTGGTTTTGATTCTTTTTTTTAATTCATTGCACAGCTCTTTAAGAAGCAATTCTCTGTTGTAAGTCCTGCTCCAAAGAGCCACCTTTTGGCAAGGAATCTGCACCCACACTAAGGACTCAAGCCATTACTGAGGAAAGGCTCCTCGATCCCGAGTTCAAGTGTACTCTAGCCATTAGTGCTTAGTGAGTGAAAAGGTAGAGAACAGAACCTGCAAAAGCAGAGACATTGACAGTGAGAAAGAAGGGAAAAAGAATAAAAGAGAAAGGGGAGAGGGAAGTGAGGCTGGGAGTGGTTCCTCCATTATATACACAGGATCAAGTAAAACAGAAAGGTCACCTGTCCCCAGATAGGACTGGATTTGTCTAAACCATCTCTGGCAGAAGTTTACCCAAATGTGCCATTAAACTCCTTGGCAGAACTCTGAGGTTTCCAAGGAAACACTCTTGGTCAGGAGCTGACTGGCAATTTTTAGCTCACTGTCAGCTGCCTGTTCATCCTACAGCCAGCTTCATAAGATGTGCCATCAGAAATGTCGTGTTCTAAAAAGCGCAGCTAGGGTTTCCTCCCTCCCACTTCAGGTGCTGCTCCTGAGTTACTTTGACAGAGCAGGAGAGAAAAAGAAATTGCATGGCTGAGAAATATGGATACAGAGTTATGATGCGCTGCCAAAGCAGATACTCTCCTCCCACACCCTCCAGAAAATGTTTTATGTTTGAACAATTGCAGGCCAGTGTGCTTGTGCGTATGCAATCTGATGCACTCCTGTGTCATTTTATCACATACTTTTCTCCCCCTGAATCCAAGTCCCATTTAGTGCAACAAGTGAAGAGTGTGCAAGTAAACGGCTCTTTGGTATGAGGTGATTCAGTTGCCTAGACACCAGCAGCTTGTACTATTTGAGGGTGCATAACATTGTCAGGTATCACACAAGATTTGAGAGACTCATGCCTTTCTAGAGGCAACTGGGACAACTCTAAAGCACTGCAAATCAGCTAGCAACTTGCATATAGACAACAAAATTAATCCTTCATATTAGGATGAGGTCTGCAAAAACAACATTTTTAAGACATTTAAAGACTGAGGTTGTTGATTCTACAGCAGAAAACCAACAAAAACAGCTGAAGGGTGTAGAAAGAGTTTACTAACATATGAATGTCTCTGCAGGGACTGAACTCCAAGTCCCAGTGGTTTTTAAAAATAGATTATCCAAACACCTGTGAGGCCTCTTAGACACTGCCTCCAGAAAGGAGGCATACCTCCAGAGGATGCTGTCTCCAGAAAGGAGGCTATGCCAAGTGACCTTTCAGAGACCTTAACAGGCATATTTTTTGTGTTTCCTACAGCAGGTTTGTGCTCCAACTCTGATGAGATATAGGAATGCCAATGTGATGTCACAGGACAGTCTCTGTATTTCTTGGAGTTACTTTGTTAAATTGGAGAAACACTGACATTGGAAATGAAACAAAAACTATGCTATAAGGAGATTGGCAAGATTGCAAAGTCAACCACTCAAACAATAGGAAAAGCCAAAATTCAGACTGCCTTTCTCTTTCTTGGACTAAACTACCTCTTCTTCTCCTTGATCATCATGGACCAGGTGTCAGGACAGCAACGCTGGTGAGGGGTCTGGAGAACAACTCCTATGAGGAGCAGCTGAGGGAGCTGGGATTGTTTAGCTTAGAGAAAGGGAGGCTGAGGGGAGACCTTATTGCTCTCTACAGCTACCTGAAAGGAGGTTATAGAGAGGTGGGGGTTGGTTTCTTCTCCCAAGTAACAGGCAAGAGGACAAGAGGAAATGGCCTCAAGTTGCACCAGGGGAGTTTTAGATTGGATATTAGGAAAAATGTTTACACTGAAAGGGTTATTAAGCACTGGAACGGTCTGCCCAGGGAAGTGGTTGAGTCACCATCTCTGGTGGTATTTAAAAGAGGGGTAGACATAGCGTTTAGAGATACAGTTTAGTGATGGTTTTTGTCAGTGTAAGGATGATGGTTGGACCAGATAATCTGAAAGGTCCCTTAAATCCAGGCAATTCTATGATTCTATGTTCTATTACCCAAATTCCTTTTCTTTCATCTCTCTTTCCATGTCTTTTTGAAAGGACACTGACCCATCAAGACACAATATGTCAGCTAATACATCTTCCACTACCAGAGTGGAAAAGCTGCTTACGTGTCTTATAGAGTATTAGTTTGTTTATACACCCCAGGATAGTACAACAGCAGAACATTGCTGACTCATATTCACAATGTGACTCATTGTAAACCCCAGATCCTTCCCCTCCTGCTGTCCCTAACCAGCCTCCCTCCATCCTTTTTAAGCTGGTTAACCTCACTTAAGCATAGGCATTTGTGTTTGTGCCCATGGACTCGCAACCTATTTTTCCAGGCTATTTCTCCAGTTTGTGGAGTTTGCTTTGGACTCCCTTCCAGTCTGCTGGCAGGCCCTTGCCTCCCCAGCCCTGGCCAATGCCACCTGCACATCTGATACATAAAGTGTGTATTTCTTTATGCAGATCACTAATGGAGATATCAAATTTCCCTGGGGAACACAGCTCTATAGAACCTTCTGCTTTGGCAGCAAATAAATCTCTGAATTTCTTCTTGCACACGTTTCTGTTACTTCATTCAACAGAGCTGCTGACACTAGTGGATGTCCTCTTCTCTTCAGACCAGCAAGAAAAGGGGATGGGATACTTAGCCAAGGGATGTTTGAATAGTTAGTGAAGCCAGGAAAGGATACCACTGTGTGGATTTTGCAAGGAAAGTTGTTCCAAGTTAAAGTACTTCCCTATGACCATAACAACATCCATCACAAGATGCCAACAAACCTGCTTCACAGCACTATCAACCTGTATCTTCAGAAGACTTCTTAGTTAACTAAGAAGAGACGGGGTTTTGTAGGAATAGTGAACAGTACATTTGTAAGACAAAGACCAACACAGCTTACTGCCTAAATTTCTAGATGAAGCAGTGCTCAGTTAAGAAAAACCAAAGCATTGAAAACCAAAAAACAAAAACAAAAGACACGCCAAACCAAAAAACTCACTACACACAAGATTTCAGAATTCAAAGCAAACATTCCCCTCCCATTTTTTCCTCACAAGTAACTAAACTGTTCCAGCTAAAAAATTTAAAGGAGAAGAAAAAATATAGGAAAACCACTACCACCACCTTCACACGCTCTCCCAGAAGGGGGAAAATGGGGAGGGAAGTGCATCTCACACCATCTGTTCAACACACAACCTGCTTAACTAGACCCGCTCTGAGCAGCAGGTTGATGGTTTCTGGTGGTCTCTCCCAATCTATGTAGTTCTGTATTTCCTCAATCAGTGCATTATATGGAGAAGTAGTGTCATTGGCACTTAGGAGAAGAGCTCTACTCTTTCAAACCTTTCAGCATCTGTTCTTTCAAACCTTTCTCCCTTATCTTGAAATCCATCTCAATGATGGCAAGTCCTGCAAGTTGCTTTCAACCAAAAATGATAGTGCACCAGAACGTGAGATCTTGGCCAGCAAGTAGCAGATGCCACCAGCTGCAGAAGCTCAGAATTCCCAAATGGGGAAAACAGTTATATAGCCCCGGCTGGGGCTTATTTAAAGCAGACTGCCATCTCCAAGAGTTTCCATGATAAGTGCTGGAAAAGAGCCCAACCTACAAAGTGCAGATCTCATTACAGTTTTACTATGGTTTTGCCATTAGGGACAGAATAGGTAGGAACGTCTAAACTTGTGGTTGCCTGAAACTTTTCACTTTAAAGCCCTGTTTTCATCTGCTTACAGTGCTGTCAAAAATGAAGCAAAACACTGTGAAATGCAGGGTGTATGCCATAGGCTGAATTTCCCTGGGTACTTCAGCCAAAATGCTTCAGCCAAAACAGTTTCTGAGAACAAGGCTTGGGTGGGGGGTGGGGAGGATTGGGGGGTGAGGAGGGTGGAGGCAGGAGGAATATATTGTTTTACCTATGGTAAATGATTCTGGAAACCTCCTCCCTTTGGAAAGCTGCAGTGTGCCTTTGAATTTGAACAGGCCCTCAAAATTTAGCAGGGAGCACCCTGCTAAATATCCCTGTTGCAGATGTGTCTTTTGGCACTGATGAAAGAATTTCCCCAGATTTGGTTGAGTTAAAATCGCAGAGCGTGTGTGCTCTCAACAAAGACTTGTAATAGATGTGCAGTTAAATTCTCTGCCCCACCCAGGCTCCCTCCATCCAGAGTCTCCTCTGATTTAGGATCTTGAGAGGCTGAGTACTGCCAGAGGTGTGGGTAAGGTGAGTTTAATGTCTTTTTCAACTTTGTCTATTAGAGAGGAGAAAAGCCTCTGACTACCTTTTGACTGATGCTGGGCACAGCCTTTTGCCCCCTCCTGGGACAACTCAGGGCAGGAGTTTTTCTTTTTGGCTTCTTTCCTCTGGACAGAGAAGGTAGATCATTTCCTCATGTTCAGCTGCACTGCTGAGATGTCTACAAATGTTGCTAACAGCATGTCAAGTGTAAGAAGCTCTTCTATACTTTATTCCATCATCTTAAGGTAAAAATCTATGCAGTAGGGTCAGGTTTTTTGTTATGCTTATGTCACTTAGTGTTGACATTAGAAAAGGCTGGCATCTGGAGCAGAGGATGAGGAGGTTTGCAATGGTCCTTAATGGACTTTCCTCTGCAGTCTCAGACTTACCTTCTGATAACAGACAACTGCATCTGGGACAGCTCCGGTTTTTGTTCCAGGGCTTTAGGCAGTCATTGATTCTTGCTGGTTCAGCTTCTGGGGCACTTTGAGGATAAAGATTGAAACCTCTAAATTAATGTAGGATTCTCTGAGAAGGTGGGGAGGTGAACAGAGTACAAGTGTTGCTATCCAATAGTAACAGATGTTGCTTGTTTTGCCAGGGAGGCAAAACGCAAGGGTTTGCACCAATTGGCTCGTGTTGACCTGGGATTTCATTCTGGTCAGGTCTCTGGCTAGATGGCTCCAGCCATCTGAATCAGGCATCCTCTGGTAACTAACCTGTATTAGTGTGCTGGACTTATACAGCCTTTGGTGAGACGTCACGGGAATGGTAAGCTTGTGCAGAGTACACTGGCTTTTGGGTCTACACTTACATACCTCAATCTATATTTTCAGATACTCAAGAAAAGGAATGAGGGCACATATAAGTAAGTGACTTTTCATTGAAAAAAAAATAATTTTGTACTAAATGAATTTTTTTCTAGCTGGAAAATTTGAAATGCAGTATGAAGATATCAAAGTGTCTCAGTCTAATCTGGTTTGATGTACAAAAGAAGAGCCAAACATTATTAGCTGATCCATTCATTTCTTTTCATCAACAGGTCTCCTAGAAGCAGAGAAGCAGAACCATACCATATTCCTCTTTGAGAATACCAGAATGGTGGGAAAGAATGACAGAACTGGTCATTAGGAAAAAATAAGTTCACCTATTTCTTGGAAATTATTTCCAAGGAAATACTTAACTCTTATACAATCTCACATACACACGTGTGTGCAAACACACACATCTACAGATTTAGCATGACGTCTGAGAGCAAGGACCTGCCTTCATTATGCGAAAGACAGAGAGAGAAATCAAGAATTAAGATCTGAAGAATGAAATTCAATACATTCACAGTGAAAATGTTCATCTCTGCAGCAGCAGCTGCTGCTCAGTTGCATGCAGGGCTCTAGTTCTGTCTCCGCCACTGATCTGGTGCATATCCCATACTACACCTAATTTGCTTAGACTAAACTAAAACTATGGCTAGGGAGTTATGATGTCCTAAGAAAATCCTCAAAGCAGATATGAGGATGCCTATACTCTTTCTCTTGGATGTGAGACACAGCCAGGAAACTGGGAACTGCTTGGAATTAGCCAGCAGATTCAGATGATTTGCACTGACAATTGTTTCATTTGCAGACTCCCTGAGAGTGATTCCAGCTCCTTTCCCTGCACATTTTTCCTCCAAGCAGGAGAGTTTCATAACGCGCAGCATCTTGGACGAACATACTTATGGTTCAAGTTGACATCCAAGCCTGGAAGAAGTCCAGAATGTCACAGATTTCCCCTTTTTGGACATGTTCCTTTGAATATGGTAGGTGACCCTGTAGCTTGTTCCCTCTGACCACCACCCCCTCTCTGAGTCCTGGTTCGGCTTTCCCTGGCGACCACTGCTCAGGGGACACAGGACACAGCTTGCATTTGGGAAGTTCAATCCCAGAGCAGAGCCCCTTATACCTAAACAGCGCTTGGTGTGACATCTGGTTCTCTCTGGCTTGGTTCCTTTGTCTGTTAAGGGTGTTTGTAGGCAGAAGCACAGTAGTGTCCATTGTAGGTACGGAATAAATGATGAAACTCTACCTTAATGTTGCCATGATGTACCAAAATAGAGCATTTTACCTCTGCAACTGAGAGCAAAGGCACATTGCCTGCAATAGGGGAGGAAAGAATGAGGGTGAGCTCTCTCTTCCCAGCTCTAGTATTTCAGGCTTGGATTTAAAGAGCAGCCAGAGGAAATTTGGCCTTGAGTTCCTACTGAATTTAGCCATTTTACTGATTTAGGTGCCTCTGACTAAAAAACTAAGAAGGGAAACCCTTGTTTTTGCTGCTTCCAAAAAATCCTTGCTGGAGCCCTCTTCTCCATCAGAGACAAGCACTTTGAGATGTCACCAGGAGTTTCCCAGCTTCAGCCAGTGGGCAATGCTCTTTGCTGCTGTGTTTTTCTCTTCACTGTGACTCCACCCTGCTGACCTTTAAGCAAAGTAATAGGTTGACAAGAACAGTTCCAAAGCAGTGCACTTTTCTGACTGCCTTACAACCCTTCTCTTTCCCTCTGTCTATCAGACCCAATAAGTATAAGCCTCAAACACCAGTCCCACCGGCATCTGCCAGAATAGATTTCCAAGTTTTTTTATGGGCTTCATAAAGTTGGGATCAGGGGGATTTTTCCATAGGACTTGAGTAGAAAGAAAGACTTTCTCCACCTCTTTTTTTTTTTAACTTCATCTTTCGTTCTTTCATTTGGGAAACGAGCTCATTCTGAGAATAAAAATAACCACTTGATTTGTGTACTTCTTCCTTAAAACAGAGCGAGACTTGTTGGTGGATCTAATAAAGTTTTTTTTTCTCTTTCTTTCTCTCATGCACTGTTAGGCTGTAATTTTATCCAGATGCCTTTGCTACTAATAGCCTTCCACTTTGTGTTTTTCTATTTCATACACACACATCTGCCAGGCCATCTTTCCTTGACATATCTCACATCTTTTCACCTTCTCCTGAAGATCCACTCTGAAGGTCATCAGAGTCTGTCAGCCTCTTCCTCTGTATCTCCTCATTTTCATGGCTTATAATTTCATCTTCATTATTGTAACATCTTCCCCTTTTATTTGGTTAACATATTTCTGAGGTATCTAGTAGCCAGCACCTCATGATGTACATGGAGACAAAAGCAAACGGTTAAAGGAAGCGCCAGCCAGCCCAAACAGATGGTTAAGACAAACCAAGGGAGCTGGTAATGAGGCTGTATCTGCTATCCTCTCCCAGCCTCAGATGAAGGAAAAGAGAGCCATTCACAATGAAAGCAGAGAAAAATACAGGAGCAAATTAAGGGAATGAAAAGGATGGAGGTGTCAAAACATGTTCTTGCCCAAGGGCCTGTGATGAAGGACATTGGTTACCCACCAACAGGAGAGAAGTTGGCCACCAGCTGAGAAAGTCTTGTTCATAACCTGTTCCCGAGTGTCAGGTCTCTGGGACCAGGTCCATCCTTCCTCTTTGTGTTTACACAGCACTGCTGACCTCTGTGGGGCCCTAAGACCATGACTGGACTTCTTTGCCATGCTGGTAACGCAAATAATCAGAAACTAAGAGCAACTACACTCTTGTCAAGCCCATGTACCTGCCAAGTGGTATAAAGAGCTGGTCAGCAGGCCTGGAAGATACCAGTATGTGATTTAGGAACGGCGTGTTCATTTTCCTTTTCTGTTTGTGTTGTCCCAGGAGAAGTCAACACATTCCTCTGGACTTGGTTCATCATCTGCAAAACAAGCATGCCATTGTTTCCTTCATTTGCCTTATTTAGGCCGTAGACATTAGTGATATGATAGAGAGGCTAAGGAAAATCCTTCCTCTTCTGGAAAGGCAGGGAGTGGGAAATGGCAGCAGATGTATTTGCTTGGGCAACTGAATTTCACCTTGAAAGATTGCTTCTCCAGAGGGCAAAGTAGGTTTTGCCACCAGGTCTTCCTTGATCTGAATTCCTGCAGAGGAGTCAATGAAAGGGAGAAAACCAGCCCAGCAAGGTCCATCCCAGACCAATGAGTCCTTTCTGGTAGAAAACACATTCTGGCTGGAGCAAGACTGTTCCTTTTTCACGATTCCTTAACCTGCACGTGATCAGAGACTGATGCTAAAGCTTTTGAAATTTACAGTAAAACTCAGTGACACTAAACCCAGCTGAGGCCGCAGAAGCTCACTGAAATATAACAATATTTTTTCCATGCACACACCTTGTCATATAGCAAACAATAAGAATTGGGGAAGAATATTTCTACGTGCTCTGGAAACAATAGAAATGTTGGCTACTCAGCACCATGTTACCCCAACTTCTACCTGATCTCATCCAAGCACTTGCACATGAATCACTCTCTGTTGTTCTACACATTCTGCGTAGAAATTTGTCCTCTCTGCAGTGCTTTTGAGACAAGGCAGACTTAGGAGCAAACATCAGCTCCTCCAGAGTTATTGTTATTGCTCCCTGGTTGAGGGCCCCAACTTTTTCTCTCTTAAACACAGGCTTCTCAGTCATTTTCTTCTCCAGCTGGCTAATCTACCACCATTTGTTCCTCAACAGTGTTTGGACTTTTTTGGGAGGGTATTATGACAAGATCATAACACCAGTGGAGCACCGGAACCAAAGCTTCAGCAAAGTAGAAGCTGTGAAGGTTCAGTGAAATATTTCCCCTGGACACAGCAGACTGCCTGCTTGGTGAGGGTCATGGGTGCTCTATCTTTATCTCAGCCATTTTTATAACCCAGCTGTTTTGAGTTACCCCTTCAGGGTCAAGGAAAACCTTCCAGTTGCCCTAGCTTGTTGGTTTTTCGTTTTTTCAAGACTTAATGAGCAACTTCGTCCCTTAAATTAAACCCCTTTCCTGTTTCAGTTTCCTTACTCTTGTGAGCTCAGGCTTCCAGACCATGCTTTAAGCTTTGGTGTTTAATTTGGCCCAGGTCATATTTATTTGAGTGCCAATTAGGGACCAGCTCTGCAGAGCCCTGGGTGGGCTGAGTGGCAGAGAGAGGCACCACAGGGTGGTAATGTGAGGCTGTGCCCACCATGCACTTGGCTGGCTACACCTCCCATGGAGGTGATGAAGAGCATGGAAAGAAGGTGAACCCGGTAGGATCAGGAGGAAGGGGGTGTGACTGCCAAGAGCATCTCACCTCAAGTCCTGGTGTTGCAACAAGAGGTCGTATCTTGAAAAGTATCTGACAGCTCGTGTCTTTCACCACAGTAGCTTGTGTACCAGAGGGGGAAACCAATGAAAAATAACTCACACGCTGCTTTTGTTCCTGAATTGACCTGGATTTCTCTCATCATAGACTGTGCAACCTCTGCCTCCCCTTATGAAGAATCATATAACAATACAATGGTTTGGTTTGGAAGGGACCACCAAATGTGATTTAGTACAACACCCCTGCAATGAGCAGGGACATTTTCAACTAGATCAGGTTGCTCGGAGCCCTGTCGAAGCTGATTTTGAATGTTTGCAGGGATGGGACACCTACAACCTGCCTGGGCAACCTGTTCCAGTGTTTCATTACTCTCATCCTAAAAAAATTCTTCCTTATATCTAGTTTGTGAGGTGACCAGTCCTCAGAAATAAATAGGTTTCCAAATTAATGTCATTACATGCTGATACACATTGATAAATTAGAGCTAATCTGTAGTAACTGACCTCTAAACATAACGGAAGGAGCCACCTGGTATCTACCTGGGCTGCTGTGGCCATATCTTGTCCCAATTTCACCCCAATGTAAGCCACAAAACTGCTCTTCTCCAATCCTTGCCACATGCTGAGAGAGGACACAGGAGGTACAATCCATGGGGTTCTCGCAAGGAACCATCACAAGATGGAGCACAAGAGAGAAGGGATGAAACAGCACAGTACTGGGCTCCCATTTGCATTTGTGGGCAGTATGCAGCAGCCCTGTTGCAAGAGTTGAAATGGAAGTGGAAACATGACCACTTGTCTCCTCTGCACTCACAAAATACCTTTCCTGGTAGGAGGTCTCCGAATGATCTAATAGCCCTTCCCTTCGTCCTCACAATTTGTTGTGGGTAAGTACCCAGTTCCCCACTTTGCTAAGGGATATGTGCTCACTGAAATGGTTGTAACATGTCTCAGGTCACAGATCAGAGCAGTGGTGCTATGAAATGCAAGTACGCCTCACCTTCTCTCAGTCTCATTAAGCTCTGGATTCACAGGTCACAGTTTTAATGAGAAAGGGGAATCTCACAGAGAGCCACTGTGTGTGATTCTTCTGGTTTTCCTTGGCCAGGTGGGAGAGGAGTCTTCAGTCAAATACACAAGTGGTCTAGCAGCAGACCGTGCTCTCTTTCTCTGCTTCTGATCTTACCTTGTAAAAGTTGTAATTATGTAGTAATTATTTAATGTAATTATGAAGATACTTCTCCTTCTTTAGACTCAACAGCAATAAAGAAATTGTCCATCTAGGTCTCAGCAGCACTGCATCCCCCATGTTCAGGAAAAACTGATTTTCATTACCTCCCACTTCCATCTCCCTCTCAAACCTGCTTTCTCTGCTGACATTAAAAAGCACACACATGCAAAGTCAAGCCACCTGAGAGGAGAGCTCCAAGTAAATGCACTGCAGTGTCTCTATCCATCCCTCTGCGGCTGTCTAGGACAAGCAGGAGCTCTTAACCATGTTAAATGATAGAAGCAGGAGCACAGTGCATCCAGACTCTGGTGGCACGAAGGAGAGGGGTGATAAGAAAACATATAATCTGCCTCGTCCCTCCTGCCTTGGGGAGAGGGCAGGAACAGACTCCCCCACCAAAGTCGAGAAGACGCTGTGCATTGGGAGTGGAGGAAACGCCAGCGGCAAAGCTCCCTGTGCAGAGCTGAAGTGTTAACTACATGGCCTGCCATTTATGAAGGCAGGACAGCACTTACTAGCTTACACTGCAGCCTTGCAAGGGAATGGCTATTCCCAGTCAGAGGGAGGCTGGAGCTTAAATTTAGCAACATATTCAGTCTCTGCTAAATCGATGCATTCCTTAAAAGAGCTGGGACATTCATGCAGCATATTTTCGGTTTACCACATGGCCTCTTGAAGTGATAGCCAATGAGTAATCTGAAAAGGTTCCCACTTCAATCATTTTTAATATTGCACTTTGGTCACTTTGACTTAAACGTGAGCCGTCCCAACCCCATTAAATCTGCCCGTCAACCCTCTTGCTAAGTAAATGTCAACAACAACATAAAGCGCCTGGGATTCATTTTGCCATTGAATCATGCATGATTGGTGGCAGGTTTTCAATCGGAAAAGCACTGGCTTCCTTTCCCTCCCTCCCTACCCCCCTCCCTGCCTGACTCACTGTTCCAGTCCCTCGTGACCTTTTCTACGCTTGCCTTGTGAAACTGTCAAAGTGCCACCAAAAAACAAACAGGGTTCCAACCCAAGGGGGATCCGGGATGAACCAGAGGGGTGTTGCTGCTAACAGAGATGTGCAAATCATCCCTAAGAAAGAAAGATGAACAACAACCCAAAAAAAGAATATTGATTCAAATTTAATAGTACTGTTCCCAAGGAAAAAAAAAAAAAGAAAATTAGACCTAACTCCACAGGCACAGTGGAAAAGCTGGGAAGGATTTCTTTTTTCCCTTGATTTATTCCTTATGTTTCTATTCCCTTGTTCCTTTTTGACCGATATAAAAAAAAAGGGGGGAGGTGTGTGGAATAAAAAGGTCGTTCTGAGGACGGCAACTGTCAGTGACAGTGAAGTAAATGGCCCTACTGAGATGATCCACACGGGTGTCTCCTGTTTCCAGCAACAGATTCTTGATCTTGTAAATCATTCATGCTGCTGCTTCTTCCCTCCTGTCCCTTCAAAATCCATCATGGAAAAACAGCGTCTGCACCATTCCTGGGGACTGCTTGGGATAAACCTGGATGGTTCTATTTATTGCCATGTCTTTGATGAAAACTGCCTCCAAAATGGAGTTAAACAAGCCAACTGGAGAGCTGGATAAGTGTGTGTGAGGGGAGCCGTGCGAAGGCTTACACTGAGGCGAGGTGGAAAGAGATGCTCTTGCCGCAGGAGATAAGACATGGAAAGGAACGACATGCCAGACATTGAGAGAACCAGGAATGAAGGACTCTTGTAGGGAGGCTCTGGAGGAAGGGAGCACCAGTGCATCCTTAGCAAGTGATAACAGAGGAGAAGGCTGAGGAAGGACAGCCAGAAGAATGACAAGGAGACTCCTGGAAGAGTGGAAATAGGACCACAGGCATCTCTGCTAGTTCCTGGACACCTCTGAGAGGGAAGTCCTTCCTGATGGCACAGAGCATTGGCATGACCTTTGTCTGATAGTTTTAGGGGAATGCCAAGAATTTGCAGTGGTCATCAGAAACCTATTGAGCAAGTCAAGCACTGAACCAATGTCTAAGAGATCACGCCAACCCCTTATGTAAAAAGTTCTTTTAAATCAGCTTGGCTTAAAAGCCTGAGTTTTCCCTACCTTCCAAGCAAAATCTGAAGAGAACACTTATCTACACCCCATTCTTCACATCATTCCCTGTGTACCTAGCCATGGCGACGTGCTTTGTCTCTAACAGTGATGTGACTATCCACACAGACTAAAGGACTCTTTTTTTCCCCAGACCAAGGGAATGTGAGGCACACAGTGTTGCCTGCATCTGGCTCTTTCTTGCAGCTACCCAGTGTTCCCCACAGCATCTTTCCTGCTTACCAGCAGTAGCTGCTGTGGCTACACATATTGCGTTGAATGAGTTACCATGAGCAAAAGCACTGAGACAGACTTCAAACAATATCCATTGTGGATTAGGCTTGGAATCCTAAAAATAAGGAGATTGTGCCCTCATATGGTCAGATGAGTGATGTTTTCTTTCTGAAATGGATGGAGGTTTCCAGGTCAAGAGTGGTGTTTACACTCATCATTTGATTGCCCTTAGAGTGGCTATTAAACTTTCCCCAAGTTTATTTTATTTCCTTCATCCCAAGACTTAAACCTCCTTTGGTTGGTTTAAAATGATTCAAGGAGGCAATTGAAGACAAATAAATAATGAAACTAGTATGAAGTGAAAAAAATGGGAAGGTTGCATGTAGTTAGCCCCCGAGTAGGACGTGCTATTTTCTGTGCCCACCACATGGGGTCTGGCCAGGTCACTGCTAGAATGGGAGACCACAGGGGAAAACACTCCTGAGAGGCTTTGGTGGCTTACCAATCTGAAGGCTGATTTAATACCATAGCTCACCTCCTTCCTTCCTCCATCAGCCTTAACACAATTTTAGAGGAGGCAAAGTTGTTTCTCTCAGCAGAGATGTACAGTGAACCAGGGAGGTGCACTGAGCTGTGTTTATTGAAGGCCTTTCTATAAAATAGAGAGGTTTAATTGCTTGTGCCCAATCAATCCAATCTGCCCTTTTAATATCTGTCCTTAACTAGTGAAGGGGTGGCTGTTTTTCATTGTTAGACAAAATTATTTTTTTCATAAAACATGTGAATGGGGCTTGTGGGGAAGAGAAATCATTAAAAAAAATAAACAAAAAAAACCCCCTCAAGACAAGATATTATAATTGGGCAATGAATTGAGGATTCCTACCATATACTTGGGAACCAGAAAATAGCTCTCCTGTTTCTGACCAACCGTAGGAGCCCATTGGTTGCCAAAGGGAAATAGGCCCGGAGGGAGGAATGTACATCTTCTCATTGCCCTTCCAGCTCTCCAGCTTTTGTTGTCGTGACCCAAGAACAAGACCGTATCTTTGACACTTTTAACCTGTTGTATGGGAGAGGGGCTCATTGAATGAAGTGGTTGGTCCATCCAGTCACCCATCTGCACAGCCATCTTTGCTATTTCTTCTCCAACATTTGTAGTCCTGCTTTATTCCAGTGTGGCATAGATTCCTCTCTATAAATTTTGATGCACTGAAAGGATGTTTAGGTATCTATATCCCATAGAAGTTGCTGATGGACCCTTGGGAGTACATGGACCACAAGATAAAATTCATAGATTTAACATACTTATTCACAGAAGTTTCCAAAACTGTAGCAGCAGTAAAAAAGTTTCACGGAACTTGGTAGAAGAAAGATAATTTATACTAGCCAAAACTGTTTTCCAAGGTCCTTTCAGTCTGTAGAAATTTGTCAGTCTATCGTATTTTGTTATCACATGATTGACATTAAGAAGCCTTCCTTGTGAGTCAAGTAATATGTGAGGGAGAAGAAATTGATTTGCATCAACAAAATTTACAGATGAAGCTAAACGAAAACACACTGATCCAGCTGTGACAAATGTCTTTAATAAATGCAATGCAAGCTCCCAATGTTCTAAAGAGCTTTCTTGGCAAGGTGAGGTTGCCATTAAAGCTGGAAGAGAAGGATTTTGTGAATGGGAATTGTACCGTTGCCCTGATCTCCTTTGGCACAAGCTTCCTGGAGGCAAAATGGAGAGAGACAGAGAGGGAGAGACCTTCAGGAATGATCTGCAGATGGGATAATATTAACAATTACACCATGAGAGCTGCGTCAGTAGAGATGTCAGATTCCTCTCTAGTGTGTTTAGCAGGCCAAAGTTCAAGTGGATGGCAAACAGTTTCTGGGAAATACAGGGCTGAGAAAGATGGCCCACCCTTGTCATATGGGGTGGGCTTAAGGCTGCATTGCAGGCTAGTGGAAGAGCAGGAATTCTACTGCAGAAAACATGATATTGTATCATAGAAATTTGGGGTTGGAGGGGATCTCAATGGGCCACCTCACCCATTTCTCTACTTTGATGCAAGTTCAGGTATAGCTCAGGCATTCCTGACAGATGTCTCTCTAGCATGTGCACAAAAATTCCCAGTAAAATCTCTTTGGGCAATCTAACTCAGTGTTTTGCTGTCCTTATCACTAAACGGTTCCATTTTCTTTTTTACTATCACAATTAAACCTGCCTTTTTGTGATTTAAAACCACAACTTCTTAATCTGTCCCAGCCAACATGGAGAATAGATCATGTCTTTCTTTGCAGCTGATTTCAGTGTGTTTGAATACCACCATCATGACTTTCCTCAGTCCTCCAAGCTCTAGGTTAAACAGCTCTAGTCTGTACCCTTAGTCCCAGTTGTGTTTCCTCCTACATCAGATTGTATGTAATCATACCATATGAACAAAATAGAGTATGATAGAGTAGAGTAGAGTAGAGTAGAGTAGAGTAGAGTAGAGTAGAGTAGAGTAGAGTAGAGTAGAGTAGAGTAGAGTAGAGTAGAATAGAATAACATTTCAGTCAGAATGGACCAATAACCATCATCTAGTCCAAATTCAGGGCTGACCAAGTTAAAGTGTGTTATTAAGGGCATTGTCCAAATGCCTGTTATGCATACATAATTCATCATGGACCTTTCTTTATTGTCATGACAGAATAAGGCTCTCAAATTCCCTACCAATGCAATAGGATACCGTTCCAGACTCGGACATCTTGGTCACTATGGCATTAATAGTATCTAGTAACAAAAAAAATATGTTTCAAAGTAATCCTGAAAATTATATTACTGCAAAGCCAATAACTATTCTTCTAATGGTTTATACTATTCAATCTCTTTTTGTTTATTGCTTGCTTTTCTATGCAGTTAAGAGGTCATGTCTTGTGCCTGCCCCTTCAATCTGAAAGTCCATTTTGGAGACAGCAAGATGTCACAAGATGTCAGTTGTGGAAAAGAATTTTTAAGTTTTCTGGGCTCATTCTAAAAAGGCACTTAGGATATGCTTTTCCTTGCTATCTTTAACCATCCAAAAGGTGGGGATCTAATTTACAATACTGTTCCGGGTTCTTTCTCTGGTGGTGACTCCAGAGAATGCTTAACCCACATGGTTTCCACACCAGTTTTAGGGTATAACAAATCACCACAAGAAAATGCTGACCTCTTTGAATAACTGAAAAGGAAATCTAAATGGATGGTTTGCACTAGTTGCCTCACTTTTAGAGAGGAAATGCAAGCTTCAGGTATTTCTGAAGTGAGGGTGCAAAGTATGACAGATAGTTTAATTGGATAGAAGGATGAACAAAGAGAGAAGGAAGAAAATGAAAGAGTGTGGAAAAGATGAAGGATGAATGAAAGGGACAGTGAAGGGAAGTATATTCTCTCACGAATTTCACAAAAATCTCCTTTGCAAAATCTCTCATTATCAAGGTTATTGGCTTCTCCTTGCAGAGAGAGTTAGAAAAAAAAGCTGTAGAAAAAAATGAAAGAAATGGCCAGGGGAAGGGAAGGCAGGACAACACACACAACTAAATTTCACTATTTCACTTTAAGCCTCCTGTGACAATGGCATTCACAAGCACTTCAAAACCAGACTCTGGAGTTGTGAGAAGTTCCTATCCAGGTACAGAAGATGAAACTAAAGAGTTTGTCTACAAAAAAGTACAGCCAAAACTCCAGATTTAGCACTATTGGGGCTCATGGAGTCCAGAGAGTTCCTAAATCTATGTCTGAAATGCATTGCCTTCATCTACAGTAGAGGAGCAGTCAGTGTAGGGCCTTAAGTGACAAAAGACAAATAGGGCCTTAAGTGACAAAAGAGAAAGCTTTCTCAAGTCCCCAGAAAAGTTAATGCATTGATTTAGTATAGTTTAGAGAGGCTCAGTGGGGCAAGCAGGCTGAAATGCAGATGTTCTTCCAAAGCTGCCTTGAATTGTTGTCAGCATCTGGGGAAAGGGTAAAATGACAGAAATCAGTGGGATGCTGCACTATCCAGATCAAAACCACATGAAAGCAGGAGACTATTTTTCAAAGAGGGAAATTCCAGAAGGCAAATGGAGTATCTGTAGCTGACATCACTCCCCATCAGGCCAAACTGATGAGTGGGAGAAGATATCAGCACCGACTTAAGCATCCCTGCTGCCTAATACACAACCAACCAAATCAGCAGCTCAGAGCCCTCAAAAAGGAACCAGTTGTCTGATCCTATTGCATGGAGAAGATCAATGATAGGATATAACAGTGCTTGGGGAAGCACAGTAGCTCTGCCAGCCAAGCACAGCCTAAGGGAGCCATTTACCAACCCTTACAGCTCCTCCAGAATCCTCCCACAGACTTCTGCTACCACAAAATCTGGGAAGGCTTGAGTTCATTTTCTTTTTAATATTTTTTTTTTCCCTAACATTCATAATTTTCCAGGACACAACTTTGTCACACATTTTCCCAGCATCTGTTTCTGAGAGTGAGACAGAGGTTCTTTCTGACCCCACACCATGCTTCCTCAGGCACAGAGGGACAGTTTGGCCTCCTGGAAGTTTCTATTTGCAGGGACTTGGGGAAGAGACAAGGGGCTTGCAGAAGAATTGTTATATTGCAGATGATGAGACTTGCAGAATTTGGGAGCAGGTTAAGTGGCATTTCTCTCTCCTCTTTTTGGCTTCCTATTGCATCACTAGACTGATAATACAGATAACATAATCATTTGCAGAGACATGACAAGTCAAAGCAGAGACATGATGGGTCAGATGCAGCCTTCAATTTAGGTCCAGATCATCTATCTTGATGTCTAACAGGAGCATAGATAACACAAAAGTTCAAGACAACAATTCAGATTTCTTTGCTACAAGGATGGCCTGATTATGAAGGCATGCACTTTTAACTAATGCAGTAATTTAGGACTGAAAAATTATATAGGCACTAATATACAAGATTTGCACAGCTAGGACCACGGTCACAGTCAGACACAACTAGTTGTAGGCCCTTTTGCTTACTGGGGCCTACAACATCAGCTCTCTAGATGAGCTAAGAAAAGCTCTAAATCTGTCCCAATCTTAGTATTTTGGGGTCCATAGATAGATTAGGAGCCCATAGAAGGTCACTTGCATTTGGCCTCCTGTCACTCTCTACCTTGTTATAATGTGGACACCTTCACATTTCTTCACTCTAGGCCTGTGTAAACTGTGAGTGCTTTGGGTAGGAATTATCTCATATGTACAGCACCTGGCACAGCAGAACCCTGGAGCTCGCAGCTTCCAGGCTATTCAGAAATAGCTCCATGCTGGGTTCCCTTGCAAAACCAATCTTGGACCAGGCTGACCACCATTAGGTTCATGCAAGACTCAGAGCCAGCTCTGATCCTGTGGTGAAAGGCACTCAGTCTGCCATGACTCTTAACCCAAACCGAGCGGATCTTTGGCAATTAAGGGTCTGAATGTTTGCACTGTTCAACCCTGACTCATCCCACGGAACAAGAGGAGCAGCAGGAGGACAACCCACAAGCCCTGATGGTGGAATAAAGTTTCAAGTTAAAAGGAATAAAGGCTTGTGGAAATCCCAAAGAACCTAACCACACTATCTTCAGCCTCCTACTTTTTAAGTGTGTCAAGTCTGGATGGAAGAGAGAGACACCACTGTTGTCACCCAAAGAGATGTCAGGTTTTATTTAGACTGATTTTAATACACTCCTGATCCAAGGCTTCTAGTGCCTTATATTTCACTTAGAAGGAATATAAATCTCCTGTTTGTCTCTTTGTGGTATGGTGAAACAAGCTATTTTAAGGATTATGGGACAAAGCAGAATGACCACTTTGAGAGCGTTAGTACGCCTGGTAAAGGACATATCTACATTTGTATGAGGGAAAAAAAAGGTCGAGTAGAGATAGATAACTTGGATAAGTTGTAAAGCTCCATAACAGAAAGAGGAGTTTGCATTGAAGTTGAACTATTAAATCCAGCAAAACCGTCCATGCACACACTGCAGGGGGTGGGGGGGCAGCTGGGGGACGGGGAAGCTTTTAAAGCAGTGTTTAGTCAATCCGTAAGGATTAGAGCACTCTTTTTTATACTCTCAAGTGTGGACCAACCACAAGCACAGTCTACTGGGAGTTCCTACTTAACAATGTCCAATGATCAAGCAAATCTTGGATACTCTCAGCAAATTCCAAAAATTTAAAAAAAAAATTTCCATCAGAAATTGGCATGGCAGAATTTTTTGTTGTGGAATTATGCTAATTTACAATCTAAAGAGAAAGTCTTAGAAAACTTTATTCCACCAAAAAATTCTAGAGTTGAATTTAGCCCATATATAATTGGTCTTCAGCTCTAGCTGAATTTCTGGTAGGCTCTTCTGTCCCTGGAGCCCTTTAGCCAGAATTCTTTTGTGTTTGTTTAATTGACTCATCCACAGGGAACAAAAGTTCATATTACAAATAAAAAGGGGTTTGTGAGCAGGAACCAGCTCCGAAAAGCCCACAGAATTAAAATGTGAGTTGCTTGCAAAATGTCAGACTCCATGACGTTCACCCACTTCTAACAAGTCATATTCCTCTTGCTATGCTGCTGCACAGGCATTGAGTGAAGTTCCTGGAAGCAGAGCATATCTCCTGGGTAGTACAGTTTCCTCAGTGTTGGAGGGATGTCTGGCTGGTTTTTTGAATTTTCCCTGTCTGTGGGTGTTCAGGGGTGTATCACCCTCTGGCTCATCTTTGGTTATAGTCCTGATTCTATGTCCCTCAGATTTGCTCATTTTTTAAAAAATTCCTTCCCATATTTACAGGAAACGGGATTAAAACCTGTTGTGTGGTCATTCCAGACTTTCAAGGGAAAATGCCACTTGATTGATCATCTAGTTAAAACACTACAGGCCTGCAGATGATATATCTCCTGAAAGGACAGAAAACGGGACAGGATTATGGACCACTTCTGTAAGTAATCAATGCCTTTGCTTTAATGAGTTTCAAATAGAAGTTTTCAGTACATGCACGCCTAACAAACAAAGAAACTGTTTGTTTTCAGGGCATCACACATTTAGGAGGACAATAAAGTGTTCTTGCTCTTACCCTTGTTCATGTTGAGATCTCACAAATTGTGCTCACCACAAGCACCAAAAGTTTGTGCTTGTCCGTTCACTGCTGCAGTTATCAGCTTCAGCAAAGAGGCAAGGTAGTGAACAGAGTAGCTGAATTCTCTGGCTATGACTGTGTTGCCTTCGGTACATGCTCCAAGGAGCAAGGAAACCGAGCACCAAAGAGCAATCTGAAACAATGCTGCACAGAACAAACCTCTTCTAGAGCTTACATGATGCACCCACTCTGTGCCACACTAAAACCAGACCCTTACTCAGAACACATCCATATTGTTGGCACAGAGTCAGTTCCTGGGATGAGTTTTAGCCCTTGGATAGTGCCTGTGTTTCTTCTCGAAACAACCTGGAGAAGGGTGTAAGTGGATGTGAATGCACTGCTGACATCTGGGGAGATGTAACTTGTGCACATCATCTGAGATGGGTTAGACCAACAGACTAGATATTTCCTTTCATTCCTAGACAAAATGGGAATACCCTTGGAGATAAGAGAGAAATTTGCATCACAGCAATCTGTATTGTCTGTGTTCTAGAAGGCACTCAGACATCTCCACATCCTCCAAAACCTTTCATCTAAGACAGTAAAGTCAATTCTAACAAATAATAATAAAAAAAATAATAATGAAATAAATGGAGGCATCTCAGTCCAAATGCAAAAGAAAATATTGCTGTGTGCTATCTCACTGGTTGGTACTATCAGTGAATGATTTGACTTGACAGGTCACCCTCTAATAACCTGCTCTCCCATGGCTCTCCAAAAACCATATGTTAAGTGGGAACAACTTCTGGGCCAGTGCTCCTTTAGCTTAAGAAATCTCGTCGCTTGATTCTTTGCCATGAAACGGAGTTAAATTGGGACCCATGCTGGGGAGCTGCCTAATCAGATCTCTAATAAGGAAGAACTGACCTTGAACCATGTTCCTATTGTGCTGGAACTGCTGTGGCATTGAGAGAGGTAAAATACCCTTTCACTACCTCCACACCTGTTTCTGAGACCTCATGGTAGGAGGTCTTCTAGTTTCAGGGGGTTCCTGGCATGATCACAAATGCTGGCAGAGATGCACATTGTGAAGCCACCCTTGAGTAACGTGCTAAGGACCCCTGAAGGGACACTTGCTCCTTGGTGACTCTCCTTGACATTAGTTAAGAGGGAGGAAATGATAGATTATTAACCGTGGAATTCCATGAACCAGAGGTCAGTTTTGGTTCAGGCCTTGGCGGGCTCTGTATATCATAGGACCAGGTTTCTCGCTTGCTTGCTCACTTCTGATGTACATGTTTACTATTGAAACAAATTATGGTGGTTGAACCTTGACCCTTCATTATCCAATGTCTGAATCAGGATCTTGAGGAAAAGTCATTAGGACAGTAAAGCCCCTGAAGTCTCCTACCATCCTTAGCTAAAATTATCAAAAAGGGAGACATTTAAAGGAGGTTAAATTTGTGATATGGCTGTTCTCCATGTTAGATACAAAGATCTAAAATCTCTTCAGAGAGTCCCTGAGCTACAGAAATATTCAGGAAAAGCATCATTAAATGCTTGCCCTGCTTTTATATTCTTTCTTAGGCATCTGCTGTGGGCCACCGATAGAGAGAAGACATTAAGTGAGATGGACCATCGGTCTGACCGGTCCAGCGTTGTTCTTATGATCACTGAAGAATGGAATGAGAATTTCCAAATAAGTTTTCAAACAACCATTGGGAACCAGACTCCAACTCCTTCCAGTAGCTGTTGTTCCGCTGTGCTGGATGTGCTTCGCTGGTCAGAACAAATGCTGACTGGCTGGCACCCTGAAAATCCTCCACAGACCTTCTGATCCCTGGGCTGATGTGTGAAGTGATATGATTAGCAAACGTGTACATTAGATCATGCTCTGATATCTTTTAGACACAAAAACCCCAAAACCCACATTTCTCACAATCAGAAAGGAAGGGAGAAAGATCAAGGGAAAATAAGGCAAGAAAAGGCATTTCATGTAAACGTCCAATAATAGGAATGTTCCCGACAGCTCATTTGCAGGGCTTTGGTCACACTGATCCTGTATTTCTCTCTTCAGACTGTTTCGTAGCCTTAGAGAATTTGTTGGAAAGTATTGTTTCCTGAAATTCCTTTCCTGGTATTCACCCTAAATTAGCTCTTTTCTTAATTGTCTCCCATTATTTTTTTCCCATTTCTTTCAGTCCTGGCCCACTTCTTCACTGCTGCCAACTCTTGCAATAGTACCGTAAGTCTTGCAATATTTAGTATTTTACTGTAATCCCCAGCATCTGGAAGCAAGTGGTTGTGCAAGGATTCCAGCTTTCATTAAAGAAGTCTTTAGCCCTAGGAGTTGCTTAGAAAAGCTTGAAAATATGACCTGAGTGTACTGTAAAGACAAAAGAAAAGAAAAAAAAAAAAAGAAATACAATATCACAGAAAAAGCCAAATTACAAGGAAATGTATACACAAGAGTGAAAATAAAGATGGCATTAATTTCAGGGTAAAGAGTAATTCACAAATTTGAATATTTGAGGCTGATGATATTGGTGTTTGAAACCAAGCCTGTAGGATATGTATATATTCCATTACACAACAGCTGAGTACACAACAAGGAGAAATGATACTGTTTTCCACATTCACTGAGGACAGGAGGAAATGGCACCAGTTTAAATTGCATTAGACAGATGAGATAGAAGAAAAAACACCTAGTAAACATAAGAAAAGTTAAAAAATTGTTCACTGGCTTGAGAGAGGGTGGATTCCCCTTCTCAGATCTTTAAGAGTTGGTAGATACACATCAGAAATGGATTTGGGAGAACCCTGGTGGAGCAAGCTAGGAGATGAAGAGACATGGGAGAGAAATGGCAGCATGAGCTCTGAAGGCCCCTACCAGACCTCTGCACTAGGATTTTTTCCTCTCCTCTAGTCCAGCTTTTTCTCACATAGCTCTCTAACTTTACCCTCAACATGATGAACAGCTGGAGACAGGGAAGTGAGGTAATGTGGTTGGAGTGATATATTTAACTTCCAGACTCCTCATACGGACAAAGTCACATAGTTTGAAGCCTTTATTGCTCACTACTAATAATGGCAATGTTTGAAACCTAACAGAAAATGCAACAATAGGGAAAGTAGTATCTTCATCCAGTTTCAGGGCAAGGGCTTAAGTCAGCATGTGGATTTATAAGGGCCTGAAAGATTGAATGGGGTCCTGTCTCATTCTGTGATGTTTAACTTTTTCTGCTAGAACTAAGAATTAGGAGATGGGGTAGGGAGGGTCTGTCAGGCCAGTGAATCTACCCCCCCCCCCCCTTTTTTTTTTCTCAGGACCCTGCATCATACAAGTCATTTATAAGTAACACAGGTTGCTTGCCCTTCACTCTGGCCCAACACAGAGGCTTTCCAGGATCTTGCATCACTAGCACTTTAACCGTCTGATTTCCAGTCTGACTCCAGGCCACTTTCCCACCCCTTTGTTGCTGTGCCAACACTGGCCTTCAGCTTTAATAGCTGTCTCCCCACTTTGGTGTATTACTCCCAGATGTATTTGTAGTCACTAGTTACATCCCTTCTTAGCAGTTATTTGCTAAGCTAACCAGGCCAAGCAACTCTAGATCCCTCTCATCACACCCGCTCTCTTCTCCCTGATTACTGTAGCAGCCTTTCTCTGCACCAGCTTCAGTAGCTGTTTCATAGGCATTAGTTACCTTGCTGCAGACCTCAGGTCTTTACTTACCCCTTTGAATTGGGCTATATCTTTCCTCTCACCACAGTGGGAGCAGCTAGGTACTCATCAAATCTCAAAAAGGATATTGTAGAAGTCCTAAACAACAACAAACTTCACAGGTCAAATGTGGGGCCGCAAAGCCTATCATCTTGACAGTGACTTTCACTTAAACAGGGCCCTCAAGTGATTGGGCCAACAAGCTGGTTTTCAACAGTATTTTAGGGTAGGAGTAATCACACCCCAAAGAGATAGTCCTCTCTCACTGGCTTTTACAGGAGCCTGGATGAGCAGGTGCAACTAGACACCGAATTCAGGAGCTATCAATCCATGAGATAAATTGTCTTAAATTACGATAGAGAGTCAGAGCTCCAAACTGGCATTGAACATGACTGCTGCTTAGTAAAACTCTACTGAAACCTGGCAGAAAAAAAAAAGCCAACTGCAGTTGTTGCGGTGGTTTATAATTGACTCTGGAGGGGACTAGCATCTTGGAAGTTCACAAAAGGTTTCATTTGTTTCTGAGACTATTTCCTAAGATCAAAAAAAGATGAAGTAAGCAACAAGTAAACGATTTTACCAGTATGTACTACAGACACTGACTTAACTGAAGTTTGTGTTCAATTCAGTAAAATTGAGTCCTGATCTACATTTAAGACTCCTTAGGGATATTGTAGTTAAAAATAATAAATGAAGACATGTCAAAGATGTGGACAAAGTTCTCCTATATCTTGTAGTCTCTAGCTTCTGATTGACACAGCAGGCATTTTGTTATTAATTTATATACTCTACGTTCCCATAAAAGACAATGGCCACAGAGAAAACTCAACAACAATGATGACAACCCCATAAAATTTGGAGAGAAGATGGGATTGTGCTATTCTGCTTGCAGGGATTAGAGGGTAAGGGAATTCTCTGGCATTGACTTCATGCCAAGTAGTTCAGGACCTTTTTATCCACCTCATTGGATTATCCACAGGAAGTCTTCTGACTCATTAACTCCATTGAGAAGGTCAAATAGGATTTTCAGCAACCTTAACCTCTCCTCAGCAAGTGGTTGTGCGCTGCAGAGATCGCCTTGATTTCTGTCGCAGTGCAACAATCTCTGAAAAGACATTGTGGAAAAGCTTTCTGGTTTTGCTTTATTTTATGAGTGATTAGCATAAATATGAGGACACCGAGGCCTGTGGATTTTTATCGTTTTTTCAGGGATATTTTAGGTCTGTGATGGCTTTCTCACTTTGAATTCTGATATGAGTTTTTCTAGCATGGGGACTGTCAGGAGCATAGGAAACATGACTAAGCTACATTCATAAGTTTGTAGAGATAGGTAGGAGAGATCAGATTAAGAGAAGCACCTGAAAGAGTGAAGGAACCCCTTAGATATGAGTAGGTCTAATTAATTTCCTTCATTTAATGAAAATTACTTATCTTGAAGGTGTAAGCTTCTGATCTACACCTAGAGGTAACATGACAGTACTCTTGTTGACTGCTGTGGAGATAGGACCATAATCTAAAAAAAATGGAGATGGGCACCCAGGCTACAGCTGAGAAAGTAGTCTGCTGAGATGCGCATGTGTTTGAGCAGTTGAGATCTGTAGAACCTCAGGACTCCAAGAAGACTGCAACAGGATCTACAAAAGGAGAAGAAGAGGGCACTGGGAATGGAGACCTTATCCATTTGAGCACTGCCAGACTGTGGACCAGTAAGGAAATGTCATTAACTCAACTGCTGCACATGCAGCTTGGCTGCCTCACTGACCAGTTGTGGCAGCTTTCTGCTAGGTGACTTGGTACTTCTGCACCACCGGTCAAGGGTAGGTTCAGACCCCTGTCTGGGTCTTTGGACAAGCTTTCTACAGAATATTGTTGTGCATGAAGGGGTTTTATGGGAGGTCTGACTGTCCCGCTGTGGACAGTCCCTGCCCTATGCTGTCCTATGAGATATGAGCAAGCACTGACTGGGAGATGCTGGCCCAAACCCAGGATAGGCAGCAGACAAAAACTTCACAGTATGTCTTACTGCTGGCCATTACGTCAGCCAGCACTCAGGGCCTGTTTTGTTTATGAGTGTGGCTGTAGCCCACGTGTGGGAACCAGAAAGACACACGTCCATTCCCCAACACATTTCTATACAGCTAAACGAACAGAGCATGAGCATTTTGACTCAGTAACATCTTAAGCAGCTGTGGTTTGTTACTTGTTTCTGCGCTGTCTGGTTTGCGTTCACACCTTGGGAACCAGTGCCTATTTGCTGGTTCAGATCAGACTGGAGAGCTTGAGGTCTGCTACCACTTAAACAGATGTTTTGGTATCAGATTCCTACTAAGCTTAAAAAAAACCTTGGGAATTGGGTATGGATTTTATGGTACTTCTGTTCTGTGGAAATCACCTTCTTAGCATTGTACTGCAACATAAGGGACAGTTCACAGAATGTCCTTTGAACACAGATGACCCTAAAAGATTTTCATTTAAGGGAGCTCGGGAATTGCTTCAGCTCTGCATTCAGCTAGGTCTTTCACAATCTGTGTTCAGTAGTGGCTTATACATGAGAGAAGTTCATGTAGTGAGTGTCTGCTTACCAAAGGCAAAAAAATTTTCCTAAAACCTATGGGATATAAGCACAGAAGCAGCAAAGAAAAAGACAGTGCTTTACCTTACAAAAGAGCAGCGGTCGTTCTGGTACAGAAACACTGATCCAGTTATGGTGACGCTTTAGAAGAGAAGTGAGGAAGTGAGTGAGCACGCTAAAAACACTATTAAAGCAATTCAGCTGCAAAAAACCCCCCGACCTTCAAAGTGAAAGACCTGTTCAGCCTATCCAGAGGAAGGTGGGAAGGGATGTTGCGCATCATATGAGGAAAATACAGGCATGAAAATATTCTGTAACCTAGAAGGAAAAAGTAGGAAGCGAAGTAAAACAGGGCAGCTGAGATGGGAAAACTCAGATGAGAAGTGAGAGTGGTTTGCTGTGGGAGCTCTTTTCCACAGGACAGGGATGGAGTCTGTCTTATTAACAGCTCATTGAAACTGGATGTCTTTTTGCAGGAGATAGCTGTGCACTAGTTATAAAGATTTATGCAGGGGTATTGGGGCAAGATTGAGAGATTCTGAAAAAAAAGGTCCAACTAAGTGATCAAATTGATTTTTTTTTTAACTTACTTCTAAGACTTTTAGTCTGTACATAGCACTGGAAGATACCAAATGCTGCATTGCAGAAGTGCTTGAATGTCATGCCAGAATTAACCAGAGCCCAAAGGAGTCAGACGTGCTTGTCTCTGGGGGAAGAGATACTGGAGACAGGAAAAGGTGCCTCTTCTCATATTCCCTCTTCTCATATTGAGGGATTTATTTATCACTCCCTAGAGGCTTAGGCTGTCCTGTATGTATACACCAAAATGTGAAGCTGGAAAATTCAGACAATGCAGAAGTTGCAGGAAAATCATGGATGGGAAACATGCCCCAGAGTACAGCTGCAAAAAATAGGCTGGAGGTGCAAGAGCAGCTTTTGCTGTGTGAGAGGAGCCAGACCTCTAGCACAGTACCCTGTCTTTGGCCAAGAACCTGGGTCTAGGATGGGTTCATGCAAACATCTGGACATGCCTCAGGGACTTTGCAGGGGGCTGCAGCAACCTCAACGTGGTATGTCCAGAAGAAAGGCAGTGCATGGTGGGCACATCTTCACAGGAGGCCTCTGTGGTAGCTGTCACACTGTAAATCTGCACTAACTCAGTAGTGCCCTATGCACAGAACTGAAAAAAAAAACTAGATCAAAATGTGCTCAGTGAAGGCCTGTATCCAGCAGCATCGGGGACCCCACTTTTACAGGAAAAAAAAAAAATCAATAAAAGCCTCTGTTGGTTTTTTGCATAACAAACCAGGGAAATCTATGGCTTGAGCTGGAAGAAAAGGACAAAACCTGCTGCAGATAGAGAGCTGATGTCAGCTGTCATCCTCCTTTAGAAAAGCCCAGGACAATGGCCCTGAATTAGGACAAGCCTGAAAGACATCCCGGTACCGGGAGCTTGGGTGTCCTGCCTGAAAGGGCCGGAGGGCCAGTCATTATCTGCAAAGTGAGGTCCCCTTTGTTAACCCTGTCACCACTCCTCCACCCACACTGCTTGGGCCTGTATCCTGGTGGCCAAGAAAACAAAACCCGCTCCCGCTGCATTGGGAGGAGAGCAAGGCAAAAAAAGAAAGAAGAGGGAGGGCTGGGAGAGAGGGGGAGTGAGAGAAACTCATCTTGAATGCGCTATCAGATAAGAACTGTTGAAATACGCCTTTTTTTCCTTTTTTTTTTTTTTTTCTCTTTCCATAGCTGCCTCTGCAAGCAGTAACAATAGGAGGAAATAGATAATTAAAGGGCCTTTTAAAATGGCCCCACTGTTGTCCCAGGGCTGAGAAGGTACACTGGCAGGACAAGAGAAATACCCAGCGAAGCAGACCTTTATCTCTTCCTAATGACTCGAAATGAAAAGGGTTTTTTTCCCCAGGCCCTGGGCTCAGCCTCCTACCCTGGGAAGATTTCATTCTCGAGGCCAGGAGAATAAGTCCTCTTGTCCACTTGCAGGCTGTGGATAAATGGACAGCACTGTTGTGGCTGGGTTTTGTGCCTCCACTGCCCCAAATGTCCTGGGCTGCTAATGAAAGGGGAGAAACTGGAGGAATTGATCTCAGACATGGACATTTCCTCCTTTTACCTGTCCCTCCCTCCCCAACCTGTCTTCTGAAGTTTTTTCTCTTTTTTTGTTCTTCAGGATACAAAGGCATCTCAAATTTCATCCTTTCTGCCCTTCACACACACACACCCCTCCCCCCCCCCGTCCCGAAACATCTTGCTGCAGGCTGACCCCAGGTGCTCCCAAATCCCAACTGACCTTGGGGTAGCTGAAGTAGGGTGAACCCAGCCCTACATTGATACAGATTTGAGTCTTATTACTTGACTCAGGTAATCAGAAACGTTTCTGTCCATGTCACCAGTTCCCTCCTGCACTCTGGGCAAGTCCTTCTCCTCCTTGATACCCCATGCCTCACTTTCCCCATTCATAGAAAGGGATGATGACCTCTTTTCTGACCACCAAGGAGTGCTTTGATCCAATGAGACAGTGGCAATGAGTAAAATCTTCCATTTGAGCCTGCTGAGAGCAGAGACCTGGGAAGCAGATGAGTTATTCCCACCAACAGAGGCAACCAGATGCTAGGCAGCCAATAGCTCTATCCCCACGTGTACCCCATGAAGGAGATGTCACCAGCACTACAGCATGGTGCACAGTGCTGGCTCTATGGTGCAAAGCTTCACACACCTAGAAGTAGATGGATTTTGTCTGCAAAAGTCTAGATTTATAGTCTAAACGAAACAACGAGTCACCTACCTATTTATGAAAGCAAGAATATTGTTTGTCTTTCTATTCATGAAGGCAGAGTTTCTTGCTCTTGTTTGTTTTGTTTTGTTTTGTTTTTAATATTATTTGTTTATTTTACTGAATTTTTGAAGAAGGACTAGCAGCCAGATTGTCCTGCGTTGCACTACTACCCAATGGCCAGGGGAAGAAAAGATGGTAGATAAAGTTCTTCGCTGGCTGGCCAAGAACATTTTATAGTGTTATAAATTCTTTGCTGCTGCTGTTCCACTTACTAGTAGCTTGCTTCAGCACAGGAACTGGTCAGGAGCTCATCTCTGAAAGTGTCTGCCAGCTTCACAGAAATATGAAAGTGAATTGTTTGCAATCTTTATTGCTGGCTGTTCTCTGGTGCTCTGCATCAGATCCTGCAACAGCCTGACAGACATAGGTTAGGGAACACTGTGCCGGGCTTTGCTTGCTAGGCTTGAGCTGAACATTGTCCTGAAGTCCATACCATCTGCAGACACTGACACCTCATTCCAAGATATGTGCCAGGCAGACAACAGGCTTCATTTTCACTCACCCCACTTTTCCCTGCTATATTTTTGAAACTTCCCCCAGTGTTTGTGCCTCATATCAGAGCCCGTGTTGCTGTGCTCTTCCAGCCCTTTCTTCTTTCTCAGAAAATCCTGTTAGGAAAATTATTAGGGACTCTGTTTCTCTTCCTCATCCCATCTCTGTAAGTCTCTGCATAACTTTCCCTCTCTCGTTGCCTCCAGTTTCTGCTCTGGCATGGGGTAAAATGACAGTCTTTTTGGTTCAGACAACCTGAACAAAAGGGGTGTTAGTCTCAGGAAAGCTCAACCTTTGCTTGGTACTGCCCTTGATGCTCTTACAAAGTCCCAGCAGATCCCAGGGGAAATATGCAGTACCCCTCCTTGCCCCAAGGTCAATCACATGAGTGAGGCCAACACTGTGCAGGAGTGCACCTGTGTCTTGCTAATCAAGGGGAAGCCTCTTCCCTGCATGTAAAGAGAATGAGGCAGACAGTGGGAAGGACAACAGGCAGAGGATGGGAAAAAAGCTCCTTAATCTTGCCAAACATTTGAAGTAGAGGAGGGAAAGGATGAAGAGAATAAACGGGAAGTGTTGTCTGAGACTAATTAATGTAAAAACACAATTCACTTGGGCTAAGACAGATCTTTTTACTGAGTGGAGACAGTTTTTATCTGCCCTTTGCAGCTCTGGCTATTCTTCCTCTTGGCATCTGGTCACTTATTTAGCACAGTGGTGCACACACACTCACACACCCCTGGACAGCACAGGCAGAGGCACAACGCGCCTGTTGAAGTGTTGATTACTCTGTTCACAATGTGCAACAGTTTTCTGGGTGCCTTCAGAAATCCCTTGCACAGCAGTGTTTAGTTTGCCAGTGCATCATCTGAAAAAGGGAAGGCAGAGAGACATAGTAGTTTTGATTTTGAACTCTTGATTTTGTACTCAGTGCTCTGAATGCCAGGAGGGCATAAGTTGAGAATCAGCTTCTGAATGAAGGAAGAGATAATTTTCAGGTTCTTTTTTTTTTTAATGGTGGGATTCAGTTGCCCAAGCAGAGCGATAACACCAGCAGGGTACAGATCTGCATATTGTGTATGTTGGTCCCATGCAAATCTGCCAGATAATCCAGAGCATCAAAAACTAGACACCTTCTTTAGGCTTCTGTCTTCAAGTACATGTCTCTAGGAGGTGATGCATCACCACCTCAAATTTCCTTTTTTTCTCCCTTAAAACTGAAGGGATCCCAAAGACCCTCACAAGACTCCTCTGATCTCCCCTGGGTTACTTTAACTACACCCCAGGGGTTATTTGCAGCTTTGATGGACAGAATAACATCAAACAGTTTGTGTGTATCTAAAACACATGTCTCACTACAGTCTCAGAGCTAGGTCTTTATGGAGGCTGGTTGAGGATAGATTCTTCTCTTTTACTAGTGAGCCCCTTGTACCTCCTGGATCATGAATGAAGGTGTTGGACTCCATACTGCAGTTTGACAGCTTTTGTCAGGACCAGGTATAAGATTAAAACTCCTTCAAAATCTGATAGTCCGTATCTATTTGTCATGGAGCACAGTTGCAAAACACTGTCTGGAGATATCTGTTTTACAGATTATCATTTTTCTCTTGCTAACCTCCCCACGTTCAGCTCAAATTAAGTTACTTGTGTCTCTCTTCTCCTTGCATGACAATCCTTTTGCCATGTCTCCGTTTACTAATGCACCTTCTGGCAAGGACCAGCCATCCTCTTTCTCTGTACCATTTCTACTTAAACTCAGAACAGCTGTTCTCAGCTCGCGTTTGTCTTTGAAGTTTATGGCTCCTGTTTCACACCAGAAAGAGGGTGCACCTCAGGATGCACCTGCAAGCTCCTCAATGTCCATACAGTTGTTCCAGCTGTTCTAGCAGGAGGAGTCTGCTGTACCTTCAAACCTTCTCCTGCCTATGTGAGTGACATATGTGAAAAACCTATTGGCTTGCAGAAGGTCTGGGGTCTTCTGGACAGTGCATCAAGCCAAAACTGGAGTTTCCAGCAGTTCTTCTGAGCCTGGACCACTGTGTGATGCAGGGAAGGCCACTGCATCCCATTTCATCTCTGCCTACACCATCTGCTCTGTTTATTCATCTTTCTTTAATCCCGATTGCAGGTCCTGATTCACATTGAGATGCTGGTCGTGGTGGGCGACTCAGACTTGCCTTTACCATTAAAACAGGTGGTAGCTGATATGTCTTATATACTGTGCTGTACTGTGCATAGCGAGCAGGAAAAAAAAACAGTGCATGGGGAATCTCCATGTTGTATGAAAAACTGAACCAGATTCCCAAAATTTGTAGGTTCACTACATGGCTCTCTACTTGTTTGGAGCACAGCAAACATAATAGCCACAACAGCAGATAGATTGTCTTCTGCAGGGCTAGACAAGGTCAGGAACATTTTAGTGAAATATTCTTTTCAGTCTTATTTTAACTGCAATCAAAATGACTAAAAATAAGTGGGATGACATCCACACCATTTTTATTTAGATCTGAATTATTGAAACACATGGATAAAAGTTCTGTGTTTTATTTTCTTTCATGTGGAATTTACTCTGTCTTCCAAACAAAAAAAAAAAATGCGTGTGTGTGTGCATGTGTCTGAATATGCAACAGTCATATTTATATTCTGTGTTTTAGTTATTAAAAACAAAGTTTCAGTCGAAACAAAACATGTGCTGGACCAGCCAGTAATTGTTATTTATTTAGCCAGATGTCACCTCTTGGCGAATAGCTACACACTTTGGGTTTTAGTCATAAAAAATAATACATTAAAACTGTGGAATGTTCCCCAAAGTGGAAATTCGGGATAGACAGACATTGCTGAGGCAGGGAGGACAGGGAGGCTGCCCGAGCCCTGCGCCCCTCCCTGTCCACACTGCTTCACTCGCGCCTTGCTTGCTGGCTCTGTTTCGGACCACCCTATATTGTTCCCTCAGAGACATGGTTGTGGGGATAACTCAATCCTGTGACCCCACCCCGTAGCATGGAAGGGTGAGATTGCACCCAGCTGGGCTCTGGTCACACCACGCACTGTCCCAAACCTAGCCTAGAAGGCTTTGCATCTTCAAACAGTCTTACAACACATAAACTCATGCTATAAATGTATTGTCTTGAGGTATTGCAGCAGAGTCCACATAATTTCAGATGCTTTGAATGGAAAAAACACAGAAAATATGAGACTCAGATGGGGGAACTAAGAGGAGAGTAAGGTCCAGCTGCTAAATGATGGAGATATGGCCAAACTCGTTTTAGAGAGGACCAGACCTGAGCAGCACGGAGGTCATCCTGCCTGTGCCCCTTGGTCCCTGGTCCTCTCTTGTTTTTCTCTGCACTGATACCTTGAATTCCTCCCCAGGTCTGTTTTGGATATACAATGTTTTTGAACTTCTACATCAAAAGATAAATAATTTACCTGGCTAATGGAAGGAAGGAAGGAAAGAGAAGTTGCTTCTCCCTTTTTTGTGTGTCCAAGGTCAACTCAGTCATCTCTGGGGCAAGCCAGAGGGAGCTGGCTGTATCATTTTGGGATTTTGGGGCCATAGTCAGCAGCAGCTGAATCCAACTTATCACCTTGACTGTCTGCAGCAAAGACAAGCTTTACAAATTATTTTGTTGATGGTGGCAACTGGCTTTGAGTTCAATGACACGAGGAGGAGGGGGTAGCAATTTATAAGGAAATACGGGACAAAGCTGTAAGCTTGGCTGCTCTTCCTCCTGCTGCAGGCCTGAAGGGAGGGAAGCCAGGTGTAATTGCACTGGAGTTCAAGCGAGGTTGGTCCTAGGCTTCAGTCAGCACCTGCTTTTCACGGGAATGACAGCCCCTCTGTTCCCAGCACAGAGGGAGCTGAATGAGAGCCTGTAGAGCCAGGCAGCCTGGCGCAGACCCAGGCTCCCGTGACACGATAAACTCTCTGTCTCTCTACTGCTCGACAGACATCCAAGAGAGAGGGAGAGAAAAAGAGATGCAAACAGGCTGGGAGTTACATACCACGTGGAGAGGAAGCTTTTCCCCAGGGATTGCAAGATTGCTTCTGTACCAAACGCCTGGCCATCAAAAGCTGCCTTGCAGAATGTATTAGCAATCGCAGTCATCCATGCAAGGAAAAATATATGGATTTGCTACTGAGCTGCACCTTTGAAAAAGGAGGTTAAAAAAAAGCAAGCCTGTCATGGCAGTTCTGCATTACACCTGACCCTGGGCAGCTTGCCTCCAGCAGCCTGAAGGCATCTATGGAGCTGAAAGCAGCAGAACTGTGAGCAGAGAAGGAGCACATGTGTGTGCTCTGTTTGAGGGTGGCTATTATTTTATGGGAGGACAGAGGGGGTTAAACAGTATGAACTGAATGCACCATCGCACATGGCTAACAGACCAAAAAGGTTTTGCAGACCCCAGTCTATGTACCAAATCATAGAATCATAGAATTATTTAGGTTGGAAAAAACTTCTAAGATCATTGAGACTAACCATAAACCTAACATTGTCAAGTCTCGCTCTAAGCCATGCCCTGCCTGTTGTTAGATGCACCTAAAGCCTCACTAAGGACCTACATTTCTGTGGATATACCCTAAAACACCCAAATCCTTGTAGAGCTCCTAAAAATTTTAACTCCCAAGAAAGCCCTGGTAGGATTCCCAGATTAATGTCTCAGCAGAATTTCAGATGAGGCTTCAAAGAAGAGATAAGATGCTCTAACAGTCAAAAAAATTGCAGTTCTTCCTGGTCCCGTCTGCAGTCTTATGGGAACTCTGATGCTTACTAAACTCACAAAAAGTTAGTGACCTTCCTTTTCTAGTTTAGTTCTTTGCCAATTAAATGAGCCAAAACAGAGGTTAAAAGAGTGCCAGAGTGAATGCAAGGGAAGGATGAGGACCATGTGGCAAGGAGCCTTTCCGCAGCTGTGAGCTGCTGCATCAGCTCAGACATCTCATAAAACCTCCTCCCCACAAAATGTCCCAGGCACACCTACATGGGCTTTCACACGTGTCCTAACCACAAAAATCCTCCCACTCTCTTTATACCTACAAAGCCTGTAGTTAGAGTACAAATTACTTTGACTTGACACCACCAGAATAACCCAACCATTGACCATTAGGATATCCTGGATGGGACTTTCACCACCACAGCTCCTGTCAAAGCTATTTCACTTTGAATACAGTGTTTCAGTATTCATTGATGAAAGGATGGGAGCCCAGGCATCCAAGATGCTGTCACAGTGAATGGGAGACCGAGTCCTGAGCTAGGCATCGGGGCTCCCTGTTCAGCTTACAGGGAGAGCAGGCATCTGTTCTGCGGCAAATTATGTTAGTCTGCTACTGTGACATTAAAAAAAGCATCTAGGGGGAAGAGGGAGACGACGTCTGCAAAAGCAGAGCTGGAGGTTATACATGAACTTGGACAGGTCCCAAGGAATTTCACCAGCCTATTAAGGAAGCATTTACATCAACCACAAGTTGCTTAATGTTTACTATGTTAAATAATCCAAATTCCATGGAACTCTTTGTTCTTATGTGTTCAGGGAGAAAAAGTGATACCTATAAGCAGTGCTCTCCAAGCTTTAACAGCCCTGGCCCTGTGTGCTTGCTGTGTTCTGGTGGCTTTTGTGCAGTTACCCAGCAGAGCATTACCCCTTGCAAAGTGCGCGTTCCTGGAGGGACAGGTCATGCTTCTGGGCTGCCAGACCACCGTGCCAGGACCCTTGCGGACCCGTCGAGGTGAGAGTTAAGCCTCTTTGCCTGAGAAGTGATATTATCAGCTCTTTTCTCAGAGAAACCCCATTATGCCTGAATAGAGCTGGAGCGGGAGGGATATAGGCAAAGAGACGATAATGATTCCTTTTTCGAAGCAACATAAAAGAGAGCGAGGACCTCAGCAAGAAACTTGAGGAGTTAAGAGGCAGCGCTGAGGTCTCAGTGGAGATGGGGTATTCTTTCCTTTACCAGGCGCTGGAGATATTTTGGAGTGGTCAGAGCCAGGGGGGAGTTAGTAACTGCCCGCCTGATAAAGGGATCTTTGACTGTGGAAGGTGAGCATGGGGAGGAGGGTTTTTAAGTTAGATTTGGACCAGGGCCAATGGACTTAATCATCTTGGCTCCCAGGCTGGCTCCCGGTAGCTCCAATCCCACCCTTGTTCACTCAGCCACTTTGGTGTTGGTAAAACATGAGTGAGGTCAGCAGAATGCCTTGTGAATGGAGGTTTTTTTCTGCTGCAGGCTGAAAAGAAGAGAGAGGGGGATTCAGACCCACAGATCTCAGCTGTAATGGCTGAGTTGGAAAGAAAGCAAGGCTTTTCCTGCCGGCCCAGCATGATGGGATTCAATCCATGAGGGCCCTTCATGCTCTTCTCTACTAGGCAGAACACCCTGCAACAATGCTCCCATGGATAAACAAAACAGGGGTTTGTGTACGTGGCAGAATTAGCCGGCTTCAACAGCACCAGTGGCCTTTTCCTTCTCCTCCATTATATCCTACATCCAGTCCCTTCTGTGGTCCCACTGGTTGGAGTTACGCAATACTCACATAGACTTGCCCCTGTGCTTCTCCAGCACTTGCACCATCATATCTGTTGGAGATCTGTTACAGTGCCCAGACATGAGGCTCTGTATGGATGTGCTGTCTACTAGCTGTCTGGTATTTCAGGCTGAGCTCTCAGTGTTACAGAGCCATGGCTGCAGTGAGACCTTACATGTTTGCAAAGTGATGGCAAACTAGGCTCTTCAGGTCCTTGGGCTTTGGGGTCTGACAAGTTTTTTCCTCTGTTTTTGTGGCAGAGCACATGACAGCCCTTGTGTCGTGGGATTCCAGATAAAATTTACAGCTGTGGTGTAAGTGGTTTCAGATTAGTATCCAGTGACTCCACCAAGAAATCTTCACAAGTCAGACAATTACTGCAGAAACAGCTGCTGAACATGATGGAGAAGGTGAAGAGGAAATTCCAAAAAGAAGTAAAGACCTGCATTGAGAGAGGAAAGAAAAGAAAGGCTTGGGGAGAAGACAGGTGGCTGAGGAAAGAACAATCCTGCCTCTTGTATGATTTTCACAACTGGATACCACTTCACAAGTCTCTTCTGTGTTCTTGGTTGTGGGTTTACAGTAAGTGGGGAGCTGGAGTTGCACGACCTGAAGGCAGAAGCAAGGATGGTTCAGGGGGCTTGGAGTTAATCCCAGAGCCATGAATGTGTAGTGGTGGAGGTTTGGGGAACCTGTCTGCTGCTGCTAACAGTAAAGTATGCATGAGATCCAAAGGTGATGTTGAAATTTTAGCAGGTGGAAATTCTGATGGTTCCTCTTCGTGAAAGAGGTGTCTGGACACAGAATCGAGAGTACTGGAGGAAGCAAAAGAAACTAAAGTGTCAGGAACTGGAATTATGGAAGTTAGGTTGCAGGGGCTGGAGTCAAAACCTCAGAGAGCTGTGTAGCCCCAGAGTTTGTACCAGAAGAGAGAATTATTCCTGCTGCCAAGGGCAATGATGTGACAAACAGGAGAAGGTGGGGGTGGCGGGGGTGAGGGTGGAGGGAATGAGTATTGGGAAAAGAAGGATGATATGAAGAGAAGATTTCCATGCTGCAAGATGTGTCTTTACCATAAAAAATAAGTCTGGAAAGGATCTTGGACCAGATCCCAAGCCAGAAACAAATCTAAACTGTCTTTCAGAGGTGTTTTTCTGGTTATTGACATCCAGAGATCGAAGTATCATGACCTTTTGTACTGGGAAGTTTTCCTCCCTGTCTACCCTGAAACTCTCTCACTGAAAATTAAGTGTAACTCTCCTACTTATGTACCACAGTTATGGAGCAGACTTCTATTGATGGAAGCCTACAAACAGCACAAAGTGAGAACAGCAGTAAATAAACTGCTATGCAGAATCTACCCCATGCTTAACCTGTGGATCTAGAACAGGTTGTCTTCTTCTGTCTTGGAAGAGGAAAACTGAAATCAAGCCCATGTATGTTTACCTCCACTCTACCAATTTATTTCTGGACATCCCCAAATATAAACAAGCATCATCATTTGCATTTCACAGTGAGAGAAATGAGCTATAGGAAAGGAAATCACCAGACCATACATGAAGCCAGGAACAGGATGCAGATGATGTGGCTTTCCTTCCTTGAGAAACTATGGATGAGTTTCTCCATTTTCCAATTAAGCTTTTCAAGGATTGCTCATCATAGCCCAAAGAAGTCACTCACTAATACCTGCTTCCAGCCCACCACTTCTGTTCAGCAGTGTTCAAAGTCTCTTTTCACCTGGTACTCCTGCAACACAAGGCTACCAAGAGCACTTAGGAATTACTGCATTTGTAAATAGTCATCTGTTCTGTTTTGTTTTCCCAGAGGTTAAGTACTAATAAAAAGTTAATGGCACTTACAAAGAGTTTTCTGTGCAAAAGTACACTCATGAATGGACCCCTGCACCATACCAGCAGCAAATCTGGGCAACCCAGAGTCCCAGGGAGCAGTCCTCAGTCAGTTTTTTGAGCAGTTTAATGAGTAAAAAGTTGTCCATGCATCCAAAGCTGCACCAGAAATTAATTTCTTAGCCCTTTCCAAACAGCTGGAAGGATGCATCAGGAGGAAGACTGCCTGACACTGATGGGAAGGGAACCAGAGCCACAGCCTTGCAGCAGGACTGCCTTGGATGGAGATCTAGCCTACTGTAGAACTGGCCTCCCAGCACTGCACATCTGTCAGATTGTGCCCCTTCCCTTCCGTGGTGGTTACTTTGAGTGCCAAAGAGAACTGTTCCAGCTAGGGAAGCAAGAAACAGGATTGCTTCAAACCTAACATGTTCTGTGTGGGTGGTGAAAGCTGCATTGTTGTGATACAAAGGTCAGAGAAGGTACCAGGTCTTGATGCAAGATCCAAATCAGTCTAATCTACCCTGCACTTTAACAAATTGCCTCTAAGCTGGTTTCAAGGCCACATGCAGTAATCATCAATAGTTTTCTATCTGATGGAGGACACTTAAAGTTGGCTTTGAGGTGAGGCCCCAAGTGGACCTCTTATACACCTCCTTCCTTAGTGTGCTCTTCCCTGGAATGTCCTGATTTGTGGCAAGGCTGTTTGTGTGATGCAGAACAGAGATGATAACTCCAGGCTCTTTCCAGAGAGACACCTCATGTGACCAAACTCTGCTGTCATCTAAAGTACCTATAATGGTGACATAATGAAATATAAGTTGGGAAAACTCAGATAGGGGTGTGGAACAAGTCTACTGGGTGCACCAGGACATTGCTGGGAGAGGCACTGGGGTATATATATTTGGAAATCCAGAAAAAAAGCAAAAGCAGACATGTTAAAGCACTTATTTACAGACACATGTCCTTGGTCAAAAATAAATAACAATCAAGAAAAGCGATGCAGGAAACATATGATGAATCATCAGAAAGACAGAACAATGATCTGTGTCAAGAGTTTCCAGGAGATGTCGGCACTTTTTCTGAAACTGTGGGCAGAGCACGCAAGGCCTGCCTGGATTTCCCTTCCAGCCCATTTGGAGCAGCTTCTCACCATCACACACCAGATCATACACCATGCTTCGCTTCCCATCTCATGCCATTGGAATGAAAGGATGAAGCAATGGGCATGTGCTTTGTCACCAAGATTCGTGAGCGCTGGCCCTCCAGAATGCATTTTGCACATGTGGCGAGGAAAATCTGCACTAATTCCTGTCTTCTTTTTTTTTTCTTTTTTTTTTTTTTTTTTTTTTTTAAACAGCAGCAACAACAAAGGGTCTGTTTATCATTAATTAAGCAGCTATGAGAACTATATCCTTAGGACAGATTATTGTGTTTCAGTCAGCCATCAGGTTACAATTGTCAACTGAAATTAACATTAATTGCCTATATGTTCTTGTTTAATGAGCTATCGGCTTCATTCTGTGCTGTGGTCATCATGGAGTGATTATTGTGAGCTTTGAATTCACGTTATGTTTGAGATACTTCTGCTCTCTGTCTGACAAACTGACAAGCACAGAGACATTAATTCAAATTTGGTTGTGCATAAACCAGGCTAAATTTTTCTGCTCACAGGAACAGTTTTCTGGTTGAGATTTTCTAAAACTTCTGCCCTCTTTTCTTCCCCAGTTATCCAAAGGCAGCAATGCCTCCTTTGCAAAACAGCTAGCAGGATTTTGTTATTTCTGGCAAAAGCATGACCAGGACAGGGAGATATGATCACCTGCTCCCTGTGAGCATATCTCCTTTGGCACTGCTTAGGATCCTGCACCAAAATGGATGCAAGGGCAAGGCCAATCAACTTTATGAGGATCACCAGTCCAGAACCAATTGGTCCACATCTCCTCTGAGACAAGGCGGAATAATGACAAAGATCTAAGTAAAGTGCTAGTGTTTGGTGATGTCCGAATCTCGGCCCTTTACTGTCATCACAGTCCTACAGCTCAGAAACAAGACTGGCTTGCTTTCCTGAGCGGGATCAAACCTTCACTTTCCTCTTTTTTAGTCAGAACCATGACATGGTGAGTGGCAAACCATGCCTGCATCTACTCTCTTAGATCTATATTACTAAATAAAATAAGTAGAGGCTCACTCCCTGGCCCCAAAGCCAAAGGCAGAACAAAGATCATGTAGTCACTTAAGGAGACTCAGCCCTTGCCCTTCCTGAGAGAGTTACAGAGGCACTTTGAGCCCAAACTCTCCTGTGATTAAAAAGAAAGGAAGCTCAACTCACCAGAGTTTGTTTTTTTGCTTCCGTCTGACAAGCAGTGTGACAGAAATATGATGCAGTCTCTCCTTTTTCATATCATGTTCGGCTTAGATTGCTTCAAGGAGAGTGCACAAGCAGTCCACAGCGTGAAAGGGAGGTATAAATCATGCCCATAAATCAGGAGCCCAGGCTGCCCGTACTGGCAGAGAGAGGGGAGATTGCAGCAGGTGCACAGATTAGATCCCATATTTTACTGCTCCTATCACCACACCCTCTTCTTACTTAGAAAACAATTGATGCAGGGAAGACTAATTTTATCCCTTGCCCACAACATGCAGTGGAGTTTTCTGCAGAAGTGCAGGTCCACCCAGCAGACCCTCATGTTTGGAAATCAGCTTTTAAATGAAAGGAAAGGGCTACTTGTTCTTCTAAGAAGTAAAGAGCTGTAGGCTGAGGGGAAGGTCAACAGGGATCACAGGATTAACTAATTTGAATGCCTGCCTAACACTATGTGAAGTCACACCATTTCTCCTGGCTTCAGGCCCACCTGTTGATCAAAACATGACATCCATTCAAGTTTGCTTTTCTCCAGAATTAAGTAATTCAGCACTTTCCTTTGGAGTTTAGTCCAAATATCTTTACTCTCTCTGAGAAAATAATTGTCTTGAATTTCTCTTTTGCAATTGTTTTTTTGGCTTCTGCAGTTCCTTGACATTCTCATCTCTGATGGTCAGGATAGTTTGTCATCACCCAAACTCTGTAGAAATATCGTACCTATGCCACAATGCCATTCAAACACCTTTCTTGTGAGCTTCCAATGTTCTAAGCCACCTCAGACAAGATTAATGTCACATTAGCTTCAGACATCAGGATTTAGAAGAGATGAATCCCAATTTCACTAAAAAACATTTTTTCCAGTTTTCCAACCAATACTCTGTTTCTGGCACCACCTCTGAAGTTTTGTTGGTTCTTTAAGTGCACCAAATCCCAGCAGCTCTCTCCTCAGGACTACAGTCTCTGCTCTGAGCCATTGATTCGTGGCTGGTTCTTTTAAGGATTCCATTAATGTTTGCTGTGAATCAGTTGCAATAAGAGCTCATGTTGAGCTGCCAGTCCTCTCTGACCCTTAAATCCTTTAAGGAGTTGCTGTTTTTTGGTCTGTCATCCCCTGGTTGTATCCTTCCTGCCTGACTTAAGCCTATAGATGAGTGACTTTGCATCAGCAAGAAAATTCATTTTGTTAACTCAGCTCTATATGACTGCCCAGAATGACTTCATCATTACTTGACTTTATACATTTATTGAAACTTTATCTGTTTATTGAAACTTTACCTGTAACTTTTTCAGGTTACATATGTATTTGTAGATCAACATTAAAAATGTTGAACATCATGGGACTAGAGCTCTACAAACTTTCTTTCAAAACTCCTTCAGCTCACAATGCTTTTTCAGTGACATACATTCCGTGAGACCTGTCAGTCATTCTGTCCTTGATATCATCCCAGCATTCATGGACTTCTCTGAGACATAGCTCTCTTGAAAAGGTTCGGTATACAAGCCAGTTGGGAAGAGCTAAGCAGAGACCTCTGAGCATTACACTGCAGTTACCTGGAGGGTCAAAGAAGTTTATCTTGTGTAGATGGAGAAATTTCAGGGTGTTGGCTGTAAAGGCTAAACTAAAGCCAGGATACTCTAACAGAGAATATTGTCATGACCTGGATTAAAAGTCTGAGAGAGACAGATCCTGAAAAATACCTCTGTTATGTGTTACACAAGTGCATTTCTAAAAGGCAATTTAAAAATAACTATTTCATCTAAACTGACCTTTTCTAAGAAGTTGTATTTGGTCAGGATCACCCTTTTAGGTATCAGGATCAAGAATCATGCAGAGAAAGAAATACTCTGGCTCAAGTATGCATTTCATGTTATAGTGGAAGGTGATGAGGGGAAAGAACACCAAGAGGACTCTTTCTTGTTGTGGGTGATGCAAAGGAATGATGTGCTGCATAGCAAGAGTCCCTTGCCCCACAAGGACCCGTGACAGATAAGCTCTTCTCTGTGGGATTGCAGCCTGGAAATTTTCCAGGTATTCACATAACAGTCAAGGTGAGAATCATGCTAATGGATCAAGTCACCTCTCTGACTTTGTGGGTTCTAATTATATTTCAGGAAACATGGGAGCAGGTCTACTGTCAGATTTAGTTCTCCTGTTTCAAATGGAAGGATAATTTTCTGGATACCAGCACATTTCTGAAGGTTCTGACTCCTCATTTCTGGTTGGTATTGTGGATTGCCTACATGGTCTTCACCAAGCAGTGTAGACCTGATTGCCCAAAAATATCTGGAATCTGAAGTTAGAGTCTTTGTCTTTGAAGATGTGGATCTCAGCATCCCGGTTTCCTCTCAACTGGGTGTGAAGAGCCTTACCTAATTATTTTTAAAATGGAGCACTTCAAAACTTGTCAAGGACTGCATGGGTCATGAGGTAGAGTCACTGTCTACTTCACAAAGCCAACCACACAAACCCCTTCATAAACAGATAGATGTCCTTCTATTGTTCCTGCATTTCCTAATGAGAGCCTATTCCAGAGTTTCACAGCTGTGGTGATTTGTTCACGGCCAGTCTACCCCAAGTGTCCTTTTCTCTTTTAACATAATGGCTTTCCTGAGATTGCTGTCAGCAGTCATGTATGGATTACCTTCCTTCTTAGGCCTTGCTTGAAAATTTAAACAAAGCAACTTTCTTCTCTTCTTTTGCGGCCAGATCTCCACTTCTCAGCCATCCTTCTTACCTGCTTAGGCTTGGTTTTGAACACCGGTCATCAAGACTTTACACGTTTTCTAGAGATACCACCAGTGTTTTTTTTCAATGGCACTATACCCTTCTCTGCACCAGAAACACCTCTTCTGATGCAAAATTTTCCCCTCGTATCTCAGGTGTTTTGAAATCTTCCCAATGAAGAAGCAAGAGACATATACAAACTAGATGAGCCATTTTACCATTGAAGCAAGTGGTAACACTTTTTGCCATCACTGAGTTAGAGTAAGGTAAAGCCAAGTAAACCTGGAAGCTTCTCCCTGCATGAAATGGAGAACTTGGAGTTGGAGCCCTGACCCATCCTTGTATTGATTAGGATGAGCCAAAACTAATGTTTATTTTGCAGATCCCCAAACTCCATCCCTTTCCAAGAAAATGGGGGAAGGAAAAAGAAGAATCTCTTTAAAGTTTGCACGGTAGGAACTGCTGCAAGACTTTTTTTTTCCCTTAGGTGAATTTCAATAAGGTGACCGCTAGTCTTGCACAAGATGCAGCTGCTGTAAATCCAAGCTCAAAATGTCAGAGTCATAAACTATTTTGATGAAATGCCATCAAAGAAATCATATTTATTGGGATGATTTGTTGATACTGAATATCCAAACAGTTTGGAGTGCAGTAAAGTTCAGGGGGATGCAGGAATTTATGGCTCTCTGTTGCTGGGGTTATTAATAACATTTCAGGAGACTAAACAAGAATGTTCCAGGGATGCGAATGGCTCAGGCAGGGGAGGGACAAAGTTTCTTAGTTCTGAAAAGAGCAAAGAGGTCATCAGTGTGTCTATGGAAACAGATTGTAGTCCCATTACATTAGGAAGATCCCTGGACCAGAGGAGAAGAGTTACTCATCATGGCCTTCAATTTTGGCTTTTTCAGTTCTTTTAGAAATCTGGTGCCTTGAGGTGGCTGTGATGTTGGGAAATACAATCCAGCACTCAGATGCCCTGAGCAGATGAAGGGCAGGGACTTGTACTTGTCCTCCAATGTACTGAGTATCATTTGACTTCATTTCTAAAGGGGTTTTGCCCTTACAGAGCACCGAATTTCTTGTTGCTCATGTGAACACCCTCCCCATCTTGCTCTGAGACTCTTAACAATTCTTGGTTAGGAACAAACATTCACTCTGAGTTGCACAGACCAATTGTGTTATATTAAATGCAAGTCATTTTCTTCCCTTAGTCCCTTTTATTGACTGACCCTTTGCCCTCTTGCTACAAGGGAATATTTTCTAGATGCCTTCCTCCACCTCATTCATTATTTTGTATTCCACATCCTATTCCCTGTCTGCTCCAATCGGTGATGTCATTCTGCAGTTTTGGCTGCATGTCCATCACGAAGGCCCACTACAGTCTTGGACAGACAATGAGTCATGTCTCAGCAGGACTTGACGTGGCCTGGAGCATGGAGAAAGGAAGCAGGTTTGTCCCAAGAAGGGTTTTCAAGGATGCTCTTTGGAGTAAATGCAATTTACTGCCCAACTACTCGAGCCCTTAGTCACAAATTGGCAGCAGTGGGGCATGAAGGTGATGGGAAGTCTGAGTCTTACCCCAGTATAAATAGTGTGCACTTCCAAGTCTTGGTTTTGTCCCAGTGAGAGACGTCTTGAAAGCTTTTGTAGAAGGGAAGGCATTTTCCCCTCAGCTAGACTATAATTAAGAAGCACCAGCTACCCTTTTTCCCCTCCTGTCTCCAAGGGCTAGTCACCGACAAACAATAGTTTGGAGAGTAGCTGGTTCCACAGTAGGATCCTAGATTATATTTGATCACAGGTTCCCAGCAAGGGGTGGGTGGCCCCATTAAACTTAATAAATATTTGGGAGGAATGTTAAGTTGGTCAAATTTCCCATTAAATATGTTAATCGGTTAAAAAAAAAGGTTGTCTAATTAAATCGGGCAGTTTGTGGGCTGCGTTCTCTCTCTTCATGGGAAAAATAGAACAATTGTTGTCAGAAAAACAAAAGCTTTCCTCTCAATTTTTGTCAGGTTTTTAACAACAAAAAGCTGAGATTTTACAAGGACAAAGAAAAGACCCAAACATTTTCCAGCCAGTTGTAGTCTTCTCTAGTGGTAGATGAGAACAGGATTTCATAATGCTGATGGGAAAAGATTCCCAAAAGTTTTAATTTATTTCTTTCCTTCTTTTTTTGTTTTTTATTTTATTTTTATTTTACAGCATGACCTTCCAGGGTGGAAACAGTTGAAAGACACTTGGTTAGATCAATTCTGAGAAACATCTACCTTGGAATACTGGTTGTTCTTGTAACAGGAAAATATTGAATATGTTTTGGGGGGGATTGGTTTGGAATTTTTGTTTTTTAATAAATACAAATAACTGGCTATTAGCAGGATGCTATAATTATGCAATATGAGGCAATGGAACAGATTATTATTCCAAGAATTTCTAACACATCCAGAATCTTATAACTAAAGGAACATAGCATAACTATTGCAAACCTTGAGGGTACTTACGTGAGTAGGCTTAGTGTATTTAAAGTAGGACTCAGATACATCAGTCACAATCTGAGAGTGAGAGCCTGAAATTTTTCAGAGTTCAGGAATCATCTTTGCTCACATCTGCAATGGTAGGAGAAAATGCTAGAGAGGCAAGTAGAGCAGAAGTGACAAGCCCGATGTCACAGAGTAGCTTTGAAGAAAATGGAAAAAAACACATCTCTGAAGTTTGGATCCAGTCTATACCATCCCCATTTGGGCTGAATATAAAGCCTTGCAGCCTATGCAAGTTGCCTTTGCCACAAAAAAACACAGATGCTGCTGATACTGTCTGGGCCATGTTGTCTTAATGGTGGGGCTTATGTTTCTGTCATTCCTCAGATGGTTCCACCTGTGGCTTTCATGGTGGGATGGCCAGAGCAGGGCACAGACACAAAGGTTACCTGCATTCCTAACCGGAGGAAACAGCAAGTCCTGAGACCACTGAGGCCATCCCTGTGGGGCTAACCCGGACCCATTGGTGTCCCAACACTTCACTGGACTGCCTTCATCTGCCCATGAGCTACCCCAGGGCCCTCTCACCACCAACTCACCAGGGTCCCTGTGTGTCCTGGTGCCATCTGAGGATGTTAGTATCTGGTTCTTAATAAGATCAGGACATTTCATCAAGGATTTCAGGGAAGAGCCACAAAAAAATGTTAAAGGTGGGATAGCATACGTGCAGGTTGAATGGACAGATAATGGAAATTATAAGGTTGTATGTGGTAAGGGAGAAGGTAAAAGTGACATATGTAAGAAGATACTGTTTTCTTCACATTGATGTAAAGATATTGGCCCAGGAGGAACACTAACAAATGCTCAATGCACTAAGAATATTGGGACAGAAAAACTGCATAAAATGGATAGAAAGAAAGGTTGGATCTATTAGAACCAGGTGAATCTGGCTTAGGGTGGCATATCTGGGCTGAAATGTTTATAACAGGGTTTAATGTGTTTAGTTCAGTCTTGCAGGGATGCAGATCTTATATGAACGTATCGTCATGTGTATGTCTATATCTCTGTCCTCATCAATGATTTCTAATGTATTTCTTATCCAATCTTGTCCAGCTTTTCAGGGTGTCTCCAGAGCATGTTATTCATGTAGGAGCCATGAAAATTAGCAGTGGATGAGGACAAAGATAATTTACTACATCAGGTAATAGAAAAGATTAAAACTCACCCTTCATGGAGCCTCAGACAATCTAGAAAAGATAATTTCTATTTTAAACCAGGATGGATACACAACTAGACTCGTAAAGCCTGGCTACGTTTTTCTGCTTCAAATCATGTGTTACAACCAGCCCTTCTCCGACCTGGATGAACAAAGCTGTATTAGTGGCAATGACGATGGCACATGGCTGATGCTCCAGATCTCTGAGAGTATCTCTGAGATACTGAGAAACTCCCTCCCTACCTGAAAGTCACACAGAGAGGACAGCTATGGATAGGCACAATGCCATTTTTATAGGCTCTCTATTCAAGACCTAACAGCACTTTAATGGAAAAAGTCCTTTGGTGACCTATAAATCACTGTTTATCACTCCAGAGGCTCCCACAGTCACTGAGATAATGCACCAGTGTTATAATATTGATCGATGGATATCTCCTCCCTGGTTCTCCTATCAAACAGGCTGCTCTCTCGTGTGTCAGGAATGAAATACTTCGGCATGGAAGATGGAATTTGGAAACTGTCCCTTCACAAGCTCTCAGCAAGATGTCCAGTTTTAACCTGATTTTCAGAAGGCAATTTCCTGAGGCGTAATGCTTTTTTTTTTTTGCTGCCAAGGTTCTAATTGCACACAAACAATAAATAAAGGGTTTTACTTAGGGCTTTTAAAATTTTTATTTTATGAGGTTTTATATGACTTCAGGACTGCTTCAGATGAGACTGTAATCCTTGCTAACAGAGCCAGGAGTGGAATGGCTGTCTCCTGTGAGCATTGACATGGCCCTCAGCTTCAGAATATCAAAGTCTTTCACATATTTATTGAGGTAGAGAAGTGTCCACTTTCAAGAGGAAACAGTAGCAAAAGAGGATAAGGAACTTCACCAATTTCCGAGTGGAGGTTTGTGATGAAAATCATGTCTCATCTTTCACTGCATCTTCAACCACCCACTCCTGAGGATTTGAAAGCTCTTTGCAAACTGGGATGAATTCATCAGCTCCCTGGAAGTGGTTTGTTATTTCTGCCCTATTTTCCCAGAGGGTGGGTGAGTTGAAACGTGGGAAAATGAACTGGTGTGTTCAACAGCACTACAGCAAAAGAGCTGCTGTGTTGCAGGGACCACGGTTACCCAAAACCCAAGTAAACTGTGAGCTCTCCAAACCTCCCACATGGGCATAAACAGCAAAACCAATTTCCTTGGTCTTCCACAGCATATCTCAACCAAGACCTTACCCAAGACTCCACGTGGTCTGGTGACCAATGCCTCTAGTATTATGTCATTTTACTATGAGTGGCAAATGAGTTTTTCAGTGGTTATATTGTCCCATCATCCTTACTATAGCTTGGAAAAAGACTAGTTCCTCTGAGTGTAAACCCTGGTCTGTACCAATCTCTTTGCATTAAAGCCTGATCTTCACCTTGGTGGAGAGGCTTCCAAACTTTAATTTCCAAGATTTCTGATTTTTACTTTATTGACCATTTTGTATCTAGGTCTCCAGAGGCTGAAAACAAGGAGAAACAAGGATAGAGGAGGGATGGATTGGAGCAGGGAAAATGCAGATTGGCTCTAAGGTAAATTTCAACCCTCTTAAGCTGTGCTAATGTCTCCTGAGATACATGCCACTGTATCAAACTGGAGGACACAAAGCTCTCAAAATGTGTCTTTACAGAGTCCTGAGTCAGCTGAAGTGGTAGGACAGAGTATAGTTCCTGCCACTGCAAATATTTACTGTTTGGCTGAGGAGTTGTCTAAAAAAGTGATGACTTCAGAGCCTCAGATTTTTGAAGATATTGTGGTGGCCTATGGAGCAAAAAGGTGTGTTACAATGTTTTACAAATGTGGCAGGCAGGGGTTTAGCAAGCACTGAGTTCAATAGGCACAAGGGTCTTTGCTAGGTCTTTCTAATCCCTCTGGGAACGCCTGCTGTTGATTTTTCCTGCAGAGTTTTTAATTCCTGCATGTGCTCTATGGAATCTCATTGTGGTCTTTAACATTGCCTTGCTAGAGACAACTTTTCCCTGACCAAGAATCAAATCCCCACCGCTGCTCCATACTGGTGGCCATACTGGTGTTGGGCAAGTACATTTTCCAGATACAGAGCTTGCTGGGTTGCCAGTCAGCTCCATTTCTAAAGTACTAAATTCACACATAAAATGCTTGGTGTGTTTCGAAGAGAAACCTAATCTGTGCAATTTCTTTGAAAAATTATGGACACTGACATTTTACACCTGTAATTATGATAAAAGCTCTCAACACAAGCCTGTGACAGTTTCCAGCAAATAAATCATCTTAACCCCTTGCTTTTAGGAATGTAGGGATCAGCTCCCAGCTATAAATTAGTAGCAAGTGATAATAGCCCTGCTTACAGCTGCCATCTCATACTTTGGAGATGAAACACACCACAGAGGAAGATGGAGTGGTCACAGAGCCTCCTTCCCCTGCTCCATCCATACAGTTCACTAACAGGAATGCAGTTACTCATAAACTATGTCCATGCCTGTCATCAGTGGGCATCCCCAGTTACTTGTTCCAAGTGTTTGATCTACATAGGTACAGTGTGCATTTGCAGACCAGTAAAACACTAACACCCAGGTCCTATTCAGCAGATTGCCTTTCCAGCTGAAGTGGAAAAAATGCCTTCTGTCTTTTTTTCTGTCAGGAAACTTAAGAGGGTACTTGGAGTAAATGACACTATGTGCTTTAAGTGCAGCGAGATTCCATGTTCAGAGGTTTCCAAGGTTATTATTATTTTTTTAAATTATTATTACTACTACTACTACTACTACTACTACTATCAACCTCAAGAACAGACATTTTTCAAGAGCTCTGTGCACTCTTAGACCATTTAAGGTGAGTTGTATGGGGCCATCTGGTGAGTTCCACTATTGCAGTGTATCACTGGGCTCATGTCAGGTGACTCTCCAAACGGAAGGTTTGAATCAGAGGAGCAGGACAAATAAAGTGAAGTGAAGGTGCATTTCACATCCGTAGGACAGTGCAGAAACAGGGTGGCCACCAAGTGAGGAGGCCAGTCCCTGACGAAGTGTGAGCAGGAGCACGGGAGGGAGAATAATACGGAACACAAATCCTGCACAATGCTTACGTCTGAGAGAGACGTCTGTGCAGTAGGTGTCCACATGTAGTCAAACAAACTCTCCATTGATAAGGCTTCAAGTCCAAACTAGGGTCCTGTGAAGGAGCTTAGAAAATCAGCTTGAATAAGCAACCCAATTTTCTAGGATTAAAAATAGGAAGTCCAGTCCCACCTGAGGCCTTGATGATATAGCTTCTGGGGCTGAAAACCCAGAGGTGCTGTCTCCATTAAACCCACAGCTCCCAGAGTACAGCACAATGCCTGTAGGAGACCTCAAGTGCCAGGCAGAAGGGAGGTGTGGATGTCCTTCCTGGTTTTGGAAAGGGATTGATTTCTTCAATGACTTCCTCAAATTTGGCAGGTGAGATCCAGTCCCATTTCCCCTTTGGCAATTTGTGCATTTTATTTTGGGGGGACAGGGGAATGGGAATTTGAAGCTCCTTATGCCGGTTGAAATGGTGATGCTTGAAGCGCTGGTATAGTAGTGGGGAGAGCAATTCCCTTCTCTGAATATCCTGAAACGAGAGCCAGGAGACTGAGAACAGATGACATTAAAATTGTATGAAAAAAAGAGCCACACTAATGATTGAAAAACTTCCCACACCATGCCAAACCCGCATCTTCACATGACATAAACCTGGTGAAATCATAAGAAAACCCATTGTTCATAAGGCTGATGATAACATAAGGGAGAGGGGAAGAAGCTAGAAGACATGTGGGGAGGGGATGGTAAATGCAGGAGAGGGAGGGAGGAAAGCCACACACTTTCCCTGGACCAGGAGAAAGCCCAGTGTACCAGACTGATGGGGCTCCTGTGGAATGTGCTCCTGCCAGGATAATGTGCTGGGCTGTGTTTGTGCACAATATTTCAAGACATCTGACACCACAGAGCTCTTAATAGTGCGTTAACATAATCCCAGACTCTTTGTGGTCACAGGAGGTGGTGGGAGGAAACAGGGGTATAGTGTCATGAGTTACTTTAATCACAGGGAAGTAGTCTTTTCCCTGCAAAAAAAAATGACCCAGGAGGAATATATACTTGATTCATCTCAGAGAGACTTTTTTTATTTCATTGTCTTCACATTATCTTCAGCAAGTGATGCAACTTGAAGTTAAACTTCAGTAAGGCATTACAAGTAACAGGCAAATCATCCCATGGAGCTGAAAGAAGAGCATGAGGTTTAACAATGAGAGCAAGAGATTCCTCAGCTGGATGAGGTGAACAGTGCCTTGTAGTTAGAGCAGAACACCTGTGTCTAATTTTTTATTGTCCCATTGAATTACTCAGTCCCTTGAACAAAAATCTCATCCTTTCTTATTCTCATGTGAAATGGCAATAGTTAGACTTTACTCTTAACCTCCATGGAAATGGAGCTTATGGACAAGCAGCACTTCACTTGCTTTGCCAATATAGAATTATCAATTATTACATGGTTTCTCATTTCTCAGTGGACTGCCTCCCATTCAAAAGCCAATTTCATTAAATTTTATATATTTCTCTAAAACCCACCAAAGATTTGTTTTCCTTACCTTTTCAAGGGAAAGGGAGGTTTTGCTAGAAACGAATTCCACTCACTCTGCTTTTGACACTGAATTGCACAGTTGTAGTAATATCATTCCAGTTCATCTCTTCTTTCTTGTTCCCTGGAACAGCACCTGGGGCGAGGGGTGGTCAGGGGTGGTGGTGCAGCCCAGGCACTGGAGTACCATCACCAGCACCATGAGGTGCTCCCTGAAGTTGTTTTGGCCTGACTTCTCCTTAGTTTCAATAGCAAGCAAATAATGGAAAAAAAAAAATGCTCCACAGAACAGTTCGGTGCATAAAATGGTCTGTACAGTATGAATTGGTGGTCATGGGTCTGGCAACATCCCACGGTCACAGCCTAGGTCTTACCCTCACCCTGTGCAGAGGTGGGAACCAAGGACTTGCCACCTCACAGACCTTCATTAGCACCTAACTACTTTGTAGAACAGGTCAGGGATTCAAAAAAACTAGACCAATTTGGTGTTCAAAGAATGAGGGCAGTGAGTGGAAAAGCTGGAGGACAGTGGTTAGACAGACAGGCAGGCAGACAGATAGGTCCCCCTTCTCCTATTCTAGCTCTGGCTGAAGGTTTACAGCAGAGAAGGTGTGCTATTATGTTAACATGGCTCATTTGCCAAATTCTAATTACAATCTGCTCTATTGACTCAAGCTAACAAGTTAATTGACTGCTTTTTGTGGCTTTGGTACACCACAAGCCTAACTGTCCTCTTAGGTAATGCAAGTGTGGGTGTGATAAAGCAGCACAACCAGGGCTACAAAAGCTGTTCCAGGGAATATCTGGCTTGAGAGATTTTCACCACCCTTTCAGCCCTTGGATTGGCTGCCAAGTAAGTGTCAATAACTGTCAAGTCTGGTTGGGAAAGAGTAAACTCCATCAAAATTTAAATAATAAGAATAATAGGAAAAGCCATATTGCCCTGCAAGGATCAGCAAGGCATATTTGGAGCCTGTTTGCTGTAACATTTTACAATATTTCTTTTTCCCTAAATTCTAAACTGGCTGCAGGTTTCCTTGCCCAAATTTCAACATTCTGCAAGTTGTCTCAATCACAGCAGCACACAGAAGTTGCCACTAAGGTTGGAGCAATTTGATGTTGCAACCCAGCTGCTAAAAGGCAGTTTCAGCCTCTGAGAATCTGTGTTATAATCTGAAAAATTAAAGAAGGCTTGATAAGAGTATGACCATTTCAGATGCTTTACATATATATATATGTGTGTGTAGCTCAAGGCATGTTTTGAAGGAGATCACTGTCATCTGATGGGAAGTGGTAGGGAAATGGTTTCCCTGGGGGCTCACAGCAAACCAAGGAAACAAGAATGGCTACGCTGGGACAAGCTAAGTGCTTTGAATAGCTGGGTAGATCTTCCCAGCCTCTGGAATAGTCCAGCCTATTGGAAAAGCACTGTTCACATCAATATAAGTGCACTGAATACTCCAGGACTCATGCCACACAGAAATTCATGTCCTCACCAACAGGGTGGCTGTGATAATTGCCAGCGGGAGCAGACAATGGTTTTGGATATCTCCTGACCTCTATCAGATTTTCTTTTGATGGTACTTGTTTGCTTGAGTCAAAGCCATGCCAGGAAGCATGCTGACAATTGACATAATTGAATAATTGTGGAGAAGTGCTTAGCGCAGGACCTGGCCCTCTACAGACACTGTCACTGGTCCTTCTGGTCCTCCATAAATCCAGCAGAAGGCAATTAGAGAGGGGTGGGGAGGTGGGGAGGGACAAAGGAGGAAAAGTCTGGGGATCAAACTCCTGCCTACCATGTGCTAATACAGTGACAGTCTCTTACTCGTTTAACCACACTGGGGAAGATGACTTCAAATTCTCAGTTTGGTGTGCCTGACTCATACTGAAACCCATCCCCTTGACGTAAGCCTCTGCGCACCCTATACCCCAGCAGCTCCCTTCCACCACTGGGATTGCCAAGCGCTGTAGCTGTCCCACTCCAGCTCTGTGCATTGTGGAGGTGCAGAGCAGCCGGAGAGCTATTTCATGCCCAGAAATGCTCACCTACAGCAGAGAGGGAGCAGGCTATGCCCTCAGAGGAGGTCCTCCACCTTCCTGTGGCTTCCAGGAACACCCAGGCACACACACTGAGCACACGCAGCCCCCCCATCCCGCTGCCCTTTGGCACGAGGCATCGGGGCTGGAGTCCACAGAGGCACTGCAGACAGAGAGCAGACTGTTTACAGGGAAACAATTCAGCCTTGTCTTCAGTCACGTTTGACTTCAGCACACAGGTCTCCACGCAATGCCTGGAGAAGGTCACGGGGGAGGGCGGGAAACAGAAATATTTTGTGTTCTTCCAGCCAGGCTGGAGCAATTCAGTGATGGTGACCCCTCAAATTTCATTTTTAGCTTTACAAGAAACAGGTCATCAGGAGAAACAGAGCAGCCCCGTGGAAGGATGTAGAAGAGAGCTTTAGTCCCAGACAAGTCTCTCCACCACCAACTGCCTCAGTTTACCCTGTGCAGAACAATCTTCAAAGCACAGGGCAGGAAGAGATGGGAGTTTTGTGAGACTAAATGCATTCATTTCTCTCACGTGAAAGGGGCCAGAACCTGGGGACTGGTATTAGTTCTGCTCACTACTATTGGCTCTGATTTTCCTCTTGATGTTGTGGAAGCCTAAAAAGTGCTAAGCTCTTCTTTGCAGCCAGGTCCCAGGCAGCAGACGCAGAAATAATTGTTCCCAGGGCAGCTGTGAGTCCTTGAGCCTGATCAGGGGCTGCAGATGTTTGCACCCCTGGACTGCAGATGTTTGCACCCCTGAACTGCCAGTTAGAAGAATAGCAGACAACTGGAAATGAGAGTGAGGAGTTCCTGTCCATGCTCTGCAAGACCCAGCTGAAATTCCTGCAGAAAGAATATTGCATTTGTGGTGGCCCTAAAATGTTCACACACAGACACCCGTACTCCCAAAGTGCTTTACATGCCACATGTTGGGCTAGGTGCACCGAAATTAAGGATGTCTGTCAAACACAGCAGCCTCCTATTTCTTCGTGTACACTAGCCTCTTTAAGATGCATAGAAAAATTGGAGTGAAAGATTTAATTGTTGAAACTAGCAGTTTATATTTGGCCAGACCTCATGCTGAAGCCGCTCCTGTGGCTGCAGCATGTGACAGATCTCTGACAGCATTGATGTGGACTCCAGTGGAAGACCTTATTTGCAGGCAGGGGGGCCTGGTGCACAGAGGCACAAGAACTGGCAAAGCATCTTGCCTAAGTTAATATCAGGGCGTAGTATAGAAATCAGGTATGTTTTTCATCCCTATGAAGCTTGACCTTGAATGAGAGCATCCTTGTGCAGCAGCAACATGGCATGTTTGACACCTTGCATCTGCTGCTGCCTGGGGTGCAGCATAAGGCAGAAGCTTGCAGTTCCTTCTGCCATAAACCCGGCTTGAACACATGTCCTGTGGCCCAGGGGTGTGCACACATCGTGCTGCTCTGTTACTGGGTCCCACTGCACCTACACACAACCCCTGGGGCAGTGTGTGCCCGGGAAGAGCCACCAGCCCTTCACCAAGCAGGGGGGTTTAATGTAAACCACGACTTTTCCTGTTCATTGCCTGGCTTAACACCAGGGATTTCATCCATTCCTTCTCACCCTTCCCTTTCCCAAGGACCTTTCCAAGCCCTCATCCAGCTCCTCCTGTGAGATCCCATGGGGTCATTGTGTATTTGTCTGTTCCCCCTTAAAATTCAAAATGCATCTTTTTTCATCAGGGACTTATGGCTGGAATTACTTAAGTTAATAAAGCAGTTAAATAAGACAGCGCTGGCTGCACTATCCACAGGAAGGGTATGTTTTACTACCCTGGAGACAGAGAATACAGTAGTGGCTTTCAGACCCTCAGACTAATTCCTTGTATGTGGCTAAGAAAATCAGAGCAAGTCTAGCATCGCCCTATTTCTCTGTCGCAAAGTGTTGGCCATTGATAGATGCTGCCACTAGGGACTTTGGTCTCCCTGGCCAGCAGTGACAAAGGCACATGACAGCTACAATGGCCAGGCAGGGATGTTAGAAATTAGTGTGAGCAGAGTCCACTGCAAAAACACATGATCTCTGGGAAGTCATGTTACCCTGTGTATCTGTGGGTCCCACATGGAAAGTTGGGAAAAGCGAGAGCTCTGCCAAGACAAAACAGATGCTGCTTCTGAGCAGGCTGCTCTCGGGGGGAGAGGAACGGTGTAGGGGCTGTTATATCATGACATTGTAGCGTTTCAAAAAGAAAAACAAGTATACAATCTAGTTAGTTGTCAGCGTAGCAGGAAGGCTTGTGCTGGACTGGAGGAAATGGCCAGCAAAATACCTGCTATTTCCCTGCCTCCCTTCCCTTCCCACCTGTCTGCAGACAACTCTCTCAGGTGCATCTCTTTCCCAGTGAAAGGACAGCAATGATGGCTAGGAGAGGAGGGAGGTGTGATGGGCACACTGGGAAGGGAGGCTGGAGCAGGACACTGGGTATCCATGAAAAGATCCTAGAAAGACCACTTTGAGCCTACCCCTAACATCACTCCCACTGCTCTTATCCTTTGCCCACCCCACAGCCCTATTAGCATCACAGTCAACCCTTCACCTGTAAAAGGACCACTTTGTGAACTGCAGGGATCTGGTGCTTTTCTACGATCCTTGTCCCCTGTTCCCAGCCCGTGGCTCTCCATCCCCTTCTAGTGGCCACTCCACATATATTGATGCCAGCTCCTGTTCCAGCTCCTTGCCCAGGGTCCTTGGCACAGCCCTGCAGACTGAGCAACCCTCTGTCCACCCCGGGGCACCCATAGCTCCTCCAGGTGCCTTGTGCATCTAGAAAGAGGGAGGTGCTTTTGGCACTTATATGAGCACAGATATCTATGTGTGTGTGTATTTGACCAACCACCCTGGCACCGTGGTCTAGCTTTCCCTTCACAAGCAGTGGGACTTGCACAGTGTCTCTTCTGGCTTCTTCCCTGGGTCCCTGAAGAAAAGAAGGCTTACAAGGAAATTAATTTAGTCTTCTCCTAAGCCCTCCCATCTCCATAGGTGTAATTTCTTCTTTCTTTCCTTTCTTGTGAACGTAATCAGAAGTAGTCTCAGAGAGTCTACATTTTTTGCCTTTTCACTTGATTTGCTTTTTCATTCAGATTTCTACCTTAGCAGAGAGGAGCAGAGCTGTCTTCTCAGACAGCAGGGAGCTGGTGCCTCTGCCCAGCAGCTGCTTTGATGGTGACACAGAAGCCAGGAGACACCAGTTTCTGGGCTGCAGGCATTGCTGTCACCAGTCCAGCAGGGGTGCATGAGGGAGCTCATCCTTCATTAAATTCAGCCTTTTGCCTTAGTTTAACAGGACCCATGATGGTTTCTCCTCTCCCTTTTGCTCACATCTATGAAGAATAAAAGAATTTTAAAAAGATTGCTTTTTGACTTTTCATCAAGTGATAAAAACCTATCTCTAGATTCAAATCCTTTGGCAAAAGGTAACACAAACTGCTGTGGACTCCTCCATTCATGTCATATCTGCTTTCTCTGAGGGGTCTGTTCAGATGCTGATCATCCTGGGCCCAGGGGTGCCTCTCCTTCAACTCACAGCCCTCAGGGGTCACTTTCAGATATGGTCCAAAGTGGCCATGAGCAATCAGAGCCAGCCTGAACTTTCATTGTGAGCAGTAGCAGACTGTGGTGGATCAGGTATGGTGACTAAAACAGTGGTTATCAGGGGCTATTAGATGGACCCTAACTCGTCAAAGCCCAGAAGAGAGACACCTGAGAAGAGGCAGAGAAGAGGTCTATCAAATATTGGGAGTCTTATAGAAAAGATGTAGGAGTTGGGAATTTTCTTTCCCTCTCAGCAGGAGAACTGTATCCAATTCAATAAACAGTTTTCGGGTTCAAGGCACACAGAAAGAAGCAGTGCTTCTCAAAGTGTGTGATTAACCTCACGGAACTCTAACCGTGGGACTCTTCACAGAAAGACACTGTGCAGGTTAAGCATCTGCACAGGTTGAAAACCCAGCTGCAAAATTTCATAGGAGAAGGACTTTCGTCCTTCAAGGTCTACTGAATGTAAAGTCCCCTCGCTCAGGAACACACATCCCAAAAGGCTGGGAAGTATTCTGAGGACAGTCACTGTGTACATGCCCTGTTAAGTACAGTACTATCCTTTCAGCAACATCCTGACTCACCTCTACCTGCTCATCGTTTGGTTGTCTCAGTCCTGAGTGCAGAGTGCTGAAGCCTCTGCATGGCACCACAGTACAAATTCATGGTTAAGTCCCAGGAGACTAATAGAGAGTATCTTATATTAAGCAATTCCTTTTCTTCTCTTTTTCTGCTATGCTCTTCATCTCAGCTATGATGATAGCACTAAATGGAGCCCCACACCGCATTCAACTCCAATGGCACAGGGTCTCTGCCAGGGTTTTCCAGGTCTTTGACCAAGCCCTTTGCACTAGATTTAAATATATCTGGGCTGAAATAGGTGGACATCCACTGGAGCACTAGACAGCAGCAGGTCCTCTGAGCTTAATACCTTGATATATATGTATGCTTCCAGTCCTCAGTGTATATAAAACAATGCAACCTAATTTCCTTTCATATTTATAAGGTGTTAACGAACTCCTGATTCCCATCATACTGATAATCCATAAAATACATGGAAACTACAAGGGAATAATGTAGCATGTCCATATTCCTGCAGGCCAGATGGTTTCAGAGAAATAGAAAGGTCTGTGTGAAGACAAGAAGTTTTGTTCTGGATGGGGCTGGAGTGTCTGAGATGTGGTTTGGATACAAATAGGGGAAGAAAAATAGAGAATTTTATAAATGCTTGCAAAGAACAATAAAAAAAAAGCATTGGTTTTATTCAAGTGTTTCAAATAACCCATTTTCTTATGATTTATGTCTTTTTGTAGATTGTGTATTTTAGATCTAGGATCTAGGTATCTAATGTCACAAAAATAAAACATTTTTAAACTAAAAGCTAAAATTAAAAAATCGTATTTTACAATGAGCAAATGAAATATTTGGTTCAGAAAACATCAGCATGGGATGTTTCAGCATGGCCTGATCTTTTCTCAAGATTTTCTTCCAAAATGAAGTGTCTGTGAAACATGTCTCTGTGTGCGGAGCACACCAGTTTCAGCCAACTGCATTCTGATGGAGTCTGCTTCTCTTGCAATCTCTCCAACAATTTTTTTAAAAAGTGCTTCTACTTCGCCATGTCCCTCCAACCATGGAGGGCTTGTACTACTCCCACTCCAGGGTAAACAAAAGGTTTCATGATATTCTAGTTCACTTGAGAATCTAAATCTCAGCTTTCTAGTATAAGGTCTTGGAAAGAACATCAGTTGGATGAAGATGTTTCATCCTGGAAAAGCAGTGACTGGTCTAGGACAAGGATCTGTATATTCTGGCTGACCCAGGGCAAGGAAACATTATTGTTTCTCCCACAAACCCAAGGCATGAGGGTACATGAGAAGTTGAGAATGAGGTTCACGCAGACAGAAGACAGCACTTTCTCACACCACACTAGGTTAGTCTTTGGGGTCAGAAGAGGTAAAATACATTCCTGGAGGACATAATCTCCAGAGGCCGAGACCCCAGTGCAATCCCCAGCTGCCTGCTGAATGCTGGGAAGTTATAACCAGAGAAGGGATTACTCACCTTTGCCCTAGTCACATGGCCTCTTTAAGCACCAGCTGACTTTAAGTCAGCTGACCTATCTTATAGGTGTTATGGGTAAATGAGCATCTGACTTCCTCTGTTCTTCTGAGAGTGAAACACACAGCATATTCCAGTACTTTGTCACTGAAGACAAATGATAAAACTCAAGTGATAAGAATAAAAAAGCAAAGAACCCAGATATCTTCCATTCTTTTTCACGGCACAGTGTTTCCTGGGTATTTCAGGGAATTTTGGAGCAGTAGGTAAAGTCAAACTTTGATTTACAATGTGGGAGAAAAGCAAGGATCGTGTATAACTGTGTGTTCCAGTCCCAAGACAGACACAGTCTAATCTTCAGAAGTGGCATGCCCTGTCTGTCATTGCCACATTGAAGTGAAAAGGATCTTCCTATACTCAGCATCCTTAAACAACCATATCAAAATTTTTTAAAGGTTAAACATTATAATCTGGGAACTATGTGTAGTAACCCATATTTGGAAATTACTGTCTGAAATGTGTCAGGAATATAGGATTGGAAGGTGCATCTTGGCACGTGCAGGAAACCGTGTCATATCATCTCATCCATAAGCGTATCATGTGCCAGAAAAGCACTTAAACACATGCTTAATTCCCACATATGTCAATGGGACACACGCATGTCCTTCCCTGACTCATGTTGTAGTTAGGTATGTGCTTAGCTACTTTTCTGAATCAGGGCCATAGGTATCTTGGGAGTCCTGTCCTGTCAAAAGCAATGCAGCCAGATCCTACATTAGGTAATAACATAAGACAGTATGAAACAGCTGCAACCTCCCACAAAAACAAAAACACTGCATTGCTGCACATGGCTCAGCAAAGCAGTTTCCCTGACTGCTCTGAGGAGCATGAGGATAAACGTCAATGTCAAAGTTGGTTAGTAATGTACAAATGGACTTTTCTTTGCATGGCCAAGTTTTTTTTCCACAGTGGGAGTGACTTTGTTCCGGATCCCGAGACAGTAGGAGGGTGGTCATAGTTTCCCTTGCATGGAGAACAGCACAGACCTGGCAGTGGGGAGGAGAGGAGAGGAGAGGAGAGGAGAAAGGACAAAAAGAAATTTAAAAAATATAAAAGAAAGAAGAGAAAAGAGAAAAAAAAGAGAAAAAGTGGAAAATAAGACAATATACAGAAGCATAAACTCAGATTCAAACGGCCACTAGACCAACAGCCCACCTAATACTCTCCTGTCTCACGTGGTGGCTGACAAGGCTGACATTTATTCCTTAAAAAAAATTAATTCCATCTGCCTCCAGATTAAAAGACAAATTTCTCTGCTAGCTAATCCTGGACTGTATTTCTTCCTCCTTCTACGGTGTCATAGTGAGCCATGCTAAGTCACAGGCAGTCGTTCAGTTTTGGTTGCCAGCATGTTCAGAATTATGAGCAGTTTTAAAGTAACTTAGAGCAACATGAAGATTTGGTAGGACCTGAAGCAGTAGAAATGAATGCTGACATGAAAATGTGAAGGGGTAGATGCACAGGCATCAGACAAATTAGCATAGGTAGGTAAATTGGGTATGTGCAAGGTATTTGGATAGAGTAACATCACGGTAAGAGAAGTGTGAAGAGTGGCTGCATTGAACTGTAGCACCTAACCCAGTACCCCATGTTCAACAATGGTGAAGAGCAGCCAACAACCCAGTAAGTGTCACGTTGTGTTATTTATTCTCCCAGAAAGCCCTACTTGGGGCTGGAGGGCACTACATTCACTGCATTATTCTGCTCTCCATGCCCAGATGTTCTGCAGAACCCTCACAGTAATGCTAGCCAGCTTCCACTTTTTACCTTTCCAGTGAATTATGACCCTATGATTTTTTGAAACCTCAGAGTTCACAGGGAGTTTAGTGTCTCCATACGGTGAAATGCCGTGGCAAATGCATTTGGCTCTAGCTGCACTTAGGGCAGAAGGCAGACTCAGTGCTAAGCTGAATCAAACTAGCTTATCAGGACAGGCAGAGAGCAAGTTTTTCTGCAAAGAAGAAAGTAGAGCAACACCTAACACCAGGGCCACACTTGGCTTTTTTCTTTTGGAATGATAATAAACCTCTGGCAGATCCTTCAGCTCCTTGCAGCACAATCAGAGCTAACCAGAAAAAAACAGCTCAGTCAATGGGGAAATGTTCCTCAAAGATTTACAAGGTTTCCTGTGGTTTTCAAATGCAGCAATTATATTTTATTCCATGCAGTTTGCACTTTGCTCTCAAGGTGGAAAAGCCACAGGTCTGGGATGTCTGTACGTGCATGTGTGCATGTGCTTGGGAAAAGAAAATGCAGGATGGGTCAGGAATGGGATGATCTCACACAATCTTCCCAAGACACTTTGGGGGTCAAACAATCCTGAGATCTGCTTAATCTCAGTGACTCTTCTTTCTAGTGCTGGTGGTTTCAAAGAGATCCCTGCTGGTTGAAACGCAGTCTCAGATCTCAAGGATGGTCAGGTACCTGATTCTCTAGTTGTTTCTATGGATAGTCCAAAAAGCAAATATCTTTGAGCCCCTAGGAATACCTGCTGGCAGAAGAGGGGTGTTACTTCCCAGCTGGACAGCTACTAATCCCGGGATGCATTCCTCAGTAATTTGGGCTAGGATATCATGTCTTGGGTACATCTGATGGCTAGTGTGAGAGTTGGAAATAAAATCACCAATATTCACTTGAGGCATGGACAAAGAGGCAGCCAAATGGCACTGTTTCTGCATGGTTTTCCTATAGAAGAGCACTGAAAAGTTGTTATTTATCTTCTGAAAAGTCCTTGAATCCCATCTGAGAGGGAAGCCAGGCAGACAAGCAGTCCGTGCCCAAGGAAGCAGCTTCTGTCTAGAAAGAGGGCACAGACTGAGCAGACAACAAGGCTGAACCAAAACTACTCAAGCTAGAAGCTACCACTGGTTGAAGGAAAACTTTTCCAGAGAACTAAAATTATATTCTGCAAAGTAAATATAAGATTTTAAATTTTTTTTTTCTTTTAATGTGAGTACACATACGTGTGTGCCAGTATGAATCAGTATTATTTTACTGTAGTTGATTCAGACCCACAGTTCTGGGGTTGGGACACAGGCAGAGCAAAATGAGATCTCCTGACTGAGTTATGTTTCACCTTCCTCCCCTGCCTTGTGCATTAGCCTAATTTAAGGAAGAAGTCCTGAGGTTTTTTCTGTGACATAGAAGGTCGAAGAGAGCAAATGCCTGATGTGAATTGCTGGAAAGGCATTCCTCAAAAACTCAGGGTTCAAAATTTCATTAGCACAAATTCTTTTAAATATTTGGAAGGAAAAGCAGATATGTTTTTCTCCAAAAATTAATCCTGAGATTTTTGAATAGTCACATTACTCCAGCAATTGTTATTATAAAACCCCTATCCCCAAATTGAAGTGTTATGAGACTATGCAAAAGCTGACTTTGCGCTGAATTTTCGCAGCTCTTCCACTCGCATGTCAGCTCTTACTTTGGTTTTATTTGACATCTTAGTTGAAATTTCACTCACCAATGGCCAGCACACATTTGAAATTAAAATGGAGTCACCAAAAAAAGTGTCGTGAATCATTCTCTCTCTTAATGGTGGAAATCAAGACTAACTTGAGTAACAGATAATGAAGCTGATGAATGGGAAAGAATTAAATGTTGCAGTTGATTAACTCCTTCAGAGACAGATTGGTTCAAAGTCAGGGAGGCATGGCCTTCATTTGCTTGCCTCAGCCATACTTTACACCTGGCATTCGGGAGCTGGGACAGGCAGAGATATTCCCCTCCAAGGATAGGCATGTGACTGAGTCAGAGGTTATTTTTAGCCAAATTTAGGTATATAATAGGTACATAATAACCTGTTTCCAGTTTCAATCATCCTCACTCCCTTTGCTGCAAGCAGAGAACACTTGCAGAAAGCCTATGATTCATTGAAGTAGAAGAAACAACTCATCACCAAGAATGCAGTGTGTCTTCACTGACTGCAGAGGAGCCCAGACAGTGCCTGTAGGTTGCAGCTGGAGAGCTGAAGGGAGGTGAGATGAATCCTTCTATAGCAAATATAGCAATATTCCTCTTCTGACTCTGAGGATTTCCTCAAGCCAAATCTGTGTTCAACTGCCATCTTAGCAGTGGGCAAATGGCTCATCTCTCTGGGCACCCATCTGTCCAAGAGAAGCCATTACAGGTGGCCCATGTCCTTCTGTGCCTCAGTTCCCCTTTTCTTTAAGGAACAGGCTTACTCACACCTTTTCCTCTTGAACATAAGAGACATTGGTTTGGCGTAGCACACTGATGTGGTCTTAACTTACAGTGCTCCCCCAAACCTCTTTGAAGTCTGCATGGATTAAGCAGTCATCAAGGAACTTCACTGAACCAACAACTCGTTTATTCATTCATGCTAAAATAATCCTCTGAGAACTGTGGCTGATGCATGCCCTCAAAACCTGAGGCACTGTTATTCCTAATGCATGTAGGGTGATCGATGGTGCATCTGGTGACAAACAGGTCAATCAGCCAGGACTGGCCCCGAGGTCACAGACCAGAAGCTGGGCAATGGGCTCCTCTTGGTCTACCAATAACTGTCCCTTCCTCCAGAACAGCAGCATGCCACGGGCTCTGGAGGGCAGGATGGGGAGGGTATCCAAAAGAGGTGAAACTAATTAATTTCCATTCCCTCAGAAGACACTGCTGCTCGTGTTTCCAAACTCTCCCTGTTCTTTACTTACCCTTTTGGATCTCAAGGGATGCCCCATGACAAATTGGAGTTCTCTGGTGAACCAATTGCTTTTTTTTTTCCCCTGCTTTTTTTTGGTGCTAAAGATGAAAGATTTAAAATGCAATAATGTTTTGTCTAAATTCTTGTGGAAATAGCTTATGACCTTTCATAGAGAAATGTGGTTTCAGCTTTCCGGTAAGAGAGCTCCCAGCTAATGATTTAGCTCTATTTTCTAATAAATAGTTGGCAAGAGACAACCACTCTTATACCCTTTGTCATTAGGGACCTATTATTTATGAGTCAGAAATGAATCATTAGGCTTGGCAAACAGCAATTTCTTTGTGGCCAATGTATTTTTCCACTCGGTAGCAGAGTATGCTTGTAAATTCTTCCTAAAAATTACCATTAAAGTATCTCCGAACAGAGTCTCCCCCACACTGCCATAAATTCTCTCCACTTTGGTGACTATTGGTGGTCTTCCCACCTCAGGAAAAAGGGTTTCTTTTCTTTTTTGTTCTTAATGCCTTTCACATTTCCTTACAGCTAATTACACTTTTATTTAATAAGGTAAATGCATTTTGTTTTCCTTACAGTCTCCCCTTTACAGGATGAAATATTTTGTTCTAACAGAGCCTTCCTGTCTTCTGTATCCTGGCTAACTCAAGGCCTCTGAGCGATTAGAGTTGGAGAAGACCTTTGCACTTACACTTACTTGTCGGTGTCCGGTTGCCAAGGACTTCAAAAAGTCATTTTCATGGGAAGGTGTGATGACACATGTTGGACACGAATCATCTGAGGAGCAAATTTCCCAAATTCTGAAAATGTGTAGGAAAAAGAGCAAGCCAGTAACTCATTTTCTCTCTCCCTCTCATTCTTAAATCATTATTCACCTAGCTGAGTGACTTCTTGAATCTGTTCCTTTTTGAACTGCAAGTGTGTCTCAAAGGACATAGAGTTGTCCAGCTAATCAGGACAAGGGAATTAAAAACAACATTGAGGAATATGGTTCAGGCTTTGTTCCAGATACAAATTTTGCTCACTAAGGTAGCAAATCCAGTAGGTTGTTTCTTGGTGAAGATTCAGCCTGACTGTAAGAATTTGATCTCAATACCAACTTTTCTGACATTTGGGAAAGTACAGAGCACTGGTGGGGCATCAGGATATGTGAGATTTCTGAGCAGAAAGCAGAAGACAAGAAATTTTGAGAAAAATTAGGGGGGAAAAGTGCAACTAAAAGCTTGTGAGCATTGCAACCCTATGCTGACTATCCAAAAAGATGGACAAAAGCTTGCATGTTTAGATTCACAGATTTTAACACTGAAGGAACCACTAGCCCACTTAATTTGTCCTCCTCCAGAGCAACTTGCTCTGCTGTTTAGGATCCCCTCAGTGTGTCTTGCTTACCTATAACGTAAAGCAAAGACTGGTCTTCCTAGGAAGCAAAGGAAAGAAAAGGAAGTTTGGGGGCAGGTGGCAAATAAATATTAATGCTTGCCAGTGCAAAATATTAAATAATCACTGGCAATAGTTTTGCTGGTGAACAGCAGCAAGTCAGCCTAGTCCTAGCCCAAATAGAGAGAAAATAATGTTCTTTTCCCAGTCAAAACAGCAATTCTTATTTTAAATTTAGGGTTTTGTCAAAATTTCTCTCATTCATTTTCTTCCATTGAAAGATTACAGGTAAAACAAACAAAATGTACTAGAAATAATACATTTTAACTGAAGTTTGCTTCTTGGGTTGTTGGATTGGGTGGTTGGTGGTTTTTTACCTTTTGGAAATATAGTAGCTTTAAGTCAGTTAGTAGGTCAAGTGAGAAAAGAGAGAAGTAAGGAGCAGAGCACTGAAACCTTTGGGGAGCAGAAGAAAGAGCAAAAAGTATGGGTGAGCCAAACAGACTGGGGGTGTAGCAGAGAAAAAACATAAATGCAGCATCAGCAAAACTTTTACAAGGTAAGAAAAATTTAAAAATGGGTTCTGAGAAGTGGAGCCGTGAACATACAAATACCTTAGATGCCTCCTGGATGTGTAGGAGGAACTAATCAGCCTTAACATGAAGCAGGGCAAAAAAGAAGAGGTAGCTGAAGATTGCCACTGAAATATTTTTTGAGTTGGAATATAGAAAAAAAACACCCCCACACACAAAAATCAGTTTCTTTCTGAAGTCTGGAATTTTATTTTAAAAATACCACAAAGTTTTGGAATCTACTGATTTATTTAAAAAAAAAAAAAAAGATGAAAATAAGCCTCACAATAAAAATCTGGAAAAAATAACTTATTTTGGTCCAGGACATGTCTGAGCATCTGTCATATGGAGAAAATCATTGTGTTCCCTGTTGGGTCAGATCAGAGATCCGTCTCATGGGAGCATCTGTTTGTAGAGATGTCCTGACGAGACACTTTAAAGGCAGCTATGAGAAACCTCTCACAGAAAAAATATATATTCACCTGTTTATGGAGAACATTCCCATTTATTCCTTCTTCCCTCTCTCTGAATTTTAGTTAGATGTCAGTATGGTGCTCCAAGTTAAAAAGGATTCTTTGTTCTTTCTAAGCTGTTGCCTATCTCTTTTGCTACTTTAACTCTCAATAATTTTGTTTTCCGTATAGATGACTAAGGCTCTGTTGACACTTGCTGAGCTCTTCAGCCATGGAGTAGACTTCAAGAACCAGAAATGTTTCTCTAGGTTGAGAATAGAATCACCAACCTGAGAATAATATCTTTGCAAACCTGTTCTAACCCCTTCAGAGGAGAACGTGTCCAGAAGAGGTGAGTTTTTGTACTACAAAAGAAGTACCTCTCTCCCAAACTTGCATATAACGTGAAATGGACACATACTGAACCTTATTTGAGTTTTGAAAAAGTTTGAATTGAGCTTTTTCTGCTCAATATTTTCATTGTACCTCAACGCTTTCCAGTTCAGGCCAACATTGAGAGCATATGTGCCAAAAATTCTGGAGAATAAAAACAAAAATAGAAACTAAAAAAAAAACCCAAAACCCACCCACAGAAGAACCCTATTCTCTCCTGGGCATTCCTGGACCAGCTGGATGTTGAAAATATTGGCAATTTCACAGAGAATGAAAACCTACAGACCCAGGAGGTTAAATAAACACCATACAGGTTCTTGTTTGTTTGGTTGTTTGCCAAAGCCCAGAAAGGAATACAATGGAAGAGTTCATCTTTCCACTTTTTCTAGCTGTTTATCTAAGTCTAATCCCGCTAAATTGCCCTTGTTCCTGGAAATATGTAATTTTACTACATATTTAGTAAGAGTGAGCATGGATCTGGCTTGTAAGGAAAGACCCACCTTATGGACTGTGATTGCTGATACGGATGGCCATCTTGCTAAGTCATTTTTCTGGGCCTATTAGTGAAAAAGGGTCATCTTCAAAGGGACATTCACATGTCCCCAGATAGCCATTGAATGGACTCAGATGGACTAAGTCCTGTCACTGTTACTGTAGATAAATTGGGAATTGCTATGGAGAGCATCTTCCCTGATAGAGACACCACTGCATCAGTTGTAGACTGTAACAGAGCAGAAAATCTGGCCCAAGACCTCACCAGGATCAAGCTCAGGTCCTCCTTATTTCAAGCATGAAACCCACTGCTTAACACCTGATGGGCTTCCTTGGTGCATCCCAATTCATCCATGAGTATCTAAGGTCCAAAGCAGAAACGCACCTTCACTCCCTCCATGGAGCTGTTGGTGTCAGAATAGAGATCATCAGACTCAGCAACCAGAGCTGAAGGGCCCATTTCTGCATGGTGATCTCCTGCCAGATACTGACAGTGACTCCCACCATGTTGGAGGTCAGATAAAGCTTGAGACATTTGCAGTACAGTTACATTGGTTTCCTGGTTTGGATGAGGAGTACACTTCAGAAGTGCAACTCCCAGATCTCTTACTTTATCAAGCTTTGATTCATGCTGCAGTGAAATCTCAGAGTGAACAAATTGCATTCCTTTTGGGTGAAACTAACCCAAACTGCATGCTATCAGAACAAACTTACTGTGAGCATTGAAGGATCTAATTAAAACTAGTCCAAAGTACTCCCTGCAAACAGAGATGGCATGGCCACAATGGTCCACAACCATTTGACTCTGCAGAACTGACCCTTGCACTGAAGGATTTGCTGATTGAAATATAATCTTGATGACTTAAGTTCTCAGGGTTTCCACATTACCTTCCTACCACACTTGCTTTGCTAAACTTAATGGTTTGTTCTTGACCCTCTGACTGCTAGGATAGGAGAGAGTTAGCGATTAGCAACTTAAAATTCACTTACCAGTACTGGAAGTGAAAATTGTCATACCTGCAACTGAGATAAAACAACAATGTGCAGCTAGGTAGATGAATACAGGCATGACTTATGTTCTACAGTATGTTATATTTGTGAAAGCTGGAATGAATATATTGAATTTCCAATGACACAGAGAGAGAGATCCAGACATGTTTTTTTCTCCAAGTCATGAGCCATCTCTACAGGATTGGCTCAGATTTTTTTATCTGCACATTGTCCCTGATCTTTCCCGCATCTACACAACTTATTCCTGAGCTTGGTGGCCCACTGGGGATTCTGTATTCAATCCACTCAAGTGCACCCCTGCAGACCCAGGGAATTGTCTTGGCTGAGTTGATTAATCAACAAAACATCTAACAAATTACATCTTTTAAGGGTTACATGTTTTTCATCTGTGCAATCTGCTATATACAGAAAATCTTTGTGCACTCAGGTAAATATAAACCAGATTAATCTTTCCAAAGCTCCCAGTTCTCTTACTCCTTTGGCATGTGTAAGTGGAATACCAGAAAGCTTGTGGACGACGAGCCACTTCTAGTCTCCTGGTGGAGACTGGTGGTTTTATTTTACAGGTGGCTGCCATTTGTTCTGCAGAGCCAGACCTTATGTCACCAGTGAATTTGGCATTTGGGCAAGGGGTCTATCAGCCCCACACTAAATGCAAAAAGAGTTCAGTGCTCGGAGGAGATGGGAATCCCATTTGTGAAGAATGCAGCAAATAGGGCAATACCTTCTTGTGCCAGGCACAAGCAAGACAGCACCTTGGCAGTGACAAGCCACCCCACAATTGTCTTTGAGAGCACCAATTTCATGGTGCCTCAGACAGTACTGGGGCAGGTGCAGCCCAACGTGCCGCTATTGTTTGCTCTTTAAAGACATCCCCTGATCCTTCAGAAGTGGTGCTGGAGGCAAAAGACCAGTTCTTTTCCCCACATCTGACCACTTTCTATTTTGCATTTCTTTTTCTTCCTATGGCCATTTTTCTTAATATGGTTCCCCTTGTTATTTTCCACCCATGTTTGTCCTCACCATGAGGAACAGCACCGCCTCTTCCCTACCCTGAAATGCAGGCAAATTGGACACTCTGTTCCACAGAAAGCCCCGGGGGGCAGCGGGACATTATTTTAGTATTGTTTACACTTCTGATCATCAGGCCCAGCAAACGCCCACAGACTGGAAACCCATCCTAATTATTGTGAGTTGTTTTGTTTTTTTCCCCTGGTGGAAAAAAATCTGTTTGTTATTAATCATCACCAAAACCTTGGTTTTCAGCAGTGCTGAGATGTCTATATTGCATCCAGGGAGTGACAGACATTGTGAGAGGAGGTTGTGTCATGGGGATGCAACTGAGAACCTGGCTCCAAGAGCAATTTAAGTAGCTCAGCTCCTTAAAGTGCCCTGCTACAGTGTTCTCAATAGATAAAGTCACTTTTGACCATAATGGTCCCAAAGGGGATATTTGCTTCAAACGTTCCCACCCTCCAGAACATTCTCACTTAGCTTCTCCTCATCCCTCCAAAATCCAGTAATACAAAGACATTATTTATAACAAAATATAAACTGGAGACTAAATAATAAAGCATTAATCTAGCCATTTATGCACTCAGATTCCATCATCCTCTCGTGTATTCTCATCTATCCATTTATCTATTTATTCATCCATTCCTGTTACACACATTATCTTTCATCATTGTGTATTTACCAGTCCAGGTTTACACACAAACACAAATGCACACATTGTTTATGTGTGTCTTGCCAGGCTTTGGAACAGCGGTAGATCTGATTTGATTCAATGATGCCACCCATCCCCACTGTAAAATACTCAAAAATGCAGATAACCCTTAAAGTTGCTACACCCTGAAAGCACTGACTGGGCTGTCTTCCTGTCGCACATACGTAAAAAGAGAAGGATTTAGGACCTATCCTTTCAAATGTATCTCTGAATCCCTGTTTGGAGCTACTGCAGAAGAAACTGTTTTTCAAAAGGAGCTGCAAAAATAGTCTGCTGCTCTAGTTGAGCAACTGAGCAGGAAGGGAAGGAAGGAAAATGCATTTGGTCCTAAGGACACACAAAGCCAGCAAAAACCTCTAGTCCCAAAGTGCTGGAAAAGAGAGTATTGTTGGTGTGGGAAATGGGCTGTGGAGGTCACTGTGCCAAGCACTGGGTAGAGCTCTTATCTGTGACCAGTACTCCACAAAGCAGTGACAACTCTCCAACAATCTGCATGGTTCCAAATTGGATGTTCACAACCAGGTATTAAAATTATTTTCTATGCTCTCCCAAGCTCTTTCCTTCCCTGAGGTGCTCCTAAGAAGACATTGAAGACTCTCTTCTAGAAGGAAATGGTCTCATATTTTCATCCTACCTCTGGTTGTACCCTCATTTTGGGAGAAATGCAGTATGGGAAGGGAAAATGAGGATGGATGGCTCACACCTGTTGTTACCTACATTCACAACTTCCCTTCCCCACAGCATCTGCAAGATGCAGATGTCTGTGTCCATCCTCAAAACATTAAAACGGCCATTCCTCCCTGTGGAGTACAAGTGACCACTCTCTGGTACTTCCAGCAGACACATCCTATCATCCTAAATGGCCTCCAGCTGAAATGTAGTTCTGTCTCTGAAAAAGGGCTTAGAGCCACACAGCTCTGTACACTAAACCCTGACACATTGCTGGAAAGGTCCACCTCATGTCTCTTCCAAGAATAACAAACCTTTGCAATGTGCTCTCGTATATCATCAACAATTAAGGATGGTAATAATCCAAACAGCCATCTCTCCAGGGATGGAGGGAGGGAAGGAAGACTTATTAGGCCCTCAAAGAAGCGTAAACCCAGCACTGTGCTGGCCTCGGAGTTTCTGCCTGGCTTTGAGAGTCTCGGTGCAACTGGGATGCCTGGTCTCCTCAACTGCAGCATGGCTCTTGAGGGGGATCAATGGTACACCCTGAAGCTGCCAAGAACACAGCCTCCTTGGAAAGAGATGCTGAGGCCAGAGCTTGCGGCATCTCATGCTTCCTCCCCTTTTATTTTTTGGACCTTGCACAGCATTGATCTCCATCCAACCCATGCTGTGGAGAAGGTGCAGTCTGTGCACTAGACAGCGGCATGGGGGTCTTCAGTGCACTCGCCTATTCGGCTGCTTTTCCTGAAGCCCACAAGCCAGGTTCAGGGTACAAGCAGAGCCATGTCACTTGCAATTACTTATAAGCAGATAATTGTTCCCTGAGACAGCTGAATGGGTGCAACAATCGCTTTCCCAGGCCTTGCCAGCCCTGCTCTCCTGTGATGTGGTTTAACAGGAACAGGGATCCTGCTGGGAACGGCTCCGAGGTGTTGGCTCTTGGGGTCTCCAAGAAAGGAGCAGACAGACAGACTCTGGTTTTCAGCTACGCCTGAAGATCTGTCGGCTGCAAGCGGGGCCATCTGGCTGGTTTTTTTGGTGGAATTGCTCCCATGGTTCTCCTGGAACAAGTGTTTCTCCTCCACTGGAGGGGCTGTAACTTGCTCTCCTCCCTGTCCTAAGGACAGCTTGGCTGCTGTCATGTGTGAGGACATGGGACATCAGAGGCACAGCCTGCGGGGTTTAAGAACAATGTCACACCTCCCCAGCCAAACTGGCCCTTCCATGTGGAAATAAGAGGAAAAAGCTCATGGAAATGGCCTCTCCCATCTTCTGCCTCTGCTCCCTCTCTCTTCCCAAGCACCTTGGGAACTGAAGGAAACTTGTCTGATGTACTTGTAAGTTATCAGAGCAAGGGTGGGGGTTGAAAGTAGCTGCTCTGCCATTTCATATGTCTATTAACCTACCTGGGCTCATGCACTGGGAAAGGTTTTGCAACATGTTCTTAGTCTCCAAAGGAAAATGTTGGGTTTAGACCTTGAAAATGTAGGATACAGCTCTGCTGAGGGCTAAACACCCATTCGAGAAACCCCCAGACCAACTCTTTACCCAGGTATCTTAACATTGCACAAAGTTTTGCTCACTATTGCACAAACCCTGCCCCAGCCTATGTTGTTGTATGACATGGGACAATGTCCACCATGAGCATGTTCATCAGGCAGTTCCTTGCCAACCGCAGCTTCACAACTCTGTTCCATGATGAACACTTGCAAAGAACAGCCTCTGCTAATTTTGTGCTTTTTGGCACGGTTTGGCTGACCAAATGGTTCAATATTAATCACACTTCCTTCTTTGGTCCCTGTTGGACTTCCACGTGAGGCCAGGATCAGGCCCCAGGTTTCTCAAACCTGGCTCCTTGCCTACCCACACTGCTGGGCCAAGGCACGTTGTGAGCAGGCCTGGCAGAAAATTTTGGATGGGAAAATTTTCAATTGGCAAATGCTGCATCAATGAAACCCAAATATTTTGTGGGTGTAACACAATTGCCATTAAATTCTTGACAAAAATTGTCCAGAACTGCTCCCCCCGTCGCTGCAATTTTGAATTTGCCTTTTCAACTTTCTCCTTTTCTTTAGGATTGCCAATTCATTTTATCTGATAAGGCAAAGCCCACTGTGTGTAGACATTGTTGCTTTGAATAGTTTTGTTTTGACTTTTAGAAATTGTATTCAGTAACAGCTTTAATATTTCAGTGTGGTACTATTTTGATGTAAAGCATTTGTGTCTTGTTGAAATGAGATCTTCGGCTTTGTCAAAATGAAGCAATCATATACTATCAAATGGAAGTAATCCCACGATGCTGAAAAGCAACCAGTCAATGCTATTGACAAGAAATATTTCAGTATTTCCAACTAGAGTTTTTTTGGAAATGCCATTTCAGAAGGAGTTTCAGATTTTCACTTTTGCATTCCAATTTGGAATAAAAATAGAGGTAGAAATGTTGGCATTTCTCCCCTGGGAGGGAAATTTGATTTTCCAAAAAGTTTTAGTAATAATCTGGGTTAGAGGGAGATGTTTTAAAACCTGTCATTAAAAATGATTGTTCAGCCAGTAAAAATGGTGTGAAAGGAATGGATTCAAATATAGATTTACTAGTTTTTTATGTTTCCCCTCCGTAACTAGCATATCTTTTTATAGATATATTTCACCTTCCTAACACTCTTTCTTTGTTACAAGTACCAGACATTTTCACTCAGATACTCTGATTAACCTGATCAACTCAACTGCAAGCAATTGTTCTTAAACTTCCATTCAGCTGAGACAATTGCAGCTTTTATTTCAAAACTGAAAAAGAACTTGTCTTTGAAAGCTAGTCTGTTTTTTCTTTTTATTTTTCAAAATGCATCATTAGATTCGATAAAAAGCATTACCTCTTCCTCCAAGCCTTGCATAATTGTTAATCTAAAAGAACCGATGCAAGAAAAATGTCTGTTATTTTCAGTGTGTGCAGAAGTTGTGCTGAGGTTGCATAGCATATAGGGACAGTGCTGGTTCGAGACCATGAGAACAGCCGCACCAAGTCAAACTAAAGGTCTTATTCCATTTCTGACAGTGACCAGCACCAGATACCTAGGAAAAGTGTCTAAGTGAGATTAGAGCAGTCCTCTGGGATTGCACTATCCCAGGCTCTGGGAGTCAACAATTTTGGAATTTACTAAGATTAAATTTACATCTGGACTATCACACTTAATAACCATGGATGGATTTATCCTCCCTAATTTATCTAATCTCTTTTAAATTCAGTGGACTGGGGTATGTTAAAATAATTCAATCTGAATTATAACTCCTGGTTCTTTTTGTTTTAAAAATTCATGGGGGAAAATATTGCCTGCAGGGAAAAACTGTCTCATTTTAACTTTTTCATATTTTAAATTACTTTCCTTTTATCCCTTCTATCACAGTCCAGTGAACTGCACTTTAATCAAACAAGAATGTCTGTATATTCAATTTGAATGAATAACCAATATTTTAATACTTATTTGGACTTCCTGATGCTTCATAATTGAGCATTAATCTTAGAGGCAGACCTTTTTTGGTCAGAATACTGTTGTTTCTATGTCCCATCAAAATAGTAGAATTTCTTCATGTACATTATAAATGTGAGCGTGTCTTTGTTGGGAAATCCGTTTTGGAGGAACAATTTTATAACACACTAACGTAGTGCATCTATAGCATCCTCTCTCATCAAGATAGATAATGATGCAGAGAAGACAGCATGGAAACCAGTATGATATTTTGGGGATAAATTGCTCTGTTTGTGTGTACAATCATAGATAACACTGAAGATTTAGGTTCCTAATCCTAAAGAAGTCACTCAACGGGCAAGAAATCTGTTAGAAAGGAGAGATGTTTAGACTAGGAAGAAGTTTCAATGAAGAGATAGTGATAAGAAGCTGGGGAGGAGGATTCTTAATGAGGAAGTGATAGCCGATTTTTCATGCCATGAAATCTAAAGCAAAAAAAGAACTATGAACTGCAAATTAGATTAAATTACTTTAGTATGTTCCAGGCAGCCTCTGATGTTTTTCTCTCCTGTTCATAAAATCAAGAGCAGTCGCCATAAAATATGGGGACGGCTCTTTATTAACTAGATGTGAAAATGAGCGCACATAAAGAATCTCTAAGGGAAACTCCTGAGTCCGGGCTAGCAGTCAAGCCTGAACCCTTAAATCTTAATAAACTAAGACATTACTTCTTCTGGACGGCAATCAGGAGGAATCTAAGCCAATCGTCTTCTTCCTGGCTTGGATCTTAAATGCAGAACCAGCCTTTGCTTGGGGTTAGCAAACTGATCTTCTAGCCTTAAATAAAATAACCTATAAAGTTAACCCTGCAACACATACTTCTGTTGAGAGGGGGAGCAGGTTAACTGGCACGTTTGTTTGTTTGCTTACTTTTTAATACAGACAGGCCCAGTAAGCCAAATTCATCCCAGATGTTGCTCAGTTGACCTCAGAGTATTATTTTGCATTGATTTTGATAGGGTTGTGCTGAGGCGAATTCATCTGCAGACCTGCCACCTTCTGTGAAATGGCTGCCAAGCTTCTTTGCCGCAGGGAAAACTCCCTGCCTAGCTGGACTGCCTGGCCCTTTCCACTGCTGCCTCTTCCCAGAAAGGCAAGTTGTTCAAAGCTTTTCTGAACCCCTGCCCTCATGGAGTGTCGGCACCAACACAGCCCATGGGATGCACCCCTTCCCATGTCCATGCTCCTTTGGCTTCTACATGGCTCACATTCAAGCTCACACTCGGGTCTGGAGCAAGTCCAGGCTCTCAGGAGAGGCAGAGTTTGACCATGTTCAGAATAAAACAGTAATTCGGAATCCTCCTGTGCCTGGGCAGAGTATTTTTTTTTTCATTCTCTCTGTCCACCAGGGTTTTCCAGGCATTCCCATGCACAGCTAAGGGGACAATGAGGAGAGTTCCTAACACACAGAATCATAGAATCTATAGGTTGGAAAAAACCCGTAAGATCATCGAGTCCAACTGTAAACCTAACACTGCTAAACCCACCACTAAACCATGTCCCTAAGCACCATGTCTACAGGTCTTCTAAATACCTTCAGGTATGCTGACTCAGCCACTTCCCTGGGCAGCCTGTTCCAATGGTTGATGGGATGGATGAGGCCAGCATATTTGGAGGAACAAGAGTTTAGCCATAAGGACATAATCTTGGCTAAGCATCTTGGCATTGGAACCAAAGGACCACTCTTAATCTATTTTATTTATTAGTGTACATATAGCTTTAGGACTGGGGTATAACCAAGCTAACAGCCTGGACAGACATTTTATGTATCAGAGGCTCAGCACAGTTAGGTCTGACCTTGAACTTGCTCCTTCACCTGCAGTGATGATATCTCCAGCGACCTGTTGGATGAGGACTCTGTCTGGAAGCCATTCTCATAGAATACGAGCATACTGAATCTGTAAGGGAGCTAAGAAGGTATTTCAAAGATGAACGACTATTCCACTAATTTTGGGGTTGGGTGAAGTTGTATCCAGTCTAGGTTCAGAACCAGTTCAAGACATTGCAGAAAAAAACCTTGAAATGTTTGGTTACCAGAACAAACCAGTCAGAACCAACACCCATCAAACTCACGTCTTAGTTCAAAACAGAGTGTTGAAACTCAAAATTAAAACTATTGGGTTTTGACCGTTTGTTTGTTTTCTGACTTGAAAGACAAAAATTTTCCAAGTACTTTTTTGTGTAGTCAAATAAAAAAAGTTTTTTTAAGAGCACTTTGTTTAAGTGAAATAAAATAATATCTAATATATCCTCTGTCATACTGTGTGTCTGCAACAATTTGATAAATCTGAGGACTGAAAATGTTCTTTCAGCACACACTTGTGTTGCTGAAACTGCCAGAACAACTTTTTCTAGTTAACACAGCTCAGGGATGACATTTTTGTGATATTCCCAGTAGATTAATATGTTTTGTTTTTTTTTTTTTTTTAATTGAGGCATGGCTCATCTGCAAATGAATCAAAACCTGGCACAGTCTTTTGGGGAGCTTTCCTTCTTTCATATATCTCTTCTTATTTAGAGATCTCATGAACTCTGCAAAGAAGACATTCCAGACCTTCATCTGATCTTCCAACTCTAGACAGAGTTAATGTTGATTCTGTAACGCTGTCTTCTGCTTCTGTGTGAAATTTTTCCATCTGCCTACTGATATTAATGAAAAAGATATATGAAAAAGAGATATTTTTTCCTTTTTTTCTCCTTTGATGCACACGATTTTTCAAAAGAAAGCAGAAAAGTTTCATTTTCCCATTGATAAAATGAAAAAAAACCAAAACCAACAACAACATCACATAAGTTTTTAGCAACCTTCAGTTACTGAGAAATATTTGTTTTCATCTGAGTCTTTCCAAACAATTAGGACACATTTAATGCATCTCTGTCCCCTTTTTGGCAGACAAAGCAGATGGTTTAAGATGTCCATGTGCAAACCATCCTGAGTTCCAGGGGTCATGCAAATGTGTCATTAGCAGAGTGCCAGCTTTATCAGAAATAAAGGAAATACCATTAACAGGGAGGGAAATTACAGCATATGAGAAGGGAAGATGCAGCATTAACCACATAAATCAAAATTAATTTGTGGCAGGAACAAAGACAGGCACAAGTATATCTTAATGGTCTGTCAATGGAGAGGAGTAGGAGGCAGGTGACATGTTGTGTAGGTGCCACCTTTTCCTGGATTTTGCAATTCTTCCTGGAGGCCTCTAAACAAAATCTTAGTACAGGGCTCTTTCCTGTAACTCCAGTGGGAAAAACCTGTATGTTTTAGGAACAGAAGAAAGAAAAAATTATGTACTCTTCTCGATGTCAGTGCTCAGGCTTAAGTGAGCCAACATAAATGCATTTGGGCAACAGAGAGTTTATTGTTCCCATGGCCCTGTTATTTTCTTAGGTGAGTGAATGTATGTTTTGGAGGGGAAGGTTTTGACAGTGCTAGTTAAAGACATCATATGTTAAAGAGGGTTTGGATGTTACCTCCTTAGTCACCTCACCTGTCACTAGGTCACCCTGCTATTTGTCAAGAGGAAAAATCTTTATTTGCTAGGAAGAAGTCATGAGCTTGAGAAAAATCCTGCAAAACTGCTATTTTATTTTAATAGGGGGAAAAAAAAAGAGCTTTAGTTGCTGTTATGTCATCAACTGGACCCTTCCATCTCACAAAATCTCCTGGAACTTGCTCAAGACATACAACCCCTGTTAGGCTTTCAAGAAGTGATCATCTGGTAAAATTTAGGGCAGCTTCCAGTGGTCTGGTTTCAGAGGTAGTGCTGTCTGGGTGCAAAAAGAGAAGAGGGTGTCTGTACAGAAAGAAAGAGAGCTCCTCAATATTCCTTCCTGGGAGACATAGGGCTAGCTACAGCCTCTCTCTCACTATCTCTCATTATAGAGCTGTAGGGTCTATCCGCCACAAAACATCTCGAGATGCTGCAAGCCTATGGCAGGAAGACTGGGCAGACAGGGTGAAATTCCCCTTGCAAAAGAGAGATGACCCAAAATTCAGACCACACAAGAGTGGGATTTCCATAGTCCTTCATGTTTGTGCCAGCTCCCTTTGAATTCCTCTCAGTGGTGGCTGGACGTGCTGGGATACAGATGTGGTTCCTGTAGGCATGGCAGCCTGCCAGTCATGCGCCACTTCAGATACAGGCTGCTCTTCACATTAACACATCACTTAAAAGACCTACACGTCCTCTGCAAAAAAGGGAGGACAGAAGTGCAGAGGGAATGGTGCTGCAGTCACAATCTTCCCCTCCCCTTTGGCAGATGTGCAGCTGCTTCTCCTCCATCACAAACAATTCCCTTCATCTCTGCAGGAAAGAAGAAACATTTCAACCTATTTCAAGGTGTCAGCCAAGGAAAATAATGTATGACCTGACTCCTAATTCTACTGCACATGAAAGCAAACAGGCTGCTCTGTCCTGTTTGGACTATGGCGTGCTGCATAGTGTAAAGATGTAAAACATAAACCTGATCTGCCCAGACCTGGGTCAGAGCTGGTGCTCAGTTAGATATGAAGGAACATTTGTTATCCCAGGAAGCAGGGGAAATTAATGTAAATCACTTGTAAAAATGACACACTCTTGTAGGGTTTAAACCAAAACTAGTGTCCTACATAACTAGGAATTCATTGTAATTTGTTAACTATTTCCATGTATTAGAAAAATTCACATCTCTGCCATAACAAAGCAAGAACACTCTGGAGAGGGGATATTTACAAGCCTGTGAGCACTTTATAGATCAAAGGTAGGACACATAGCCCAGGATCCTTCTATCCATCTATGGTGGTAGAGTTATGGATCTATCAATTTCCTTGTTCCTATGTGCTTGCTTCCTTGATCTCACCTTCTTATTTATTTATTCTCCTGAGAGACATGAATAGTATTGACTTATACACTAAGACAATCAAATTTATAACATTAAGTGTCTACAGGTGAGTAGGATATTTGACCTTCCTTTCTGGTCAATGAAGATCAACAGTATGATTCATTTGCCTGAATACAGATGTCTAACGTCATTTCAGATTTTCTAGTGTATTCAAGACATCCATGTAGGGTTGACAGATACAACACAGGATCAGTAAGAGATTATGACCTTTCTGCAGTGACTGCTAGAGGCAGGGAAGGATTTCCTATGGTGTCTCAAATAACAATAAATGTTTATGTTTAGCCACTGATTACTGCCTATGGTCTGAACTGATGAGATCACCATTGACTACAGCAGGTGCTTGGACAACTCACTTAGGTAAAGATTCTTTAATTTTGGTCTCATAATCTGCACACAGGATGATACCTTGGCACTTAATCTTAATAAGCCATTTAAATGGAGGTGGTATAGAGTATAAACCTGCAGACAGCCTCATCCACCTCTCCAACACAGCTACCTCTATCAACTTCCTTCTATTGACCAGAGACAGATCCATGGTGATTGGCTGAGACTAGAAACCTGGCTGGAATTAGAGGAATTTGTCTCCAGCTTGGTTAAACTTAGATGAAACCTCATTCTCCATCTTCATATCAGCATCTCCAGGCGAGGAAAGGCAGAAAAAGTTAATTATTTTCAGCATTTGCTTTGGAATTCAGTGTGAAGAAAATGTCCCTTTTGAAAGAGAATTGACACAAGAGACCCTTCCAGGAAAGCAGGCATGCAACAGCAGTGGGACTGATAAGTGTCAGAAATTCCCATCAGTAACATGACATCAGTAGAAAAGACCGTGACAAAATCCTGATAGTGGTATTTCTGAGAGGCAGGGTGTATAACTTGAAAGCATAGGAAAGCAGCCAAGTGACACAGAACAACAGTATTAGCTTAGAAATATCTCCAGAAAGAGATGTCTTGGACAGAATCCAAGGCGAATGCATACAACTCCCATAAAACTGCCAAATTAGAAAAGGGTAGTTCACATCTAAGGCCTCAATGAGAATAGAGACAGAAAACAGCAAGGTTTCCTGGGACTGCTGCCTGTATAGGACATTTCAAAACAGAAATGGCTGCACAGCCCTCAAAACAAAACCAAAATGTGAGATGAAACATAGAGATAGCGCCGCCAGGAGATGTTCAGTGTGCAGACTGTGAAAGAGAAAAGTCACAAAGCAAAGCTTACAGAGATGTACAGGTAGTATATCAGTATATAGATGAGCGTACAGAGGAGTTTGGCTTCTGCCCGGGCAACAAGGTGTGCTCATGGTGGAAAGAAATCACTATCATTTGCCTTCAGAGGCCAGAATTTTCATCATAATGTAGAAATGGCTGCGGTGCAGCAACTGAAACTGATCCCAAATTCACACCTCTGATGTCTGTTTTATTGAGACTTCAGTGTTTGACCTTACTGCTCCTTTGGGAAAATCAGCAGGGAAAATGCAAGGAAAATCCTCTCAGAAATTCCTCTCTTCTGCAGTGCCAAAATGCAAAGCCATGGGAAGATCCAGAGGAATGCACCACACTATCACTCTTACCAGCATCGAGAAATACGTTATCAGAAATAGGGAAATTAGCTCAGTGATGATACAGCCAGTCTTTTTTTTTTTTTTTTGAAGAAACAACAAAGTCACAACAGTCTGCATAAAACCACAAGTTCCGCTGGCACTTGGAGAAGTCTGGAAGGGAAAGAATACCAGAGTTACTGTACAGTATCAGCTGTGCTAAAAGGGGACTGAGCAGCAAGTCCAAGGAATGTGCAGCCAGAAATTCTGAGAAAGAGTCAGGAGGGACACGATGTGGTATGCAAAAGACAGGAGGAAGCATATTTTGTCAGCTTGAGTTAATCTGCAGGTTGAAGAACTGGTTGGGATTGCTACATCTCAGTATCCAAGATGGTAAAGCAAGGAGACTTTCTTTATTCCTGCCGTACTCCTCACTATGTAGGCACAGATTTCTTTGAATGGCTAGCAAAGCTAGAGGTACTGTTAGATGTTAATGTCGTTTAGATTTGGTTTTTTGTTTCTCCTGAAGTGATTTTGCCAAACTCTATACCTGCAACGAAGCTGCCCCAGGTACAACCAGTGTGCCCAAGCTCTTCATTCAGGTCATGGACAGCAGTCTGCACCTGAGAAAATGTGAAGAATTTATAGTAATTGGCATTTCATGTGCATACCAACTCCTTGCATTACCCAGCAACCAGGAGAATAGCCCCCAGAATGTATATAACTTGCTAATCAGACACTATCCAAGGTGAATGAAGATAGCCAAGATTTCTATCTCAAGGTACTTCCTACACAGAAACGTGCCCAGGCAGCACTGGAGAGGCAATGAAGAGACTGTCTGGGCCCACCAGGGTCAGTTTTATCCAAGGGTTAATACTCACATGCTCCAAGGTACAATGTATGCTCTGATGAGAGGTAAGGGCTCCTACCTGTCCAGCAGGTGCCAATCTGGTATCTTGTGCCAGAAAGTGAATTTTACCTCTGCTGTATCTATATCAAAATTTTACAAATACTGCAGAAAAGAAACTCTTCCCATCTCCACTGCCCCCTGTCAGACTGGCAAAAAGGGTCTCTTCTGCCCATAAAAAGAATAAAAAAACTAACCAAAACCAAAGCCAGACAAGATGGTGGGCTGAAAGACAACAAAACCCCCTGATATTTCATGCCAACATGCAGGAATCATGCCCAGAAAATTCCAACATGAGATATCCATGATGCCAGGTGCAAACTAGTGGAAACATCACAGAAGGTGCAACACATGATGGCCACTACCTATGGGAAATTACTGGTAGCTGAGAACCACTCCTTGAAGACCTCATGTCCAGTCTTGGTGATACCACACGCATATTTAAATGAAGCAGTTGACGCTCCAGATGGGCTACAGACATTAAACCTGAATAAACCTGCTCAATGCTGTTTGAAAGCATTCTTTTCTTGCCTTTTCCTTATCAGCTTTTATCACCTGAGGACTCGAAGAGAGAGATACTCTGGGACAGGTGCAATCAGCTCCTGTCCTGTCTGTCCCAGCACCGATGACACCCCTCACGACACCCCTTGGCTGCTGATTGCTGATGGAGAGAAGCTACCACGCAGAGCTGCAGAGCAGCACAGAGGCCCTGGGATCAAGCAATATCCATGCCAGAAGGAAAGTTAACCCCACCGAACAGCACGACAGCCCTTCTTCCATTTCTAGGCTATCGCCACGCTCAAGCGAAGATGGTGTTACATGTTCCCTTCCCTTTCCTTCCACTTTATTTTTTTTAAGTGAGGTCACCAACTGCTCCTCTCCAGTCTGACTTGTCCTGCCCTGCACAGACGTTGATGTGGTTGCGGAAATTGAAGGCGTGATAGATGACAGAGTTGAAAGAAAACACAGAGGGCGCTGGGTTTGCCTATTTATAGCGGACAGTTCAGAGCCTGCCACTTAAATATACATTCCTGATAAGTGAATAATCTCTGGCAGGGCATAAAAATAGCTCTGTGGCTCCAACCATAATTACATGGTCATGGTTCAGTAACCTGGCCTGTATCAAATAGACTACAACTGTCACTGATGGGAAAGGACAGAAGCAGTGAGGAGAAGGAGCACAGTTTAAAGTTCAGGGTAAAATATAGTGTTTTAAATGCTAAATATATGACTGTAAAGCATAAAGCTGCAAGGACTGGGCTCAGAAGTGCTGAAAGAGATGCTCTTGATTTGGGGGCTGAGGAGGGACAGAGAGAGGCTGGACAGTTTACATCCTGCTCTGAGGAAAATAACCTGTTTCTCTTCCCACAGAAAATATTGAATCTTCTTGACCTCTGCTTGGCCAGATGGTTTAGGGACAGTTGGTGGAGTAATCAAGTGCATCTTCTGATAACGCCTGACTGGAAAGAATGGAAGGAGATGTCAGGCCAGGTCAGCCCCAAGGTCCAATCTACCCAGTATCCTGTCTTTGGCAGCTGTAAAATCTTAGTGTTTTTTAAGAATGAGGTAGGATATCTGCAGAAGAGAGTATCAACCCTCTGTGTTAATCTCTATACTTAGAAATTGGTTTAAGCCCAGAAACATGCAATGTATTTTTTTAATATTCCTTGCAGAATTCTTTTTCTTTTAAACGATAGTACTTCTGCAAAACTCTTGGCCTCATCAACATCCTGTGGTGATGAGATTGACAACCTGATTATGATCTGCTTCTCAACTGGGTTTTTCTACCTTTGCGTACAGGTGAAGCTATACGCAAACAGAGGTATATTCTGCTGCTGAGGTGCTTACATATCTGTATTCCTGTGGAGAGGAACAGCAGCCTTTCACCAGCATTATAGCAGACCTGGAATGAGATCAGGTCCCCACCTAGCATGGGACAGCTGTATGCTGAAGGGGAAAAAGAGCGGGAAAAGGATGGACTTGCTCATGACCTTCAGTTTCTCCCAGAAGATACACTGTGCCTTTTCCCTTTGCAGAAGATATAGAAAGTCCTTGCATGTATATTATGTCATCCTTCCCTGCCCTAAACATCTGTGAGAAATTGTAGAGAGTTGACCTTGCCATATGGGAGAGAGATGTCCAGGGTGAAATCTTTTTCTCCAAGGCACCATAATCCAGAAATCAGGAGCAAGATCTGGTAGCTAACATAAGAAACAGAGGCAGAACTCCTGAGTTCTGGTTAAAGTTGACTAACTGTGGGATTTGCAGAATGGCATGGGATCAATCTCACTAACCGTTTCTAACAGGTGTTGCTATGACCTAGCTATCTAAACCCCACTGTCATCACAGGTAGAGGATAACACATCTTTGCTTTCCCAGACCCAAGACTTTGGATGGATGCTCCCTGGAGCTCTCTCTTTCTCTTTGAGAGAGCCTAGATGACTTAGAATCATAGAATCATTTAAGTTGGAAAAGACCTTTAAGATCACCAAGTCTAACTGTAAAACTAACACTACCAAGTCCACCACTAAACCATATCCCTAAGCACCATGTCTTTTAAATACCTCCCATGATAGTGACTCAACCCCTACCCTGGGCAGCCTGTCTCGGTGCTTGACAATCCTTTCAGTGAAGAAGGCTTGGGCAGGATGGATATCTGCTAGATGGCTCAAAGTGAAATTAAACAAATCCTTCCCTTGATTTCTTTGGTATGTAAACGTGATTAGTGAGGAGATAGGTTACTAAATCAGCATGCAACACAAGGTTTCTTAGAGTGTAAAGAGCCAGCTTCACCGAAAGGTCAGGTAGGATAGAGGTGTAAGATTTAAGGTCACCCCAAAGAAGGGAACAGAGCCCAAATCTTCTCTGTCTTACTACAGCTACCCTGATTCTTCAGGAAAATAGTTTTGGGAATGGTTACATTTTGATTCATGGGTTCAAAAGCAAACATTTCCTATCAAAATCCCCCCAGCAGTCTGAAAGCAGTAATCCTTTCTTCTCAAAACATGAAAAATGCTTAGAAATATTCCTCAAAGCTTCATAATGTCCTTGAGGGCTTCAAAACATCCCTCAAAGACATCTTCCCCACTGTCTGGCCTGGGCTGAACTAGCCCATGGTCCAAAACACTCCTAAGGGAAAAATGAAAATTCAGTTTCCGTAGATATCAGGAAAAGAACTCATGGCCAAAGAAAGGAGGTGACTTGCTCAAAGAGGACCTGGGACCAGAGAGGAGGTCACTGTGGAAGTAGGTAGACATTTTTGCATTTGGGGCACACTGCCTCTCCAAGCCCCTTTACTCCTGAGGGCTCTGAGGAGAAATGCATTATTAATTCATTGAGGAGGTCAGATGAGATGCTGTGGCAGTAAACATCATGTAGGTATAAGGGAAAAAAAAGGATTTTCAAAGGTCCTTTCATTCTTTTACTTCGTGCCCAAGCCAACTGCCACATGAGCAGAACCCTTCTTGACAACAAACAGAGAGAAATGAGGAAAGCCTCTTCTTTTTTTTTTTTAATCTTTCACTGGGGAACTGCCATGGGAGCTGGATGAGCCATGCACACACTGCTTGTTATTACAGTGTCTCCCAGATTCTCATCCATCACTGCTTGCACAGCACAAACCCACTGAAATGTATTACCCAGTGAAACTCTATAAACTTAAGGAAGGGGAGAGCCGAGCTCTGCTTGGTGCTCTTTCAAACCACAGCATCTGAAGTGGCACAGGGCAACATCTTACATGTCAGATCATTAGACCACATGGTTTATATTAATCACTTGATTACACCGAAAAGCCTCTTTGCCTGCTTCTAAACTGCACTTTAACACACAGCTAGGCTTGAGGAGGTGTCTGGTAGGAAACAGCTTCTATTTTCCTTCCCTAAAGAACTCCAGAGCTAAATCAAATATTCCATATGAGCCTTGGTTACAATGTTTGATATTCTTAGGATTAATTGTGTGACTTACCATAATCATTGAGATCCTAAATGGCACTGCAGACAGGTAAAGCACTTCACACTCCGCATGACTGACTGCTACGCAGGTTCGTTGCTTGTTTTGCAATGAAGAGTGAATCTTAAACATCTCTTTCTTGCCCCATTTAAGCATTTTGTTTTACAACACAGACATCCACAACTGAGCACCCGTGAAACCTGGCACTTCAGCGGGCTGTTCCTCCATCACCCAGCCTCTCCTGGAGGTCATAAGGCTGACCATGAATATCGCAGCATCCAAAGGATGCCAAATCTGTTTGTCCCCCTGTCCTCACCCCACATCCAAGCAGAGTAAAGATGCTCTAAAGCAACCATTACCCACCAGCCCCAGCTGACATCCGAGAAAACCTCAACAACTCTGAGCTCTCCCTGGGAGTGTCTGAATGTCATTTTCCCTGCATGGATGAGGTATCCAAAGCTTAGGGGACCCTTCTCTGAGGAGGCCGATAGGGTAATTCCCAACATTTATTTCCACTATGGTGCAATAGGGTAGATGTTACCGCTCATTTACCATTGCAAAACACTTTGAAAAGCACTGTAGGAGAATATTATATTCAGAGAGTTCAAAAATTCGGAGACCTCAATTGGTGCTAGCAGTTGCTGTCAGAGCCAACACTTGACCAACCACTCAGTTTGTTAAAGGAAAAGCCATTTTTACTCTGCTCCATCCTGTCTTAAATAAGTACTGCTCTGGTTCTGCTGTACTACAAAATCTTTAATCACATCCAAAGTCACCAGTTGTGCTGTGCGAGGACACACGTAGGCATTTGGCATAGACACCTGCCTACCCAGGCAACGAAGCTCCAGCACTGCCACCTCTTGGCAAAGCCTGCAAGATCTGGCTACCACTGGACCCGTCTGGTGAAAAGCGGTTTCAAGGGAAGAGGAAAGGAAAAGCGCCAATGTTGCAATTGGAAAGAAGGCACTAAACCAATTTTATTCAGAAGTTGACAACACAAGCCCCCTGCCCCAGCAACTTGAAGGAAAGCCACAGCTTCCCCTGCTGCTTTCCTGGCCATCCTCCGTGTCCCCCCAGCACACACGAACAGAAATCTCTCCTGCTTGTTGACTCTGGTTCACCGGATCCTCTTCAGGGTTGCATCGACGTCGGCTCTGGGGAATGTGTTTGTGTTTGTTTTGACTTCTTCCCTGAGCCACCACAAATCCTCAAGGCCAGATTTCAACTCAACACTCTGTTCTGGGGAAGGCAGCCTGTCATCAAGGCCCTTATTTTGTGGGAGAGGAAGCTCGTACTTAGTGTCAGCCCGGGAGGAGGAGGAGGGAAAGGGGGGCAGAGAGGGACAACTGTTCTTTTTTTGCCTTCCAGTTTGGGGCCCTTTTCTCCATCCTTGGCCTCCTTCTTTCCAGGTTCCTCCTGGATATGTCTCCTTTCTGCCCTTCTTCCAGAGTCAGCTTTAGAGTTGCTGGAGGCTGTGCCCAAGTCCACCACCTACAGAGGAAACCACAAGACCTTGCTCTGCTCAGCATCCAGAGACAGCAGCATCTCAAGGACAAGTCTCTCCTCCAATACCTCTTGATCTGCCCAGCCAAGAGCAGCCATCAAGAGCACCCAGTTGATCTGTTTCACATTAAATGGGACTTTGTCTGTATTGATTAACCTGATTTCTTTTTTGAAGATGATAATTGTTCTTTTCTAAGTGCCAAAGTCACTCAAAGATGTTTCAATTTGCCAGTCTTCATGCCAAGCCAGTAGCATGATGTCTATGCAGCCTGACCTCATGCATGGCCCATGTATTCCCACTCCAAGACCCAAGTGTTCAACCCAACACAACGGATCTAAAGTATGGGTCACTCCGCAAACCACACACATGCTGCAGCCCCAAGCATTTCTTGTCTTCCTCTGAGCTCACTTATTCTACAGCAAATAAAAGGCAGGTGGGGGATGAAGGCTTGTTTGCCTTTTCTCCACCCTTGCATCTGGTGGTACTGTCTTGATGTGCCACCCAAAAACTGGAGAGATGTTGCAACTGGCATAACCAAGAGGAGATGGCAAAGGAGGGTGTCTTTAGTGAATGAGCTCAGCACCCCGCATCCCCAAGTGTTGCACTCCTCCTTTTAGCCAGGCTGTGAAAATCTAACAAAGAACAGAGCGTGGCCTTGGACCTTCTCATTTCTAGATTGCCAATTTGTATTCAGTAGAGGGCTCTTTAATCTAGCAGACAACAGCTTAACAACATCCAATGGCTGGAAACCGAAGCCAGACAAATTCAATCCTGAATAAAGCACACTCTCTTTCAGTATGATAATTAACTAGAGGAACAACTTACCTAAGGCTAGTGTGGGTTCTCTCTTTGAAATCAAGATGGGATGTCTTTCTAAAACAGATGCATGAACTCCCTTGTAAGTTACAGCACAGGAACTCTGAGGCAAGCAAGGGGATTTATGTGGGAGGTCAGAGATCTTTTTTTGTCTTACATTTGATGAATCTACCATTTGCTACAGGAGTTGGATCCTTTTCCCCTCTGAAAGGCTGCATTTCAAGTGATTAATGTCCAGCAGGATTCCTTTAGTCTATCAATCCATTTCAGTTGTTTTTTTTTCTTTTCTAATCCCTTTCCTGATAGGGAGAGGACACCATCACTGACTTCAGCGCCAGCTCTATGTCCTCTTCACCACACTGCTTTTTTCCTCCTGCTTTGTCTTGGAGTAACCACGTTACAATTCTGTCTTTGAAGAACTAATTATTCCCTGGTCCCTTTTTCTGTTGGACCCTCCAAAGCATCCATCAGTATGGAAGGAAGTACTTTGGTTCCTCTTACAAAGGTGCATGTAGTGAGGTATCTGTCATATCTAACCTGCAGATTTCTTTTTGGCAGAACCACCAACTTCCACATAATTCTTAGCCGCAGGATCTCAGTGCCTTTCTTTCTTTATTTTTGCAGAGCAGCTAGGAATTGCTGGTCAGCTGCAGACATGTATAGATTTCAGCAAGCCTGCAAGAACAGAGCTAATTTCTTATCCTTAGCAATGATATCTGTACATTGGTTTGGGGCTGCTCTTTAGTCCCAGGGTATTGCAAATCTGAAATCTCCAGCTAACCTAAGCCTCAACAAAGAGAGAGGTGGAAGCAGACATGTTTATAAGACATTTCCACAGTGTCTCCATTACTAGTCTTGAACCTGTATTCTTTCAGAGGGTGGTTTATACATCCCTGCTGGGGGAAGAAAGCAAAGCCATGGTGTGAGTAAAGCTCTGAGTGCACCCTGTCCCAGCTTCACAGGACCATACTGCTTCTGAGAGGTAGCCTGCAGCTCCAGCTGCCAACATCCATAATATTTAAGAGATCACACTGTTTAAAGACTGGATTCAGGCTGCCTAGAGATCATAACTGCCATTTCAGAAGGAAACATCTGGGTTTTTCTAGGGATAGCCTACGGCAGTCTCTTCTGCCTGGGGTCAGAGTTACCTGGCAGTGGTAAGTCTGGTTACAAGGTATGGTCCCACTCTTGGAGATTTCTCTGTCCAGCCACAAAGTTTTAAAACTTTCTGCTAGCAAACCAACCTATTTGTCTAACTCCATAGAGAAAAAAAAAATACCATGGATATTTGTGGGTTCATCAGCATTTGATGGTCCACACCAGGCACCCTCTTGCCAGCGTTTTGAGACAAAACCCATACACTGCTCCCTGTCCTGCCATGGGGCAGGGGCTGCCTTCTCCAGATCCAAGCATGTTTCAGGCAAGAAAACAGCCTGAGAGGCTGCAGCCAGAGTCAAGCAAACATACACAGTGCCAGGCTGCGCATCCCCAACACCATGGCTTTGCAAGCCAGTAAGCTGCTCCTTGGATTCTCGAATAGGGAAGAAACTGCAAAACTGAGTTGAGGAGGAGGAGCAGGACACAGGACGCACCTGGATGAGTCTCTTACATCAAGCATATATAATCATTTAGGTTGGAAAAGAGCTTTAAGATCATTGAGTCCAACCATAAACCTAACACTGCCAAGTCCACCAGTAAGCCATGTCTCCAAGCAACACATTTACAAGTCTTTTAAATACCTCCAGGGATGATGACCTGACTGAATTCAGCTTCAATCTACACCAGAGTTGTGCTGAAAGGCTGAATCCAAAACTAGTAGCAAAAGGTTTTAGCCTATTAAGGTTTTTTGCTGTCTCCACTGTGCCCAGCTCTGCCAAATGCCCTCTGTTCCTCTCCCTTCCCCTCCCTAGCTGTGCATTTCACCACCATCACTGACTCAGTAAGCCCCAGCTGAGGACGTGCCAAGCAGGTGGGGAGGAGCTGGGGAGCAGCAGAAAAGGGGTATCACTGGGGTCCTTGCAAGTGGAGAGGTGGGAGCTGCAGTGAGTCCCTGAGTCCCCAGGGCAGGAGGGGAGAGGGAAGGCTTTTCACACCATGAGTGATCTCCCCAGGCTGGCCTGAAAGTAGGACAAACTTTTGGATGGAAGTGGGAATCTCACAAGGTTGGGTCAGCCAGTTGCAAGATGCCATGAAAATAGCCTTTCCTGGCATGGATTTTCGTGCTTCCAGCCAGAACAGGGAAGCAAAAAGACATGAAAAATAGTGGAGGAAGAGGAGAGAAGCAAGTAAATATTTCAGAGCACCCACAAAGGCAGGTCACTGTGGGATGAGACGTGGGCTGAAGCACGGGGCTACCTCTGAACATCCTCACCACCCCTCCTGTCCATGCCCAAGGGACAATGGGGACGTGCAGACTGCAAATATCACAGTGCCTCGCTCAGCAACAAGGATGGCTCAGCTTTGATGAAGGTGGTTTTGCTGAGAGCCAGCTCTCAACCGCAGGTTTTTAGCTGTTAGGAGCCTTCCTCCTTCCTCTCTGCAATGTTCCTACTTGCATCTTCACATCCTTGAGCCCATGGCGGCTGCCACCCAAACCACAACCTAATTCGATGTGTCAACATGCCCCACAGAGGCACATCCAGCTGATGGAAGAGTTTATAAAAATAAATGTTCCTACTATAAATGCTTTTGGATGAAATAAAATTGTAAGAGGAGAGAGGGTGGGAAGGCCATGCTCTCCTTTTCAGGGAGTGTCTAGCTTCTGGCTGCAGAAGCCATTTAGTGCTAGGATTTCAGACTTTCACCCCACCTTCATCCAGAACTTCCAGATCTTTTTAGCTCACACTCCATTGTGGTGGCTAAGAATGGTCCACACCTCAACCTGGGATGTGTCTCCTAGAGATGTAGCATCCTTGGGGTTGCTCAGTAATATTCAGCAACCAGGATAAAATCCTGGAGGTGCAAAATACATACATATTGACATATGACCTGTGCCTGGAAATACAGCCTGCAAGCCTTCTGCAGGTGAGTGCCAGAGCGTTCACACAGCATCAGCAACGCATTTCAACCTACATCTGCATGGGGACATCTATCAAGCAGCCATATACACTGAAGAAAATCTTCTCTTGACACTGTCTCCTCTTCCTTGTGATGAAGACTTTGTAACTCCAGGTCTAAAGCTCTCACGCCATTTGGATGCTGCCCTTGCTGCTTAGGTACTTAATCCAGCCTCAGTGGTTGCAATCAGTGAGACAAGCTGCTATCAATCACAGCTGTCATACCAAAGGAGCCTCTGAATTCCTTGCACCACAGCCAACTTACGACAGACTCGAGGCACTGAATGTCTTTGTGGCAGGGTAGAAAAGGATTCTTGAAAGGGGCAACTTGTCTGAGCTTTAATCATCAGGCAGCAAGGCTCAGGGATAAAGAGAGGCACCAGCCTCAGCCTTCTGTCTCTGAGGTGCAAACCCCAGAGCAGCTCCTGAGATCACCTGGACATCAACAGGCAATCGGGCACAAAGTTCCCTGGGCTCAGCACAGTGCAGCATTTGTGTGCCATGAGGGTTGCAACCCTTTCACTGAAAAACACTGTTTTTTTTCCAGGGCCGAGGCACTGTGCCCTAGAAGCCACTGTGCAGAAAGCAGTTAATATCACCTCAAATGGAATACACCAATTTGCTCGTACTCGGAGCATATTCTTTTTCACTAAAGCCTTTCTGTGGTTTTGGCTGGGCGCCGTCGCCTGCCCCGAGCCCCAGAAGCTGGCAGAACCAGCGCGTACATAGACACACAATTGAAACGTTACCAGCGCGAGGCTGCTGGAGCAGCCCTCAGATGACAGAAAAGCGCTTGTGAATTTATTGGCTAATTAGGAGACAGGCACATTGGAAAGTGATGTGGGAGGTGGCGTCGGTGACTCAATGGGTGGCAGGTTTCCATCTCCCACTGGACTGTCCTCTCCATACTAGAGGGCGCTGTGCCGGCAGAGGAGAAGACAGAAAAAGGCATTGTCCCAGCTCAGGCATTCAGGAGGCTCTGGCACGCCTGTGTTTTGCTTTGTTTTTCTTTCCAAGGGAGATGTGTTAACCTCCTCCTCCTCCTGAAAGTTTTCCCACTGGGACTAAATGCTCTGCCTTCTGCGCGCCCCCCCCACCACCACCTCTCGCAGCAATTTCCACTCCACAGAGCACATCATACACTGCGTCGCCCTTGTCACCCTGGCCATGGAGGTGCTCAAGGCTGGATGTACCTGGTTATGAATTTCTGCTTTATAACTCATGGCGGTTCTCAACCCTGAACATCTCAGCTCTACTGGTCAAGAGGTACTTCCTAGTTTATGACTGTGCAAGTAATGTTGGTCTGCGACAAGCCAAAACTATTCTCAGCTCACATCTGCAATTTTTGGTTCAGAGAGGCAGCTGAAGTGCTCGATCTGTGCTGTAGTCCCCCCAAGAATCTGATTCCTCATCCAGACTACAGCTGTACAAGAAGCCCCATGGCCACAGCACTCCTCTGATGTTCTCTGGCAGCTCAGAGAGACAGAGTACATGTGATGCCCACGTTCAAGAAAAAAGAGGGGATGAACCTCTAAAAGATAACTCTTCGAAGTTACAGAGATGGCATTTCTGTCTGGGAATGTTCATCTCTCAAAAGCTTTGGTTGGATTGTGTTCGGGTTTTTTTTATTTGGATCAAAACAATTTAAGTTTTAGTTTAAACAGCCCAAGCCGGGATGAAAACATGGAGAATTTTATTTTTTCCTAGAAATGTCCATTTTGCAATTTCAGTTGTTGCTGGTGGTCATTTTGTTGCCAGAAGACCAATTCTGGGCCTGAAATCTATGCTTCTCACTCTCCAAACACTCCTAGCCATAGGCTGTTAAAAGGAGCAAAGCCATTACAGTGGCAATTCAGCAATGAGCTCCAAGGAAGCTGTGAACAACACAACTTTTCAGTATTAAAGCTGTGAAATTGGCCTTGAGAGGAAGGAATGGACTTGGTCACATTAAATCTCTCCATTAAGTCCTTTCCATGATGCACAAGGCCTTAGACAAATCCAGCAATTAATTCTCTTGGAGGAATCTCTTTGGCAAGTCTCAATACTGGCCAGAATATGGAGAGAGAAAGTCTGAGTTGCTTGTGCTTGCAATTCAAAATACCGTACAGTAAAAGTCCAGGAACGTTTCTAACATTTGTTCCCATTCAATATGTTTATTTAGGCTCTAGCCCTACAAACTCTGACGCAGCCTTCCCAGGAGTCAAAGCAGCACTATGACTCACAAAGGACTGGTAGACAGCGAGGTTTAGTAGCCTGATGGGCTATCAGTCCCTCTTGTGGTTGAACAACATAGACATAAGCTAAATCATTCTTGCTACCTTTAACAGCTTATTTTCTTTAAAAGACACTAGGATAGGTTAGACAGGTGAGATAGGGCTAGGTGTTATGGTAGAAGCAAGGGAGCAGTGCTGTATTCAGTCAGCAACTCCAACTTGCCTGTTAGCCTAGCAGTGACCAAAGCAGTAACTTCCAAGCCTCCTTTCTTGTCTCTGAAAGTCCAAGCAAAAAGAATCACAGGGCAATTGAAAAAAACAATTATCTAATGTGCTAAGGAAAAGAAAGAAGAGGTGATTGATGCATGACTGGGGAGGTAACTCCCAGAAACACACAGATCCCATGGATCTCACCAACCTGCGCATTGAAGGGAAAGTGTCTTTTTTTGATGTGACACCACGCAACGCTCATCACCAAAACTGGATGCGGGCTCTGCATGTGGTCCAATAAGAACCATTTAGAGATGGGCAACTGCTCTTCTCAAGCTCCTGGCTGTGCTGGTGCCAGTACAGCCTGGGATGTTGTTGGCCACCCAAATGCTGGTCAGCACAGCTGCTCCCCAGTCAGGCAGTCTCCAGCCCCAGATTTCCCCCAGTCCACTCTTTCACAAAGTTTCTGCCCTTACTGGTTCTGCACTGACTAATAACACATGAATATCTACAACACATCTGCTTTCCTCAGTTGGGATGTTTATAAATGTAATTCACCACACAGCTCTCTTTTATTGCCTAAAATAGGCCAAAGCCTCATAACTTTGACACTTCAGCCCAAAATCCACTGCAATTACAATCATCCATGGGGATCAAAGTTCAGAAGAAATGCATAATCAAGCAGAAGGACATGCACACAAGACATGACAACCTAAAATTTATTTCTCAAGGAAATCTCGCCTAAAACTCAAACAATGTGCAGTGCCTGGGAAAGAGAATAACAGAACTATTTTATTATAGGACACTGGATTTTGGTTAACTGGGTTTTTGGGACATGGTACAGTCTAGAAGAGGATGCATTTGCTTGCAGAGCATGTCTAGTATGTATTACCGCCCAGCAAAGGAGACACAGATCTGAAGCATAGGGTATTTTGCAGCTCTTGTTTTTAACAAATTCTTCTCCCTTTGGGCATGTCTCCAACTAGTGTAAGCAGCCAATGACTGTATTGCAGATCTGCAGCAAATGTAGGAGCCTTTGAGGATCTCCTGGTGACAGACTGAGGCTCCACGCATCTTGGAGCGGACCTCAGCCACTGCGGGGTCTGAGGATGGGTGCTTGGTTTCCCACTGCACGTCCACATAATTCACAGGATAATGGCTCAGAAGTACTTCTGTTTCTGATTTTTTTTTTTCTTTCCTGACTGCAAGGAAATTTGTCTCTCAGCCAAGCCATCTTAGACAGCAAGAGTGGCAGAGGCAGGAAAAAGGCGGATTTGGCATCGTGCTTTTCAGACTGCTCATTTTAGGTAGAGCGCAGACATTGGATAACTTTCATGGAGACTTGACATATCATTCAATTTCCTCTTTCTTCCCCTGATTCCAAACACTCCATAGAGAAAGACTGAGGAATCAAGCAATGGCTGATGGGGAAAATGTCTCATTTCAGAAAGTAAAGGGTGAGGACAGTCCTTTTTCCCCTTCCTTGGTACACTCAGAGCTCTCAGTCTCCCCTAATTATTGTTGATTTAAATTGTACTGAGAGACACACCCTGTGCTGTAAAATACAACCCTCAGGAGGTAGAATAGCAGCCCCTTTCTGACAAGCATCTGGAAGGTAGAAGAGGTTGTGTCAAATTGTGGGCCCTTGAACTGTGCAAGCTGGAATAAATATGTTCAAAAGGGTAGTTCTCGGAATGGAAAATCATGGGGAAATTAAAGAAAAAACACTGCTTGGATCTAAACTCTCAGGAAGCTTAAGACGTTTTCATCAGTACAAATCTGAGTGCTGCGAGATCCTGGGAAAAGTCACCCACCTGGCAAGCCAGGCTTTTTCATTAAATACAATTTGGGAGGGGGGAAATCATCATCTGCAAGGTCATGTAAGGGACTCCTAATTAATGTCGATGGAGAATTTAAAAGAGTAATGTCTCCCAGCCAAGGCACATGATTTGGTTTCACTTCTGACAACTGCAAATTCGTGGAACGTACAGTCAATTATTTCCACTCTACCTTTCCTCAGTGTCTGCATACACAGAAAGTCACTGTTTGCAGAAGACCTGCATACAAAGAGCATTGGGGATTGTTTACACTCCCTCTTATGGTCTCTGGAAAGAGATATGAAATGCTCATTGCAGGGGGAGTGAACTAGATGACCTTTAAAGATCCTTCCAACCCAAACCATTCTACGATTCTATTGCCTTGCAAAGTGTAGCACTGCTGAAGAGATAGAGCTTCAAGGGTGACCCCAACCCATCTGTACACCATCATATGACAAATGAGGGGAGAAGGGTCAGTTCTGCAAAACAGGAATCATAAGAAAGAGTATGCCAAGGAGGAGAATGCAAGCAAGGGGATAGGAAAGCTGAAGACCTTTTTTTCAGGAGAAAAAAAGGAAAGCATAAGCTTCATGATTTCACTGCTATTGGAAGAAGTGGGGCAAGAGTGAATCCAAGATCCAGTTACAAAGTGAGTAGTCATGAAATCTAAACCCTACAGATATTATGAAATTACTTCCCCATATAAAACAAAAGTAAAGAGAGAAAAAAAGAGGTTTACCTTCATATGATAAAATACCCTGAAGAGGGCCAGGGTACCTCTTTTTGAGGAGGGAGGTCATGGGTTCCTTGTTGCATGTGACATGGCTTTGAGAAGGTGTAGCAAACTTCTTCCCACCAGTAACTCTGATCTTGGCCATAACACTTCTCTCTGAAACAGAGGTTGGGAGGAGTCATAATCCTTTTTCCACCAAATACAAACTAAAGCCAAGGTAGAGATATCGCTACTGAAGACTTAATAGCCCTTCGTGTCCTTTTGTCCCACCACAAAATGGCAATGACCACACTACTGCAGAGTGCTGTTTCTTCCTCCCAAGAGCTTGTGAAATACTCAAGTATCATAAGGAATATATACTGAAAGAATGTAACCTGTCTTTTGCAGAAGAAACTGGGATTTAAGGGCATGAAATCTGGGTTGAAGAGACAAGCACCAAGATAGAGAAAAAAACAACCCTTAGAGTAATGTTTGCTTAGGGAAGAACAAGTATAAATCACTCAGTCATTTTAGGCAGAGAATTACCAGCAAGTTTCCAGCCACTGAGACAAGAAGGCTCTGAAGCAGTGTTTTAAGTAGGAGAGAAGGGCCAAAAGACTCACAGAGTTGTAAAAGAACTGGATCATTTCACTGCCATGTAACCCAGCATCCTTCAACCACAGGGACCTCAGCCCAATGACCCCAGAGGATTTTCAGTTCTGATTTACAAGGATGAGACCATGTAAGGAATTGAGACTGATCAATTCTTTGGTCCAGGACCATTCCTTGTTTAAACCCAAGCTTTGTCTGGAACTGGAATAGAAAGGGCCAAATGAAGATATTAAACACAGCTGCCTTGGCATGCTTGTCCCAGATGAAAGTTGGTGCTGCCAAAAAAGCTTCTTAACCATCCTGTTTCCAAGTACAGGCACATCCTCTGGCAGGTAGCTGAGCTTTGGGGTGGCAGACTGACCAGAACTGTAATATTATTGAAATGCATTGATTCCTGTTGTGTAACCATAAGAAGTCTAGAAAGAAAAGAAACCAGAAGCTGAGAATACAGTTTCTCCCACATTCTTCCTAGAAGTCTGGAGAAGTTTCAGTCTGTAAATGACATAGGTGCCAGGTGACCAGTCATAGGGATTGTACTTTCATCTTTGCAGTGTAGAGCAGTGGGAAATTTACAGTACATATTTCAGCTGAAGCAAAACAGAGGTGATTCTCCACAATTCTTCTCAGTTACTTAATAAGAGATCGATTTCCAAATGTTCCCTATGTGGTATTTACCTCTAGATTGAAGGTAGCTGTGTTATCTTCAAATGACTGTTCGCATTTTTCTTTGGGAAAACCTAGGAAGAAAACACAGTACTTCACTTGTGTCTCAGTAAAACCAGGGTAAAATATCACATAGATAAAGCAACAATTCTCTCTCAATCTCATTACTATTCTGGCATATCAAAGGGTTGTTAACCAAGAGATCCCAAAATTTCACAAATAACACCACCAAATTTTACAATCACTTTTCACCTACACAGGCTAATATGGAACCTTCACAAGAGGGCTCTGTTCTCTTCTTCTATTTAGAGAAAACAGATGGCAGCCTGTTACTCAGTTTAGCTCTCAGCATTTAAACTAAAACTGAAACAAAACCGAGGAAAAAGGTCCCCTCCACACAAAGGCTTAGTTGAAGCATTATCAGACTGTGAAACTAATCGCTACGTGTTGCAAAGGGCAAGAGTATAGAGATAGATTCAAACAATGAGCTAGATGCTGGGTATGAGTGAAAAAAATATCAAGATTGGATAGAGATGCAAGGTTTTAAATTGCCTGTTTAGAAGAGTTCTGCAAAGAACGTATATCTCAGAAGCCATGCTACATCAATATTATTAATTTATTAACTTACAAATTAACTAGCACCACCCCTGTTGGGAGATTTTCTGTATTGTTATTTGCAGAGTTTGCTTTGAACTGCCAGTGCAAAGCAAGTCCTGCACCAGTGCAGAACATGCAGTGGAGGCTGGGACTAATCTATAACCATCATTCTATGATGGGAAAACTCAGTAATCATCATCTCCAAGGAGCATGTGATGAAGGTAACGTCAGGCTCCCAGGGCCCAGCACTGGCATCCCTGGAAATGTTATTAGGTTTGGCTTACTAACTTCACATTCATGACTTTCCAAGTCCTCCTACCCACCTTTTGCTCCAGGGACAGCCCCACCCTGGTGATGGCTTTTACTGCCACCTGGCCCAGCAAGTGACAGAGTAATTGAGAATCCAAGAGGGAGGAAACACTGGAGCTGAAGGCATTTCCCTCAACCAGAGCAGACATTGCTGACTCAAGAACCTGTGAGCTTATGCTGACAGGAGCCAAGGCTGGATGCACTTGTAGCACTTCCAAGCCCAGCCCAAGGCACTAGATAACCCAGAGAAGGGAGGGGGAAAAAAAAAAAAAAAAAGAAAAAAACCACAAACAGTGAGGGGAAATAGCTCACTGCTCGGTATGAACAAATATAGTTGGAGTGTGACATGCTAGGAGGAAGCTACTTCATGCTCCCATCCCTATAGCATCATTTCTGCTTCAGCACACACAACAGGCTAGTTACCAGTTCCTCCTGAGAATTGCAGATGCTTAATAGAACTTGAGAAACATCCAATCCTGGGATGGGCAACAGCATTGAGCGATCCATCTCTTGACACAGAAATCAGAAACCTTTCCACCCTACAAGGAAAGAGGGGCAGCCAGCAGGAGCAAGAAGCTCTCTCTCCTGTATGCCACACTTGGTTAAAGGAGTGCTTTGTATTCATTCTGTGATATTCACCTCACCTGACTTCCAATTTCCATGTCAGTCATTCAACCTAAACTCACAGCTTGTGCTCCCTCTGTCAGAAGAGTGGGAGTAATGTATCCCAAGGGTTGCTCATCCCATCCCAAGATGGATGTGCAGGTTGTTTGAGAAAGAAGTCTCTCAGAAGTATGGTTCTGTCTCCAGTGACGAGGGCAGTCCATGCAACCGATTTATCCCAATACATCTAACAAACATTACTGCCTCTCCCCTGGCAAAACTTGTCTGTCTTATATCCTTCAGATCAACACTGAAATCCCAGAATATTACTTGTTTAGACTAGACAGCTCACAAATATTTAATTTAGATCAAGTAGGAATGATGGAACCCATCAACAAGACAAACTTTCATCTCCACATGAATAATGATAGCCTTTAAAGTTAACAAGGTATTCTGACAAAAAGAAAGAAGTGTTAGGTCAGATGTGCTTCCCTACAGTATCTTTAGGACACAAAAACTAAAGAGACAGTTAAATTGCTGTCATTTGATGTAATATCTAGAAAAAAATCAAAAAAGAAAAAAGGAAACACTTCATTGAAAAAGTTGATTCCAACTTTTGTGTTATCAGTACTTCAGTAAGTTAGTTTTATACAGTATTTAAGATAGAAGTGCATTTTCTGAGAAGAAAGCCTGTCTGTTGCAGCATTTCTGAGTAACTCTGGTATGCATAAATCCAGAGAAGACATGAGCCTCAGCATCACTTCCCTGCAGAAAGAGCTCCTTGCCTACCTCTACCTGTCAAACCCTTGTCATTAGCATTCTCACCATTTCAGCTGAAGCAGTGTTGCATGTCCAACACAAAGATCAAAGGCTAAAGGGAAGCTGAAGTGTTCATTCTCTTTACCATTCCCTGGAACATCATCATCTTCCAGGTTGTCCTTGCAGTGATGGTCTTCTCATTGCATGTTGAGAGCAACATGACTTTTGCCATTAATGGGATCTGCATCACATGCCTGCTTGAAAAACTTCAGTTTTCTTTTAAGATTATATAGGTCAAGAGCCTACAGATTTCTCAATAGCTAAGAGAACTGAATCCTACCCTGCAAGTCTGTTATTTAAGTTAGTCTGGAACGGATTAAAACAACCTTCCCCCATTTAGTACAAGTTCATCAATGAGCACTATGGCTTTGTTGCATTTCTGGACCGTCCCCAAGCAACAGTTCAGTATAAGGATCACTTACTCCAAAACATCCCTGTTTTTGATTTTGTGGGGGAAAGGATTGACTGATATTTACAAAACCAAACCAAGCCCGTTTTTCCCATTCTGCTTTCCACAGGCCCAGTGGTTCTGCTAAAATAGCCATCCTTACAATACCCTGCTCTTCTGCTTTTGATCTCAGCTGGAGCCAGGAAACACCAAAGAAGCCACAAAACAGGATGGGGGAGGGAGAAAGGGGGAAGACTGAGCAAAGAAAGTTAATTGAACTTTTCTGAACCACAGAAAATGTTCATGGGATGATCTCATTTTATGGGTCTATAATCTATGTGCCAGTCCCTCGATCATCTTTAAGGGCTGAAATACATCAACAATTTTGCTTGGAATTTGGCAAAGAAGGAAAGGGATCATGAAGTAGTGGGAGAAAGATACCTTTCATACATTCGGAGCTGTAGAAACTTCAAGGGTCAAAGCACCATCCAAGAGGCGCTCCATCAGTGGTCTACTGAGCTCCTTCTGACACTGCCAGCAGTCTCCAAGAATAGGTACTTCTGTCTTACTAGAAAAATCCAGGATTATTTTAAACATGCTTTTTCTATAGACAAGGTGGATTTAAAAATTTTCCAGCTCCTCCCTCCATTAACTGCTTTCTAGATGTCCCATGTTCAGCATGTCTTTTAAGTCTGGATCTAAAAATCATATCAGGGCTTACCCAGTGTTGAGGTGCTTCAGAATAAAGGTTTCAGCTCATACTCATTTTCAGCAGAAGCTGCTCCTGGAATTGCATGGTACAGTGATGTACCATGAGACAGCATGGACAAAATTCCAACTAACCATCCCAAATTCAGCTCATCCTTCAGAAACCATAAATCTAGACAAATTCCATCAATTTCCCATATAGATCACAGCAGATTATTCTTGATTTGGCCTTGCAAACTGCCATTGAGTGCTGAACAAACCCACCCTGAATATCATGCAGCAGTATTTGCTTAGAGAGTCTTCTTCAGCTTAGCATGATGTAAAAAAATCCTGCCAAGGGGAACCCCAGCTGTGTATCTTCTCAATGACTGTTTACTGCTTAAGTCCTGAGCCTCATTCCTTTACTTGCCATTGAGAAAACAAAAAGAGAAAAAGGGAAGAGAAAAATGGGTCTTACAAGCCAGCAGCGGCGGCAAGAAAAATGGAAGTGATCGTCATTGATTTTTCACAGTTGTTACTCAAAGGCCAGGATTACAAGTTCACGGGGAGGCCACTGGCAGTAACCCCAGTCTGCAGTTAATGTGTTCCATCCAGAAACTCCTTTGCAAAAGCCATCCAGTTCCTAGGAATCTCAGTGATAAGTTGAAGCTACCCAGCAGATAATGGAAAAAATATGTTCAAAATACAATGCACCTGTCCGATTACACAAAGGAATTACCAAAAGAAAAGGGATGCAAAATGTATGTGTACATAACCACTTACTGAATCAAATCCTCCTAGCCCATAAAGCTATCTCTCTGACCTTGGCATCATTGGCCTTTCAGGAAAGAATTAGGGTCCTTTCTGTTGTGATTACTACGCCACCAAGAGTAAAGAGATGCTTTCATCTGGAATGTAGGAGGAGCTGAGATGACAGCTGTTGTGTTTTTTTCCCCCTCCAGTGGATGGTGCTGAAATCAAAGTTTAGTTTTTCAATTGCATTCATCACCCAAAAATGTGCATGCTTTGTATTAGAATTATCTCAAATATTTGCACCTGGAAAAG
>JAHREE010000129.1:275628-313863 GCA_033628505.1 Tringa tobata | reverse complement strand
GGCGGGGAGAGGGGTGGCAACAAAAGTAAAAAGAATTTCCAGTGGCCTGGTTTGGAAAGCCACAGAATAAGATTTCCACCAATTGTCTGCTGTAACTCCCTAGTTTAAATAAAAAAAAAAATATCAGAGAACCAAGCATACCTGTCAGATCACCCCTGCCATCTCTCAGCTAATGTGGATTCCTGCCCCTGATTATATTGTCCGTTTTAGTATTAAAAGCTCCCCCCGCAAGGACATTTCCAAGCCAAATAGATTTCACTGATGCCCTAAATGGTCATCTTCATCTCATCCTATTACCTCGCCATTATAACATCATTAGACCACACTAAGCAATACATTACCCTCCACAGTGTTGACATCTTCACTATTGTTAAACTATTATCATGTCCCAGTTTTGGTTGGGACCTCCTTTCCAGCTAACATTAATCACAGGCCCCAGAACAGATGATTCTGTGCGGGATGTTGTACTTTTAAATCTTTCTTCTTAAAAAAGAGTCTCGCCAGCTCTTTGGTTATCACTGCTTCTTTTAACTCTCTCCAATTTGTTCATGTGTTTCTGGGCACATATTGCGCAGAAGTAAACATAGTAAGTCAAATTTACTGGAGTATTCACCCTGTTTTAGGCCAAGGCAGCTTCAAGGTGCCAAATATTTCCTGAAGGTGCCAAACATTTCCTGAAGGTGCCAAACTCTCCCCAGGAGGCCAAGGACCCGACACAACACCTGGTTTCTCAAAATGAGAACCCAGCTGCCTTCACCTAGCTTGACTGGACCCAAGATAAGGAGGTAAAGCATGTGCCCCAAGGTCATTCAACAAGCCAGTAGTCAAAGCAGCTAATGGGGGACAAGTCCCCAAGTGGGACCCATCTGCTCAACTTCCCACTACAACCTTGACTTAATTGCAGCTTGTGAGGCTTTGTAGCAAGACCCCATTCAGATGGGGCAGTAGGCTGAAGGGATGGGGTCTTGGGTGGGACTAATGTAATATGTATTTAGTAATAAGACAGCAAATGAGGTCATACTGTTTCCATCCTATAATGAGATTTGGACCAGCTGATGGGAATATATGTATACTCAAAGGTATATGCAGGTGTAGCATGGGTACACAACCAGCAGGGCAGAAAAAGCCCGTGAGTATCAGCTATAACCTCAGAAAGATTTCTGTAAAAACTATGACCTCTGCCCAGCTAGAAATGTGTATTCACTTTGTTCTGCCAGACACTGCAGGAAACACAATTCCTCTTTGCTCTCTAAACATATGATCATCTTTGGCTGGCCCAAAATACTGTGGTCTTCCCAGGTCATTTTCATAGAATCACATAATGGTTAGAGTTGGAAGGGACCTTAAGGATCATCCAGTTCCAACCCTTCAGTCATGGGCAAGGACACCTCCCACTAGATCCAGTTGCTCAAAGCCCCATCTGACCTGGTCTTGAACACTTCTAGGCATGGNGGCGGGGAGAGGGGTGGCAACAAAAGTAAAAAGAATTTCCAGTGGCCTGGTTTGGAAAGCCACAGAATAAGATTTCCACCAATTGTCTGCTGTAACTCCCTAGTTTAAATAAAAAAAAAAATATCAGAGAACCAAGCATACCTGTCAGATCACCCCTGCCATCTCTCAGCTAATGTGGATTCCTGCCCCTGATTATATTGTCCATTTTAGTATTAAAAGCTCCCCCTGCAAGGACATTTCCAAGCCAAATAGATTTCACTGATGCCCTAAATGGTCATCTTCATCTCATCCTATTACCTCGCCATTATAACATCATTAGACCACACTAAGCAATACATTACCCTCCACAGTGTTGACATCTTCACTATTGTTAAACTATTATCATGTCCCAGTTTTGGTTGGGACCTCCTTTCCAGCTAACATTAATCACAGGCCCCAGAACAGATGATTCTGTGCGGGATGTTGTACTTTTAAATCTTTCTTCTTAAAAAGAGTCTCGCCAGCTCTTTGGTTATCACTGCTTCTTTTAACTCTCTCCAATTTGTTCATGTGTTTCTGGGCACATATTGCGCAGAAGTAAACATAGTAAGTCAAATTTACTGGAGTATTCACCCTGTTTTAGGCCAAGGCAGCTTCAAGGTGCCAAATATTTCCTGAAGGTGCCAAACATTTCCTGAAGGTGCCAAACTCTCCCCAGGAGGCCAAGGACCCGACACAACACCTGGTTTCTCAAAATGAGAACCCAGCTGCCTTCACCTAGCTTGACTGGACCCAAGATAAGGAGGTAAAGCATGTGCCCCAAGGTCATTCAACAAGCCAGTAGTCAAAGCAGCTAATGGGGGACAAGTCCCCAAGTGGGACCCATCTGCTCAACTTCCCACTACAACCTTGACTTAATTGCAGCTTGTGGGGCTTTGTAGCAAGACCCCATTCAGATGGGGCAGTAGGCTGAAGGGATGGGGTCTTGGGTGGGACTAATGTAATATGTATTTAGTAATAAGACAGCAGAGGATGTCATACTGTTTCCATCCTATAATGAGATTTGGACCAGCTGATGGGAATATATGTATACTCAAAGGTGTATGCAGGTGTAGCATGGGTACACAACCAGCAGGGCAGAAAAAGCCCATGAGTATCAGCTATAACCTCAGAAAGATTTCTGTAAAAACTATGACTTCTGCCCAGCTAGAAGTGTGCATTCACTTTGTTCTGCCAGACACTGCAGGAAACACAATTCCTCTTTGCTCTCTAACCATATGATCATCTTTGGCTGGCCCAAAATACTGTGGTCTTCCCAGGTCATTTTCATAGAATCACATAACGGTTAGAGTTGGAAGGGACCTTAAGGATCATCCAGTTCCAACCCTTCCAACCCACTAGACCCGGTTGCTCAAAGCCCCATCTGACCTGGTCTTGAACACTTCTAAGCATGGGGCATCCACAACTTCCCTGGGAAACCTGTTCTAGTGTCTCACCATGCTCACAGTAAAGAATTTTTTCCTAGTATCTAATTTAAATTTCCCCTCTTTTAGTTAAAACCATTACCCCTTGTCCTAAAACTACATTATTTTTTTAAAAATCTTAGAAAGCCACTTGCCCGTGGAAAAGATAAAGGGCTTTAACTTTTTTGTTTTCTTTCCTCCTATCTTTCATTTCCACCTGAAATAATTCTACTGACTTCCAAAACAGCATTTTCCGGATGGATTTAACCCTCACCAGAATTATTACCCAGCTCTGTTCTTCTGAAGCTGTGGTTTTAGGCAACCTTGAAAACATTTAAACATGTAATTATAATAATTTACAATTCCCTCAACTACCCCCTAGACAGCAATTGCTAAACAATAGCTTTTTCCCCTTTCTCCTACTATTCCCTAGTCCCTCTGTAAGAGCAGGGGAGAACAGCATATTGCATAGCATAAATCATAATATTTAACAGATTTCTGGACCACAAGTCTTGTCAAGTTGCAGAAGTATATCATATTAATTACATATAATATCAACTATTGCCTATTAGATAACATTTTATGTGTATACACACTATTTTTTATAGAACCACAAAGAAGACTGAAAGCCAACAGCACTAACATTAAACTTTTGCCTGAAGAGCACTTTTGCATGCATGTCATTCTGATTGAAAACAAACAACTTTACCAGTTAAGTGATCTCTCCCCCACCATAATTGCAATCGGGAAACGATTATGCCATATGCACATGCTTCTGCTGTGATCTCAAAAGGGAATCTGCTCTTGATCTAAAGTTACTCAATATTTTTATCACTGATGTAAAAGAAAATATGAAATAATTGCTGTTAAAGATAACACAAAAGGGAGTGAAAAAATATTCCATTATTCTCCCGGCATTTTCCACCTAAACTATACAAAAGGATGTCTACCACCACTTAATATCCAGTACCTGTGGCTAAGGCAGTAGATCCCATTTCCTTCTCACCAGCAACTCTATTGCCTACATGCAATTTTGAGTCACCCTTTCACACAGCCAATAAACAAGGGAGTATGTGAGATTAATACTAATCAGGCTTGAAGGCACCTCAAGAGGTTCATGGCTGCCCTAAAGCAGAAATGTGCATGCCAAACCCATGTGAATACCTCAGTGTTCAGACCCCAGAGGGCTCAGCTGGGCTTTCTCCCAGAGCCTCTGGCAGTCAGGGAGCTGAACCTGGGTCACATCAAGCCCTAATTGTCTGCCCCAACCACAGGCTGGCTTTTTCCTCTTACAGGACTGCAATTCCAGGAACAAGGAAAGTAGGTCACATTCAGCAAGTACATTCCCAGAGAGTCTGAAATCCCAAGACATGCTTGAGGTCACAGATGATAAGATAGAACCCATAGTCAGCCTTTGGGTGTACACACAAGCGATGAGAAGGAAGATGGCATGTCCTTTACATATGGTATTTATGAGAGCTGACAGGAGACACCATCACATTCTGGTGTTCACATTTCAGAAAGGACATTGGAGAGGAGAAAAAAAAAGGAAAATTGGAAATGGTTCAGGAAAGAGCTATAAGTACAGTCTGAGGTCTGGGAAACCTGCCATAAGTATCTCAAACTAATAGCTTATCCAGGAGAAGGTTAAGAGGTGGCTTGATCACAGCCCACAAGTACCTGCATAGGGAAGAGATTTTTGATAGCAGACAGCTCTTTAATCAGGCAGCTGATGACTACATAATGAAATCCAAGAGTCAGAAGCCAAAAGGAGGCAAATTCAGGCCTGAAATGAAATGGAAGTTTTCTGACAATGTGGGGAATTGACTGCTGAAACTGTCTACCTCGAGACACCCTGGGCTCTTTTTCGTTTAGAGTTTTAAATCAAACCAGTTATCTTTCAAAACTCTGGGTGGGATTCACATCACTGCTTTTTCTCTCTGCAACTAGTAGGGAGCAGTCCAGGTATTTGGTTTAATTACCACCAGAGAGTGGAAACTCCAGAGGACAGGTTGGCCCCTCTTTTTTTTTTTTTTAAAAAAGGGGTGTCTATCAGTGTTTTCTCCTCTTACAAGTTGCATTAGTGTAGGGAGATGTCAACATGTATTTCCACCTCTCAAGAGGCAATGGTCAGGTCATGGCATACATATGATTTTGTCCTGAGACCTGTTCATCTGTTAGTCCTATTCAACTGTGAGGGCCCTAACTCATCTGGCTTATGGACCAGCAGCATGTTCACATTGATCAGTTACTTGGGTTGGAGGCTACAGGCCCAAGCTTCCCAACTTGCTGTCAGTGTGCCCCAGTGAAGACAACCTAGAAGAGCTAAAGAACAGGAAGGGACCCCAGCCCTTTGTACGTAAGTACAGGAGCACACCTTCCCTGTTCCAGCACAAAGGCAACCTGAGAAACCTAAATCGCTGCTGCTGGTTCTGGGAATTTCCACATGGTTTGCGGTCCAAACTACATTTACGGGAAAACTCAAGCAATGGTAGCATCCAGCTCCTCGAGGACTTGTGAGCACACTCCAAGAAGGCGTCAGGGGAGTCTCAGTAGTTCGGATCATTTCCAAGCAAGGACTGAAGCTTGGATACAATCAGCAGTTTAACGAACAGCGTAAGCATCCCTCAGGTCAAACCAGCATTCATCTACCATAGCTGATGGCTCTGCACAGTGGCTGGAGGATTCATTCCTTTAATTAGTGTTTGAGAGACACTCAAACACGACAGCCCCGAGGGCTGTAACAGCAGACAGATGAACACTTGGGAATACTGGTAAATGGTATCAGGAGAACAAATGTTGCCCTTTCCTGCTATGCTTCTGGCTTTGCAAATTTATCCAGAGTAAGACAGTCTCCGCAGGCAGTTTCATTTGCCTGAGCCTGGGGTTGTTACAAACCAAAATGCAAAGAGAGACCATAAACTTGACTCCCTTTCATCTCCCTCACCCCAAATAAATCTTGGCCATTTACATTTAGTAGCCAGTGAGCTATTAGGAGACAGTAGACTTTCCAAGGCATGTTTCTGAAATGCAGCAGCAGACAGAGCAATTGTTGCTTGGGGACTCCTTGGAGTTTTTACAGTTTCCATAGAAAACTCAGGCTGTGACGGCTTGCGGGCCTTTTTTTTTTTTTTAAAGTATTTTTCAGGGGGAAAAAAAAATTTTGCTTTTTAGCTGATTTCCAGTCTGGTATCTGTTCGGACCTGCCTCCAACATCTCTCCTTCCTTCTTTTTACTGTACAATAATTTTAAGAAAACTGAATCTCGTTGCTTGCTAAAATCTACCTCATTCTCAGAAATTGCATCTTCTTCAAATGGTGGAGGAAACAATGGGGAAAAGAGCCATGTTGGACCTCATTCTTACCAACAAGGAGGGGCTGGTGGGGAATGTCAAGCTCAAGTGTAGCCTTGGCTGCAGTGGTCACAAGATGGTAGAATTCAAGATCCTTAGGGCAGCAAGGAGGGTGTGCATCAAGCTCACTACCCTGGACTTCAGGGGAGCTGACTTTGGCCTCCTGAGGTACCTGATTGGCAGGGTAACATGGGAAAAAGCACTGGCGGGGAAGAGTCACCTAAGAAAGCTGGTTAGTATTCAAGGATCACCTCCTCCAAGCTCAGGAGAGGTGAATCCAAAAAAAGAAGTCAGGAAAAAAAGCCAAGAGGCCTGCATGGATAAACGAGAAGCTCCTGGATAAGCTCAAAAACAAAAAGGAGGCCTACAGAGGGTGGAAGCAAGGACAGGTAGACTGGGTGGAATATAGAGAAACTGTTGGAGTGACCAGGAACCAGATTAGGCAAGCTAAAGCCCAGACAGAATTAAATCTGGTCAGGGACATCAAAAACAAGAAAAACTTCTGTACATATGTCGGGGATAAAGACAAAACTAGGAAAGATGTGGACACTCTCTGGAAGGAAACAGGAGACCTGGTCACCCAGGATATGGAAAAGGCTGAGTTACTGAATGACTTTTTTTGCTTCAGTCCTCGCTGGCAAGGGCTCTAACAACACAGCCCATGTCGTGGAAGGCAAAAACGGGGGCTATGAGAATGAAGAACTGCCCACTGTAGGAGAAGATCAGATTCAACACCATCTAAGGAACCTGAAGGTGCATAAGTCCATGGGACCTGATGAAATCCATCCATGGGTCCTGAGGGAGCTGGCAGATGAAGTTGCTAAGCCACTTTCCATTATATTTGAGAAGTTGTGGCAATCTGGTGAAGTCCTCACTGACTGGAAAATGGGAAACTTAACCTCCATCTTCAAAAAGGGAAAAAAGGAAGACCTGGAGAACTACAGGCCAGCCAGCCTCACCTCTGTGCCTAGCAAGATCATGGAGCAGATCCTCCTAGAATCTCTGCTAAGGTACATGGAAAATAAGGAGGTGATTGGTGGCAGCCAACATGGCTTCACCAAGGGCAAGTCATGCCTGACAAATCTGGTGGTCTTTTATGATAGTGCCACAGCATTGGTAGACATGGGCAGAGCAACAGCCATCATCTACCTGGATTTATGCAAAGCATTTGACACTGTCCCACATGACATCCTGCTCTCAAAATTGGAAAGTCACAGATTTGATGGATGGACCACTTGGTGGATAAGGAACCAGCTGGGTGGCTGCACTTAAAGGGTTGGGGTCAATGGCTCAATGTCCAAGTGCAAGCCAGCGACAAGTGGTGATCCTCAGGGGTCGGTACTGGGACCAGTGCTGTTTGACATCTTTGTCAAAGACAGGTACAGTGGGATTGAATACACCCTCATCAAGTTTGCCAACAACACCAAGCTGTGTGGCATGGTCGACATGCTGGAGGGAAGGGATGCCATCCAAAGGGACCTGGACAGGCTTGAGAGGTGGGCCTGTGCAAACCTCATGAAGTTCAACCAAGCCAAATGCAAGGTCCTGCACTTGGGACATGGCAATCCCAGACACAAATACAGGTTGGGTGGACAATGGCTGGAGAGCAGCCCTGAGAAAGACTTGGGAGTGTTGGTGGATGAGAAGCTTGACATGAGCCAGCAATGCACACTGGTAGCCCAGAAAGCCAACCACATCCTGGGCTGCATCAAAAGCCACATCCATCGGAAACAGAATCCAGTTTTCCTGCTGCATGCTTACCCTATAAAGCTGAAGAGGTGGGATTAAGTGATTCCTCAAACATGTGCAAAACCCAAACACTCCTGGACTGTGGAAAATTTTTAATTTGACTGAGTGTTAAGGGACTGGACCTCAATCCATTTACAACATTAATAAACTACCAAAGAGCACATGTTTGGAGCTCCCCTCTCAGGACAAAGCCCAGCAGAAGACAGTGAGTCAACTGACCTTTTCATGTGCTGGATCAGACCCTGTCTTCTGTCATGCAGGAAGAATTGCTGTCTCACTGCAGAGCGGTAGGTGCCAACACTAGGCAAGAACAGCCTTTGGTTTTGTCATGATCCTGCTGGTGTTGAGCAGAGCCAGCCGGTGTTGTTATTTTCTGCAGATCTCTGATTTCTCAGTTTGCAAGCAGATCTGGGAAAATGGAAAAGAGATTTTCTTCAGGTCAGACCAAAACAGAAATATTTAAAAATTTTCAGCAAACTAAAGAGCCATAAAAGTGTCACTGTAGGGTCAAACACAGCCCATCACCAGACTCCAAATGAAATGTCTTGTTTCCTCCTTGAGCTTACTAAAAGCTTTTATTAAAAATAAAAATGAACATAAATTTTGAAAGAGAGGTTTACTTCAAATCCAAAATCAAAACTTTTTGGTTAAAAAGACTGAAATGAGCCATTTAAATTTTTTCACCTCACTATTATTAAAGTTGGATGTTTCCATCAGAACAATTTGTCCAAAATCAACACAGATTCCAGAAATGCTTCCTTCGAGCCCATTGTACATTTTTCAGTGAAAAACAAAGTTGTGGCTGAGAAGACCTGCTCGGGTCCAGCTGGGAGCCAGCTCATTATGAGGTTGCTCAGAGTTTCTGCCACAGGCTTGACAGCAGAAAGCGCCACAAAAGTGCTCCCTAACCCCTGTCAAGAAGGCAGTCAAAATTCACCTGTCAGTGAGTGCAGGTCCAAGCTTACACATCACTTGGCTGACTAAAGCAAACCTTTAATTGGCCTCATGAGTCATTTTGCAAGCAAGGTTGTGGGTGCCATAACCTCCACCCTAAAAAAAGGGACCTGTGAATGTTTGGTGCTGGTACCACCTCTGGCTGGTACAGATAGGTGTGGGAGAAAACACAGATGCATGTCCTACCCTGTCTGAAGGTCACCACAACATACATGCCATCATCTCTGATTGGTCTCACCCATCTTTCCATACTTAAAGGAGCTGAGCACAAAGCCAGCTCCATCCTATCGATTTTTGTATTTCACATGTGATCCTGTTCAACAGTGGAGCTTTCAACATGAAAGCCAGGGAGCAACCCACACATGTGGATATCCCAGGGCTGGAGGTGAAGGTGGGAACTCTGGAGTCTTTCTCCACCTGATTGGGAGCAGGGCCCCACCACAGTTGTCCCAGGTGCTGGCTGAAAGTTCTCAAGCACCACAAGGCTGTTGGCTATTCCGTTATGTTCAACTATTGTCCTGTCAATGTGATTGCTCATGAACCAGGGAAACTCTTTCCATTCAAGATCTGAGCAAAGCTAGGATTTTCACAAAAGAAAACAGAGGTTATCTAAACCAGCTTAACATTTTCTGACATGTGTAAAACAGATCTTCAGCAAAACAACAACAACAAAAATAATCTCAAGGGACTACCACATCAGCCACAGGTTGCAGTCCAAATGTGAAAGTTTCCTACACTTTAATTAGTAAAAAAGATTAGAAGCGAGTCAGAAAGTTAAAAATAGAATGAGAATTAGTGTTCTTTATGAACATGCATGGAAGGAAAAGGGAAACGATCTCCCACAGTTGGAGTAAATTGTCACTGGAAATTTAGTTCCAACCATCACTTCATTAGTTAGGTGTCTTGTCATAAAGCCATTTCCAGAGGGACACAGTACTAGGACCAGAAGACAAGCTGACACCTGCACCACCTCCTATTCTCACCTCCTTATTGCTCCGCTGCAGACTGGGGCACCTAGTGGTTAGCCTAACCTAGAAGGAAAAAGGAAGAAGCCCCAAAGTCCAGTCAAGGACTGATGAAGTCAGAAACAGAAGTTTTGGATGGACCAGTCCCCGAAGAGGCAGAAGCAGGCAGAGGTTGTGCAGGGACAAGGGCATGAAGCAGAAGCAAATCAGTCTGCACATTCCCAGCAAGACTTTTGCAGATCCGTGCTAGCTGTCCACCTCCCAGCTGCAAAGCTGAGCTCAGCACAGGATCTGCTTTCTAAGATCCCAGGAGCCAAAAGCCATCTCCTGAGTCACAACTTACCTGTGCCTTGGCCATCAGTTCATCACACTGAGGCGAGGTAACACCTTGCTGCCATCGGCAGCGACCTCAAGGCAGTGTACATGGGACCTGATTGTAAGATAATAGATAAGACAAGACATACTGCATCAGGACACCAGTGCATCTAGACAAGCACCAATATCCAACAGCACCCATAAGGACATACACAGGGAACAGCAAGAATAGGGCAAAGAGATATGATAGTTCCCCTGAGCATTCAGGCTACTTTCAAATCAGGAGGTTTCCTGAGACTAAAGGACTACAAAGGGGGTGAACCACACCAGATCTCTCTTCCAGGTGCCTGTATGCTCTCTTTTGGAACCACAAGGAAGCATCAAAACCACAAGTTTCCATGCATTGGAAGATATAGGATGCGGCAGCTCAAAAGGCAGAGATTGTGTCCATAAGCAGAGCGTGCAAAAAAACTGTTGCATGCAGTTGTATTAATGCATTTATCCCCTGATATGCCACACAACTGCCAGCTACTGGCAGTGGAGGCTGTGGAGTTACAGCAGAAGAACAACACTGCACCAGTAACATGGAGTCCAGCAACTACTGCCACAGAGGAAAAGCTTCTGCTAGACTCAGCTCCAGCCACGCTGATTTTCCCGAAGCCATGTCATTACATTGGCACAGGGAATGAGGAAAATTTTCTCAATCCTCCGCAGAAATACTTGGGAGCAAAACACAATTAATGGGACTTGTGCTCCAAAGTCAGATAGGGACATTTTAATATCTCTCCTTCTGCCTATGGGACAGGCTAAGTCTCTCTTACAAAGCCAAGCCTGGAGCAAGATGCTAAATCTAAGAAACACTCTGGGTTTTTTCTTTAAGCAAATCCTTTGCAGCAGGATATTGTGAAATCCAGACAGGGGCCACTGTTAAAATGAAATGCCACAAGCACAAAGGATAGTGCTTACAGCAGAAAGCCCGAGCGACTCCATGCATTCTCATACACTATCTATACACACACATTTTATAATTTTTAAACCGCTCTGATTCTCTGCCAGCTGCTGTAAATTTCACCTGGAGAAGGGGATCAAGTCCAGGCCTCATTAGGTTTTTATATTCTTTCTGATTGCTTTTGCAGGCCTCCAAGCCCGTCTCCAAGGGACCCAGGGTTCAAAGATCAAATAAATTGTCTGGCAGATTTATCAGGTCTCATGGTAGGTAGCCATGTAGTAAACTTCCTTTGCTTTTCTCCCCCTCCCCCTTAATTCAACCACAGAAAACAAAAGGGATACTAAAAAGAAGATGGTACTGCATCGCCTACTTTGTCACCTTTCTGCTTTTAGGATGCTGAGATGCCTTCTGTGCAGTCTTCACTGGAAGAAAGCAGTAGCAGCACAGGAGGAGAGCAGGCAACAGCACCATAGTCAAACAAGCCAGAAATCCAGAAATAAAGCTGTTAGACTGAACATCAGCAAAAAAAAAAAAAAAAAAGCATTTGCAAAACCACCACACTGTCTTTCATGGAGCTTTCCTCTGGGTATCACACCCTGGAGTATTTCTGCAGAGGCTGTTGCAAGCAAGGTGCGAATCAGCCCTGCCAGATGCCTGCAGGCAGCTCTGATCCCAGCAGATCATTAGCTCAGAGAACTGCTTTTACCCTTGTTACACAGCTTCCAGTCCCGTGCTGGTGTGCAGCTGGCCAGGAGGAGTACAGGCAAAGTGTCCCCACGTCTGCCTCCAAAAGACCGTGTATACACAGGGCTTGGGCTCTCCCTCAAAACTGTCCCTCCCTGCTGCACTCCTATAGCAAAAATCAGAGAAACAAGAAGTTTTCTTCATCCCAAATTTTCAGTGATTAACTGAAATCAGGAACACACAAAAAATTCCCTTGGGTTCTTGCTGAAGAAATTTCAAGTTATACACCCTGAAAGTGTAAGCCTGCAGCATAGTCATTTACATTGCTGAGGGAAGGCATGGCCCAAAGGTCCTTTTTAGGAGAAACAAGCCTGAGAAGGAAGGTCAGTCTGAGAATTTGGGACAACACAGGGCCCACAGCACTCCTAGGCAGTGATTAGCAAGAACAAATGAGGAAAAATCAGAGTAGAACAGCAATGGGGTTTTCAGCTGCAATGGGTTGCAGATATAGGAGAGGCAAGGCTTGTAAGAGGCAGTCATAACTTATGAAGCCAGTGAAGATAGCTGGAAGGACAAGAAAAAGAGTGAGGTTGAAAAGCATGGGATCCTGAAAGCTTATCATTTTAGTTTCTTTTTTTAATCTCTGGGTAACCCAGATGGCTACACAGGGATGGGTATGAACAACAGTGTTCAGATGTGATCTGGCAGGTGGCAAGGCAGATGGTGTTTGTCAGGAATACACACCCCTTCTCATGAGGCTTAAAAGACAGCCAAGGCAAAGGGGACAAGAGTCTGAAGGATGTTATTGTGGAGAAGGAGACTCCCACTACAGCAGTGCTACCTAAATCGCTTTTGCCTAGGTCACCTCCAACAGATACTTGGCTGTCTATAAGATATTTGGGTGTCAGGAAAGCAACATCATATCTACACCTTCCCAGCACCTTTTCTGCCTAATAGCATCTTAAGCCAGCCAGCATGGGGTAATCTATACAGACATTATCCTCAGCACTTCTTTGCCTGTTCTTCACCCCAAAGTTGCAAAACAGGAGGAGCATCACCTGTTGACATCAGGTAGGGAAGCATATGCCAAAAGGCATGACTTCTTGCATCAAGCTTTGACCAGTGTCATGATTCCCAGATTTATTGCTGCAGTTTTGGAAAAGGATGAATGCACAGGACCAGAGTTAGAAACATTTTTGGGCTGCCAGCAGAAATCCGTGGGGAGAAAATGCATGCAAATATTTTCTTCAGATATTGAGAGAGGGGTTTGTACCACAGGGCTCCCAAGCTAGAATGACAGCTCACAACTGGTTAACTCACAAGATGAGCCAGGAAAGAAAAGGTTTCACACAGTGGTTGAGCCAGGAGCAGAAATGACATGGAAACAAGTAGAAACACAGGAGTGGACAAGACCAGCTGCCCATAATGTGTCACAGTAGCACTCCACCCAGGAGGGAGCAGAGAGAACAGGTCATTTCAGCATTAATTACACTTCCCAAATTTTAGTAGCACTGGGGATCCATTGCTAGTGAGCTCAGTAGCAGGCTTCCCTTTGTGCTTTTTGTTCCAAGGGAGAACGGACTCAAAGGGGCCACTGAGTCCCCACCCCCTCACCTCACTCCATTTGCCTACAGGGAAGGCATAAAAATGGAAACCCCCAAACCTCCACTGCTGATTGCTTAAAGTCAGTCCTTAGTATGGATTCTATCCCTCTCCCCTCATCCATACCAGAGTTATTATATCTCTATGGTGGCTAGTAAAGACATCCTGGGAAGACTTGGAATTTGATGAACATCCTTGAGGTCCCTTCCAACCCTAACCCTAACCATTCTATGATTCTATGAACATCTTGATCCCTAGCAAGCTTATACAGAAGGCAAGACCAAAAGACCTCAAAGAAGGACCGCTGCCCCCTCCTCAGGACTGTCTCCAGCTCGATGTTACTGCCTCAAAGCCCAGTGCCACATCCAGGGGCCTGGTATCCATCTCCTCAGCGCTGTGCAGCTAAAGAGTCTCCTGGAAGACTATCAGTGTCACCCCAAAACCTCCAGGCCATTGAGACTGTGCCAATTTTGGCCTCAACACTGCGTAAAGGAGAAGTCTACAGTCATCCAGAGCCAGCTGGACTAAGTTTTGTCTTCTGCTAAGCTCTCAGATGGTAATGCTGAGCCTAGTTAATCAACTGTAGCGTTCCACCCCAGAGTTGGCTGCTCTTAGGGGAAGAGGGAAATGATTTCTATATATAGGTCACTAAGTACTCTGGGAATGAAAGATGCTTTATAAAAAGTCCTCCTCCTTAACATACAGCATCAGCTGTGCTTTCAGGAGGGGTTTGGTGGTTTTTTTTTTTTCCTTCAGATGATTTTTCCATGCAACAGCTGATCTGGAGTTATCTAAATGAATTTCCACAGGCATAAAGCTTAATCTGCTCTCCTTGCAGACTTCCATATATTTTTAATATGTCAAGCAGTGGAAATTTCTCAGACCGAGTCAAGGGAGCTGTGAGGTTTACTGCTCTGGAAGATCAGAAATAGCTTATCCATCTAACAGACTTACCTATAATAGCAATGCACAAAAAAACCCACATTTGAAATGGGATGTTTAAAAACAAACAGGAAGTATAGAACAGAAAGTCACCTAGATGGAGCTCCACAATGGTGTCCATGCAAAATGGGCTTTAGAGCAAGTAGAACACTTTCCATTGATTTTGGCGTTTTTTTTGTTTGTTTTTAGTATTTTCTCCTCTATTTCAGTAGGATTAAAATGATAATCCATTTTGATGAAAACAAAATTTAAGTCCTGAAGTGAAAACCTCATTTTACCAGAAGGTAGGCCATCTTCTATCCTTCCCATTCAGATATTCTATTGATGGTTGCTCATTTCCTTGCAATACCACTTGTATTTAACTTTGTGCACAGGTCTTACAGAGCAACAGCTCCTGCCTGTACAGGCTCCAGAAAGCAGAACTCAGGGAAAGATTAAGCAATGCAGAGGGTATACAAGAACTAGGTGTTTCTTCTAGGCTCTCCTGCCCCATCCCCCATGGGCTAGGGAAGTCAGACCCTATGTTAGGACCCAGGATTTCCCCAAATGCTGTCCCACACTGAAACCATCCAAATAACATCACTGAATAAGGACCTAGAGGTGTATTAACCCCATACCTTAGAAGGGGAAGGGATCATCTCACATGTCTATTACTGAGCAATATGAGGACGCATAGCACTGCCTCATGAGACGCAAGTGAGCAGGGAAGTCCCAGTCTTTCTGCATGCTGCAGACAACAACATCAGGCACACAGCAAACTGTCTGTCCCCTCTTCCAGTATTAGGTCCAAGCCCTATCAGCAGCTGGAAGTGTTGCTCTCCAAACAGGAGCAAGTCAGGTTTGTAATGACTAAAAGATCCCATGGCAAATCTCATAAGACAGCAGAGCTCATTCTCTTCCTTTTAGAGATCTGAAGTTTGGGTGCTAGAGTGATTCAGCAGGTACCTCTTGTGCAGATGAATCCTGTCTGGTGTACTGAAAAGAGGGTCCCACTATGCATCTTTACCTCTCTCCTGCCATGTCTGGTAACCTACTTCCATGGGTACCTCTGCCATTGCATCAGTGCTCTCACAGCTCGCAGCAGCTACTCTGTGATGACTACTCTGATGAAGAATAGTTATCCATGACATTAATGATGAGAGTTTTCTAAAGCCTAATAAAGGGTTATCTTTTTTTTAAACCTGAAGGAAAAAAAATAAACTTTTTCTTCTCTCAAAGCTTGTCAGATGCAGGACTCACTTTGTCTAGACATTGCCATGTAAAGTATAGCTGTCTCCACTTCAGCTTGGAGGTCCGATTTTGTTTCTTCTAATATTGTTTTTTAAATAGTCAACGGAAAGAAGTGCCTCCAGAATGAGGCTCGTCTCATAAAGAAGAATCCCACCCTAAATCCTTTGGAACCTCTTTTACCTTATGAAATCCTATTAAAATGGTCTAATTGGCCCAAAAATTATTAGGGAGGGTGACAGAAAGAGACACTGTAATTGCATTAGCCTCACTGCCTGAGGAAACGAGGCTAAGAAAATCCACTACAGAAAACAGAAGGGTGGAGTTTCTCTTCCACTGCCCAGGCCAATTTCAACACATAGAAATCCCACCCATGCTCTTTTGCTCACACAGAAAGCTTGCAGTATGCAAGCTGCCTCTCCAGGAAGGAAAGTGGGCGGAAAAATTACATCACTATTCAGTTTCTCCCCCTTATTTAAAGACATTTAATACTAGAAAGTGGAAGAAGCAGCCAGCATCATCGTTACAGACAGCAAGGAGATGACAGCAGGGGAACTCCATCCAAACAACTTTCAGTTGCTTTGTTATGCCTGCCATAACAAAGGCTTGGGGGGACCTCATCACAGTTCTCCAAAGGGCAAGTACAGAGGACAGTGGCTCTCTCTTTACAAGGAGCCATACGGAGAGGACAAGAGACAAGAATTACAACTTGCACCACAAGAGGTTTCATCTTGATATAAGAAATAATTCTTTTTTACAGTGAGAACAATCAATCACTGGAACAACCTCTGCAAGGATGTTGTGGAGTACCCATCACTGAAGGTTTTCAAGACACAACTGGATAGGGTTCTAGATCATCTCATCTATGTTCTCTTTTCCACAAAATGTTGTGCCAGATGATCTTGAGGTCCCTTCCAACCTGGGCATTTCTACAATAACAGGAGTTACTGTCCCTAAAAGCAACCATGCTATTTTAAGTCCATCTTCTACCTCCTGCTCTGGCAGCCTCCTGCAACAGGAAGGTCTGCTGCTTACAGGGGACATAGCTTTTGTAAGCAGAGGAAGAGCAGAAGAGCAGCGATCTAAGCCAACCTGGTGAGAATTAAAGGCATGTCCCACATTAATTTAAGTCTCAAATACTTCCAGTAGCATTTGCTGGGTCTTGCCTACACCTTGCTGCTCCTTTGCCCTCACTTATTCCTTTTTGAGGCTGTGCAGAATTAGTACTTAATTTCTGAAGAACAATTTCAAGGGTCAACTTCACTCACCTTTTGCTATGGGCCATGAAGGATCCTCCAGGCATGTTTCCACAATGATCTCTGACATTTGCCCTGCTCCAACACAGGATACAAAGTGATCAGTCGCATCCAAAAGCACTGGGAAGAGAAGCATTGATGAGATATTTTGCTAGGACATAAACTTTGGTTGACCATGGTGAGGGACCAGTTGTACATACACACTGTGACATACCCACTACTTAGTGTCTAGGTATTGATGCACGTTAACAATATGTCAAGGTTCCCAGTTAACAAGGGTTTAGCAGGATGACAAAGGATTTTAACTGTTACTTAGGATCTGACCTATTACCCTCGACCTTGCAGTCAGTATTGGATCATCCTTGGGTGAAATACAGGGTAAGAGAAGACATGGTCAAAGTCCAGACTGCTGTTTGATATACCAAGAGCCTGCTTGGTTCCCCACTCAGCCATGGACTACCTTGGTGATATGCAGGCAGTCACTTTCCTCATCTGTGAAACCAAGCTGTAAAATCATCCTCTTGTCTATTTATGATGCATTTCCAAGGCAAAGCTTGATTCCCAATGACAGTCAACAGCAGCCAGGCATATCCCACATACGGGTGCTTGGCAAAACCTCACTCCCACCTTGCAAATATTTTGGTACAAGTGCTGCTGTGCACAGCCCGGAAAAACAAAGCCTCTGTTACACTGAGGGCTGAATTCAGCTCAAACAATGAAGTTTCTTCCACAGCTTCCCTGAAAACATACATCAGATTAGACCTCATTGTTAGGACACTCCTCAAGCAACATTTCCTTTTGTAAGTCCTTTCTCCCCTCATTTTTGGACTCGCAGTCTAATGAATTCCTGTCTGCCAAAATTGCTCTGTTCTCTGCCTGCTGTTCCTTCAAGCATAGAGGCTGGTGGGTATTTACCTCCAGAGGTCACAAACATGCAAGCAGGTCTGCTAACAAATTAGCCTTCCGTCTTCCCCCTAGCCCAACAATCAGAAGGAAAAAAAAGGGTTTCTGCTTCAGCCACTTGAAAGACTACAGATCACCTACAAGTATTTTTATTGCGGGAGTTTTGTTCTTGTTCCGAATTGTAAATACTTTATGTCTTCCAGGTGTTGGCTACTCAGCTGTCGATAGAGTGTGTTTTAGCAGCAGACACAGCTGCAACATGCAGGTGTGTGCAACTGGCAGCCAGCATGAAGCTAAACAGCTGTTGGACTGGGAGAAACTGGAAGTCATTTTCAGTCCTAATGAAGATGGTTTCTTATTAAACTTGAAGCCATGGCATGAAGTTCTATAGGCCTGGAGAAAATTTACATCTAGAGGCAATTCCTTCACAAACCGTTTTGGAGACTTAAATAATGGAAGACAGCAAGCAGTTGGGGGTAGAGGAGTGACAGAAAGCAGCATTGGAGAGCCTTTGCATGGCCAATAGACAGCAGCTTTCAGACACGTGGCTCAACAGCTTTGCTCCATAGATGGTAAAGGATTGGGAGGTCTTGGCAAGGGCAAGGCAGGACACTAGGCAGCCCAAGATCAGCACAGTCAAGAAATCAGGATGAGGAAGAGAGGAGACTAAATGCCTCTTACAACTGCAGGTGGTACAGAGGAGCAGAAGCATTCACTCAGATTGGAAGAGAGGCCAGACACTAAATCACATAAAAGCAAGGGATGATCAAAACAGCCCACACAGATAGTTGATTCTGCCTCTCGTATACTTCATGATCTCTCACTGGTAGTTCAAATGCAAACTTAAGACCCAGCATTTCTGATAAAAAGAGACCATTTAACCTGTAAGACAATATGCACCAGTCTGCTGATACATCCTGGGTCCACAGAGCTTAAGGAAACAAATGTCCACTGGGAAACAGACTCATCCTCAGGCTGACTTTCTTTATCTGTTTCTGAATAAAGCCTTTTGACAAGAGCAAGGAAGGCAACCATAACTTTGGCTCAAATCCTAGGTTCTTGTTCCTGACCTTTTGAGTTGATAAAATATTGTAGGGGTAAGGGGGTTCCAAACAAGCATTCTAATTTTTTCCTGCCATTTTAATGGCAGGAAGTTTGCACTGGCTCTGTCAATTCATTTCACACACATCACCTTTGAAATTGTCAAGCAAGCATGTTGACAACAGCCTTGAATTTTGAGCAAACATTTATAACTGTTAATATTTGTCCCCTGGGATCTGAACCAGTCCGTCTTCTGGTTAAGTCTTGGTTTGGGTTCAGCTGAGTTTGAAACAGTTTTGTATTCCTTCCAGTTAAAAGTTCACAGAATGCTTTAAAATAACTGTTCAATCCTGGCTTGCAGCAAGGAGAACAGCCGGGCATTCTCACACACACACACACACACACACACAAAGGCTCTGCCTTTGTCATTTAGTCATGACCAAAGGAGCCCCTGGAGTTGATGCTATACCAAGAGATCAGAAAAGATCCCTCGGCATCCCCCAAGATGCCTACCAGAATGATGAAGAAATAAAGCAGACAATGAAGTGTGAGGACCAAATCACCATCTGATCCAAGCCAGTGCTGTTTCACAGGCTTCAGGGACTCTGCACAGCAATATGCCAGCAAAGAAACAGCACTTTTCCAGCCATGAACATGCACCCCACCAATCTCCCTTTAAGCATACAGCTGAATAACACAGCTAAAGTCGCAGCCATTTTCTTCTCTGCTGGATTATTTTCCTCCAGCTTAGCACTAAGGCAGCTCAAAGGTAAATCAAGCACCAGGGCCAAGTGGGAGCATGCGGCGTGGATCGGAGCAGGGATCAGGTCAGATACATCAGACTTAGTCCACAAAGGAGGAAGTGCAACAGCTGATAGCAGACAACTCAAAACCACCCAATTTATCTCTAGCATTCCTTATAACTAAGTAGAAATTGGCCACGTAATTTTCCTTTAGCAGGTAGCAAATGTCTTTTACACAGCTTCATATACAGTTTAAGTCAACTGGGCAGCACTGCCACCGAAAGACATAGGTCTGCTTTCCCACCACCCCAAACTGTATTCAGAGGACCAGTTTCATCTCAGGTCTGTTCTCCAGTCTGATTCACCATCCAGTGTTAGATATTTGTGCCATTAAAAAGGAGCAAGCAGCCAGGGCAGGCAGTACTGCTTCTTTTGGCAGTGGCCCTGGCTTAATCACTATCTTAACTTACAGCCCAAGCTTTTTTTTGTAATAAAAATAAACCAATTCAAATTGCATGTAGAATTTTGATTATGGGAAAGCTAGCAGCAACCTTGCTTGCTGCCCAGAGTAGAGAGGCAGATTATTTTTTCAACTGGACTATTCACTGAACATGTCTTTGAAGCACGGTTTAATTTCATAAGGAGAAAAAAATCACTCATTGCCCATGGGCAACTAGCAGATTTTACTGTGCATCTTTCTTAATCCTCAAATTCATAGGTAAAGGGTGCTTAGCCTATTCCTAACAAAACTGGAATGAAATCAGTATATCAAGGAAAGATTTAATCACCTTCCAATAAATATCTTTTTGCTTTTGAAAGGGAAATTACTTCTAAGAGAAGTCCAATCTGTTCATTTTAAGAACGTGTGAAAACAAACCCTTGGCCCTAATCTTTAAATTTCCTGAACTTTAGCACTTTTTGCAGTGCTTTTAATTAAAATTGGTTGGCTTTATATATATACTTTGCAGCAATAAAACAGGCCTTAGGTGCCTCCTCTGTATTGGAAAATGGGCTGTGGTGAAGAGGGAACATCTGCAGCCCCTGGAGTCATCCAAGGTCTGGCTGCACATGGTTATTAAGATGTCACCCTTAAAAAAAAGCAAACAGGTTAATTCCTAAAATTACCCCTTTAATGTTGGGAAGATTTGGACCACCTGAAGATAGAGGAGCTGTTATCACATTCTTCTCTCTCCCTCACACATTGTGACAGTTTCTACCAGCTCCACAGCAGATGGAGAGTGTGTGCTCAACACTCCATGTATCACCACCTGACAGGTGGATGGGGAAGGGTTTGGCTTTGCTGCTGTGCAGTACATCATGTTCTGTCTCTAGGCTGTTTTACTGTAGCCTACTGGCTGGTTTTCCATCAGACCTTTGTGTAAAAAAGCTAAGTTTTCGCTAAAAAAAAAAGCAATCTTTTTATTTAGACTAAGGTTATATTTTCCACAGGAAGTAATGACCTTTTAAAAACAGAACTCAAAAATGTTTGAACCAGCTACACACCACTCAAATTTGGTTTTCTTTGCCAGTCAACTGAGTAGGGACTCCATCTCCCAAAGTTCATCATGTGAGGAGAGTCCCAGAAAGGGAGACTCTTGTGAGAGGAGCATGATTCTTCCTGGGAAGTACAGTCTGACCTGAGAAGACAGTCCCTATAGGTGGGACTGGAAAAAATGCCTGACAGGTATAAGTGGCAGCACATTGCTGAGAAGCACAGTAGGTACTGCATTATCTTGTACCTCCAGCACAGGATCAAACTCCATCCACGCAGGTATGCCCACGTCTACAGACCATTTCTACCCCACACTGCAGCAGATATCTTGGAGTACCTGATCTGCAGTCAGGACTCCCCTAAAGCTGACTGCTGCTTGAACTGAAAAGCAAGATTATCTTAAAATAAAATCCAAGTTGTCCTGACACTTCCAAACAGATAGTATTGTTACAGCCCTCAGAAGAAACCATGATCTCTATCTTGTGCAAGCTTTAATTAACATGCAAATCCCATAAAGCAATGAAGTCTCACTTGGGTCACACTGCACAGTCTTAAACTAATGATTTAGCTTAACACATAACTTGTCATCAGGACCCACATTAGGCAGAATTCTAATCAGTGGAGAGAAGCCAGCATTTTTGGAGGGTAACCCAGGGAACTTCAGTGAGGTGCTTTGCCTCTTTCCAGTAATTCCACAGGAGTCTGGACTCCTGAAGGTACCTTCAAGCCCCAATAATGGGCGGTTCAAATACCAGTACAAGTGTTTATCTGCACAAACACCTAAGCCCAGCTTGCACAAGTGAGGTTCACCAAAAAGCTATACTGGGATAAAGCTGTCACAGCATCAAGAGTTGTTGTTTGGTATCCAAAGGAAAGCAGGAGCCAGCACCACACAGCACTCCTTTTAAAACCATGGGAGACCCAGACATGAGGCATTTCTCAGGTCAGAGATTAAACCCAGTCATCTCAGCTCACAAGCACAAAGTGGAACATCATAACTGTAAGCTTCCTGGAGCAGGAGCTGTTTCTTCATTACATGCCTGAATATTACCAACACAGGGACTCAAGTTTCCCAGTTTTGGTTCTGGATGTGTGCTACAGAAGCACTAACACTCAAAAGAAAATGTAATTTCCCTACTGATTTCTGCCTGCCAAGAGGCAGGCTCCTGACCATACTTACCTCATACATGAAACAGAATCATAGCAGCACATCCATGTTGTGTTAGTTGGGTCACAGCAGTTGAAAAACATAAGCTTCAAGTGCATCCTTTGCCAAATATATAGAGCCAAGTTAGAAAGATGAGTCCTGAATTGTTTGAGCATATTATAATAAACACAAGAATACAAAGTGTTTCATTTTGTCATACTCACATAAAGTGTTTAGGCAAATCTTTTTCTTCTATTTAACCTAATGGGTTAAAAGTCTTTCAAAAAGACCTAAACATCTGATAATGGGGAAGGGTGAGGGGGAAAACCAATTCTTCAGCAGAGACAAGACTTGCCTGGTAGGTCAGGCTTAAAAGGTACTTCATATTTCTTTATGTTCCTCACCAGGCCTAAAAAATAAACTGTCATTTGCATTGTTCTCCTGGCAGGTCATTGCTTCTAATAATTGAATACCCTGGCATTTACTTACATTTTGAACAGCATTTTAACAATGGACTGAGTGCAGTTATTGACCTCAAAAGTATGTTTCCAATATTCATTAAAGATACTAACCTTAATAAATTTGAGCTCAATTTAATAGAGAAATTATTTCATTTTATTAAGTTACTGACTGGTGACTCCAACATACTTCTACTAGGATTGAGCTATTCAGTAGATTAGCTATTTCGGCCTAAAGCAGTAGAGCTAAATTCAACCTTCCTTCAGGCCTCTTAAGCTAAGTCAGAAAGTTTGTACCCAAAAGTCACACTGGGAACCTCAGCAGACTTCCCTTAGTCCTGAGGATGCAATGGAAATCCACTGAGGCCAGGGAGTGCAGCATAAGTTGGAAGTAATATCTATCTCTGTGTGAGAGCTATGAGGCACGTCTATTCCTCCACAGGAGGTAATTTCATCCACAGCAAACTGTTTCTTCACACACATAAGCCATGCAACACCTGCATGAAGGTTTGTTGACATGTTTAAAGAGCTGGATGCTGACCGCTGTAAAGATAACACCAAGACATGTGGAATAGCTGCCTCTCCCATCACCTTCCATGGTCAGAGCTTGGACAAGACCACGTGGACTTGTATGACCTGAGGAGCCACTCTCACTGCCAAAGCATAACATGGTGAAAGAGCAAAACACCAGCTACAGTGAACAGATATAGCTCATACTCCCCACAGACCCAGAGCTACAGTGAGGAAGAGGAATGGGGACAGACAACAGGAAAGGTCACTAAAGAAGCAGTGCCACAGCACAGCAGTGGCAAAGAACCCAGACTCTAGGGACTAGGGATTGGCAAAGCTGCACAATACAAGTATGGGAAGGAAAGCAAGAACAGTAAGACCTGCATGTATAAGTCACTGATATAGTGCAGCTGGGTCCCCTCGCAGCCCAGCAGTTATCACCACCAGCTACCAGTAGCCTCTCCTCGAAAGAGATTCAGTTTAAGATTCAACTCTGGATGCCCAGGAAGTAGGCACATACACCTAAGACAGCCACCATAGACATCGATTCAACAGTTAGGGACACCTTTACGGAGTAGCTAAGGCTTGAAACCCTATCAACAAGCTGTTGCCCCAAGAACTGAGGTGAACCCATCAGATGAAAAAGCTCTTACCTCTCTGTCACTCTCCAGAGCTCTTCCACTACCTTCCTCCCAGCACCACCCTTCTTTAAAAGCTACAATCATCAGCCCTACCTTATAGAGCTTCCCCAGACCTCCCATTTCCAATCACCTCCAGGAGCATCAGGTGTTCATAGAGTGCAGCTGCTGAAGAGGATTCATCTCTCTTCCCTCTGTATGTTGTTTTTTCTGCTGTTTCCCCTTTGCTTCTTAGAAAAGCCAGGTTTTTATGATCTTTAAAAAAATCAGTGTACAGCTGATGCTAGATTTCTCCCAGAGATCCCCTTCCTCATACTAATGCACTTTTAATAGCTCTTGCATGCTCAAATAGCACTAGTGGAAATTAATGTAAAGGTAGGTCAGCCCATGCATCCATTAGGTGCCCTCAGTTAGAGCCCACATTGCCAGAGATATTGTATACAGGCACAGCAGGGCTCAGTTCCACCTGGGGCTGCTAAGAGAGATTCTCCTTCTAACTGGAAATCCCAGAGTCTTCCTACTTGTTTTCACCCCAGGTTGAAGCAAACGATTGAAATATAAAGTATGCTTCTGGAATGTTATCAAATGAGAGCTATGTTCTGCTCCAGGGATTGTAACTGCTGAGGTGAAGGAGGGACAGGAGGTTTCTAGAAAAAGAACAAAACTTTGAAGTGCTTCTGGGAGGTGTGGAGCAGGGGGATAGGGTGAGGACACAGAAATTAACACAAACTACAAATAAAGTGCTGTTGTTCATTGCAATGTACTAAAAATGCTTGGTACTCCATTTTGCACTAACCTGCCTTTCCCTCTGTAGCAAATAAAAGAGAAAAAAAAAGTACTGTGATAGAGGTATTAAAAGACAGTATTTAAAGGCATCTTTACCTGCCCTTCCCTTCTGAACCTTTTTTTTTTTTTGCTATTTTTGCTATTTTGCTGCTGGTGTCAGCCAAGTGTGATGATACTTAAATGGCAGTGGGCAGTGGGTTGCTTGGGACACGGGGTCTGGTCCCTAAAAACAGACTCTTAGTGCAAGATTAGGAGGGCTTCCGAGAAGGTGACTCAGCAGTGTGAAACACAGGAGGTAGCAGCAGTGAAGGAGAGGGTTGGCATGTGCCCAGGCAGCCGTGGAGCTTCCTGCAGGAGGATGGGAACAGGAGTGAAGGAGTCATTCAATGTTGGGTGAGTCTGGCTGAGTCAAGGTGAAAGAGAAGGACTCTGTCGTAGGCGACCCAGAAAAAATGCCTGAGCGTGGTAGAGAGAATCAATGACCAAATGAGCTGAAAGTGGTGAAGAGATCACAGCTGAAAGGATGAGGGGCTTGATGAAGGAGCAGGAGTTGGGTAGAGATGGAGCCACACTAAATGAGAGGCAGCAATTACAGCTAAAAGAGCAGAGTGAAGGGGCCTCTTATGGTGCTTGAAGTCCTCCCACTGTCTTACTCAGCACCTCTCAAAAAGCAGCCTGTGGGTAAGCAATACAATCGGAAAGATAAAAGTCTGCAAGTAGCCTGTGTTAAAGGAGTTTTGTCTGTGGTTAAGAGCTCAGCTTCATGTCTTTAGGCCAGAAGATCCCAGGTTAAAGATTTAGGAATCCCTCTGGAAAGTGTTACCTATTTAAAACAGTCCACCTTGGTGCCTAGCTTTTGCTGGACTTTGAGGAGGGATTCCCACTGTAAGGGTGGGAAGATCGTGATGCCAGGGAAGTCATTCAGTGAGAGCAGTGAACCCACGGGCATTCAGGAAGCAGGGCGACAGAGCTGGAATGGTAAAAAAAGGGTTGTATTAGAGCGGAAAGATTCCTGAGCTGTCTTAGGTAACATCTCCACTCATACCTTAGTATTTCAACTAGCAAAGATTGTGGTGGGCAGGGAGGCAAGTTAGATTTCTGCTTACTTCATCCAGGACATTACTGCAGAAGGAACCTCACATGTAGGACGCATTCCTTTGGTGATCCTTGGAGTCCCTCCGTGTCCCTTAGACCTGTTCTTGAGTGCCTTGTGCTCGCCCAGGTGGAGCACAGAGCGGGCCGGTGACGGCAGCGAGCCAGCAGATTTTCCTTGTCCGGCCACCACGCCGGCAGTTTCTCTTCTTGGCTGCTGTTTGGAAAGGCTGTGTGCGGCGTGGAGACCTCCCCGGAGGTTTGACTCAGGCGCTACCGTGTGGCGTTTGGACAGCTCCAGCATCGGCAGTGCCTCGCCGTGGCCCTGTCCAAGGAGATAAATCTGCTTGACTTTCCTCCTGCCTCGTCCAAGTTCCAGGAATTCCTCTGCCCTCGGTTGAGTTCCCATTCACTCCCCCATTCCTCTGTGAACCCAATAAATAACCTGAATTGTTCCCAAAAATAGTGAGCATTTCATCTGGTGTTTAAAAAAAATAAATAAGTGATAAGGAAAAAGAGACTAGAAATTACTTTATATGCTGCAATTCTAGGTGTAAATGAGTAACACGCAGTCTGGCCATCTGGGTGGCTTTCAAACACTGGTAAATCCACGAATATGTTTTTTTCAACTCATCTGATTTCCTTGACAGATGTGGGGGGAAAAAAAAAAAAAAAAAAAAAAAGAAAAAAACCCACCCAACTCCTTGATTTCTCACTTTGAGCCAGACCTGAAGGATGAGAAATCTCAAGCTTTCAATAAATGTTTTACATGGATAAAAACTCTATTTTTGGTTCTGCTGTGTAAAAACAAAAGAAAATGAATAACATTGTCCCTGTTGGAGTCAAGCTTTGTTTCTCCTTATTAATTCTTTTTCCTTTCCACACTGCGAAGGGAGCACGCCAGGGGTCAGGCACAGTTCAGAAATATATACAGTCCAGGCAGGATTTTACAATTCCCCTCAGCAGGAAGATTGGGTTCTTCTCTGACTCCCAGATCCACAAATGAAATGAATTTCTTCCGTAATAATGAACACTGGCCTGTTCCAATACAGAAATGGCACCAGTACAAGGTAGAAATGAATCCAAAGAAGATGGTCTTGAAATATCTGCTACTGCTTGTTATTAGATTTCCTGAAAAAACTACAATCTTTCATTAAAAATTTTATATCAAGGAACAGCAGTCCGCCAGCGGTTGTTTAACTAGAGCGCAGTGAAATGCTCTAACCTGGCTTGCTTTCTGCAAAAAGGGAATTAAAACAGATGAGTGAATTCCTGTAATGCTGAATAATAAGTATGAGCAAAATAGCCTATGGCAGAATAGAGTACCTCCTGTGATAGGGAAGGTGCGTATGAGGAGAGATGAACAAGTCTCCGTTTCATCATTCATCCCACTCCAATGTGAGACACTCCAGTTCTGTTCAGCCACCAGTAAGAGAAAGTACAACAGCATCATCTAAACCTCCAGGGAGCTCCACGCCCCTTGGAGGAATGGCCACAGAGACATACCAGGAGAGCTGCTGTCAACGTGATAATGGAGGAAAAGGTATCTTGTTTTCCATCTTGGGATGGAGGTGGAGGGAATGGAAAGAAATGCCCCCTCTAGAAAACCCATTTCTGATAAGAATGATTCCTTGCTGGCCACAACTGGTTGAGGTTGAGGGACGAGACCTTTTGGCAGCCTCAACACCTTCCTGTGGGTGTGGTAGCAGCCAGGTTCTGCTCGGCGTGGAGGCTGGAGGCCAGTCCCTCTCTCATTCCCCATTCAGTGAGGGTGATGTGGGCACCACCTCCCCACTACCCTCCTGCCCTGTTACCCGTCCTTACCCCTTGCAGAGCAGGTACCACTCGCGTAGCCTGGATGCTTCCCAGACAAACAGATGTAGCAGCAAGGAGCTGGGGAAAGATGATAATCCAGCCAATTAGCAGTCAAGAACTGATCCATAGCCCACCTACAGACTCACCACTGTCCAGCATCCAGCTTCGGATCTCTTTCCATCTGATACCATATGCAGGCAGTCTACTTAAGAGTTTGCCTTTTGGATAGAGACTGCTGGAATCTGTACTGTTTTTACTGCTTCTTCAGGCCAGTTTTTCTCAGTCTTGGCCAGCACCCCTGATTTCCAGCCTCATATCACACTGTAGTATTGTTTTATTTTATTCTCGGCAGCTGCTTGAGCTTCCAGGCAGGGTAGACTGGAACTGAGTATTTTCTTGGAGAAGAACTGAGTATTTTCTGGGGTGGGTATCGGTTGTGCAGCCAGCCTCAGTTTCATCAGGAACAAAGAAATTAAAACCTCACACAAAGTTCTGTGTTGCTTCATCGTTGAGCTAACCACCTGATGAGAAAATGTGGTCTCCTGAAGATAGTCCCTTGTTCTCTCCTTGCTACCATGCTTTCCTACCTGGTCCAAGTTATTACCCCTCCCTGGGCTGCTGCAATCCACTGGGCTCTCTCTGGCTCAGAGGGCACACCTACATCATGTTACTGAGCTGGCAGGGCCGGGTCTGCCCAACATGCTGCCTGCCTCTCCTGTTAGAAACCTGCCTCTCCTAAGCCCTGCTGGTGCTTCCAGTCCTCGGCTGGCAGCGGCACGAGCATCCCTTCTTGTGCTCCATTTCATAATGTCACCACACCCAGAGCGTGCATCATTCGTGTGACAGCACTCCTACGAACCACAAGGAAGCCTTGCATCAGAGCAAGACTCGTCCTCTCCCAGTGAAGCTTGGTCTCCTTTATCCAGCCATTCACTTGCTTGCTGGCCAAGCAATGTCCTTGTGTACATGCGAAGAGGGCCAGGAGGAAGGATGGCAGACCACTAGTTAACAGGTTCACCACTTCAGTGACCCGTTTCTGTCCCCCCCAATCCCAGCAAGCTGGCACCATGAGCCATGATACACAGTGCAGGCAACTCTGCCAGCTCCAGCACATGCGTGGGGAAACGGTCTCAGGAAAATGATGAACCCCCAAGAATTAAACGTGGAAGGAGTGCTCAAGCAGTGTTTGGCACTGCTCATCTACAGGAGAGGTTTAATCTTGGAAAGGAGAAAGGAAAAGTGTTTCAAGGACTGTTAGACAGGGAGACTGCCCTTCCTGCAAGACCCAGTACTTTGGGAATCTTGTGATTAACCTGCACTGGGAGATGCCTTCTGCTCAGCAGCAGCAGAGACAGTAATAAGAAATCCTAGATCCAGTTGCATCTGCAAGGGGAATTTGGTGCTTGGAGGATAAATACCTATTTTCATTTTGGAAAGTAGATCGGGCTCACCCACAGACTCTGGCAATGAGCTCCACAGGAGTGGGGAAGGGGGTCAGAGCTTTGGTTTCACGTCTCATTGGAAATATGGCACGCACCCCTCATTCCTTCCCCTAGCAACATTTTGTTTCATGCTGACTTGGAGGAAGAGGATGGCCCCTTCCAGGCCAGCCCCTTTTTTTTCTGCAGCATTGTGGGTTCTCCACGGAGGTCGGCTGCCCAAGAAGTGGCAAAGAGGCCAAATCTCTGTAGGCGCTGCTGAGAACACAGCTGGAGGTGGCAAGGCTCGCAGACAAAAAGCAATATGCTGACAATGTTCAGCTAAGGAAGGCGGAGGTGGTGGTGGGGGGGGGTGTCAGCTTTTTTTTTTTGTTTGTTTCAGGCTCCAGGGAGCTCCTTGTTCTTTGTACTCCAGAAGCTTCTGGCATAATAAAAAAAAAAATAAAATAAAAAAAAAATTGGAGCCGAAAGCCATGGATGGGAGCTGGCAAACAGAGGAACAGAAAAGCAGGTAGGGTCCTGTATGTCTGTTCCTTTACCTTCTGGAAAACCCTTTCCATGTAGAGTCCTTGAGGGAGTCGCTAATGATTGGGATGAAGACAAGGCTCAGATGCCATTAGCAGCTTTTTACTGCAGCCCGGGAGAATGAACCCTTTCCCTCGAACTGCTGCCATGAACTTTTCCCAGAATGACTGAGCTGGACAGGCAGTCTGGGAGCAGTAGAAACCTGGAGCCATCTCTCCTGGAGTGCATCCTTGCATGAGATGTGTTCCAGCAGACTTGAACAAAATTTGCTCCGCTTCAGCTGCCATTCTGAATAAGTTTTTCATGACCAGGTCACACATTTTCTTCTCCACACTGCTCTTGGTTCTATATAATCCATATAAATGCAAGGGGATGGTGCCATAAAGAAATGATGTTTAATCCTCGCAGTCAACAGGCTCCGTAGCTTTGCACAGAGGAGCTGAAGGTCATTTGCCATACAGCTTCTTCTGTCAGAAGACTTCTGGAGACTAATCCCTTCAGGAAGGGAGGGAGACCAGCTCATCATGCCCAAAGCTTGTCCTCCTCTGCAGCAAAGGACCTATGAAAAGGAGCTAGTGTTGTTTTAGCCACCCATAGATGCCAACCCAAAAGCTTTAAAATGCTCTATGGTAAAAATTCAAGCTAGTGCCTTGTCTAAGTATAGGACATGGGGACCTTTATGATGAGTATTTCATAATTGTTTTCTAAATTCTCATCTTATTCATCGACATAGGATGAGGTTATGCTGTTATTTGCCTTTCCCAGTTCCACCCAGGGTCCAGTCTGAGATCCCTTTGTTCATCACAATTTCTTCTGTTAAACATCTTAAACCAAATTCATGTGTTAGTATGAATGATTTCAAAGTAGATCTGGCGAAAAAAATAGCATTGCAACTTTTTACTATCAGGCCAAACTTTTTATTATTGTTCACAAATAAGAATTTTCTTTAAGTCCTGTTAAGTTTAGCATTCTCTTATTTGGGTAATAATGCTCACTGAAAAACAAAAACTTTTAATTCAGCTTTCTTGCATATAACTTCACTTCTTTACCTTTTTACTTGCTAAGATTTCCCAGGAAATCCAATAATTCAAATTAAAAAAAAAAAAATCCACAAAAGATGTTTGCTGACAAAGCCATTTATCTCCAAGCAAATGAAATCTGACCTACCCTAGCCTTACGTGAAAGCAGCCTTTGACTCCGTAATGAAGACTAAAAGGGCTTTTGTTTAAAGAGCTACTTTTTCAAAGTGGTCTAGAAGGCTCATGTATCAGTAGATTGGCCTGAAAATTGCTGCAGTGCCTTTGTAGCAGAGGTGGGTCTCATGGTGCAAATCTGGACTCACTGTCTCTGGTGGATTGGGACATATCCTTTCCTAGTCTACATGCTGGGTATTTCTGGTGTCCAATTCTTACTATTTCTTCTCTGAAGCTGTAGACAAAACAAAACAGGTGGGACCCAACCCAAAAAAAAAAAGAGATCATTGTCCTCCTCCAAGCTGGGAGCAGCATGGAGAGTCTTCCCTGCTCATGGCAGCGTGGGAGTTTCCTTCTGGTCCCTTCAGGCTGCTGCTGTGTCCAACATCTGGTGCACAGCTATGGAGACATCTGAGCAGTCAGGGCTCAGGTCTCTTCTTCAAAGCTTTTTCAGAGCCATGCAGCCAGAGAAGCTGAAGCCTTGGGTATAGCTGGCAGGAATGACCACCCCTCCAGGGTCTCTGGGTAGAACTGAATTCATGTCCCAAGCTGCCAGGGAAAGAGAAGCAATGCAGAAAATCTGCTTGTCCCTTGCAGTCACAGTCAGGGAAGAAGTCCCACCTCCAGGACTGGATTTCAACATACCAGATGCCCACGGGCTGGGACGAAACCTCAGACTAGAGGTGTCCAGGCATTCAGCCAGCCCAAGATGAGTCCAGCTGTCTCCTCAACAGGCTGCCCATCAAGCTGAGCCAGTCTCTGGTTTTGTGACAGGAGGGGACTGCGGAGTTCAGGACACAAACCCGTCCTGAGACCTTCCCCAGAAAGAGAAGCTTCAGAAGGGGGGAAATGGTAACAAGCAACAGGCCAGGCAACTGTTCAAGCCAGTGGGGAACACTGTGTGGGCCACAAGTTTGCAACTCCATCTCAAGATAAAAGGAAATAAATATGAGAAAAAACTTCTTTACAATGAGGGTGACAGAGCACTGGAACAGGCTGCCCAGGGAGGTCACTGAAACCCCTTCTCCGGAGATTTTCAAGACTCACCTTGATACAGTTCTGAGTAATGTGTTCTAGGCAATCCTGCTTTAGCAGGGGAGTTGGACTACATGATCCCTAGAGGTCCCTTCCAACTCTGACAATTCCGTGATTCCATGATTCTGTGAAATATTGATCCTGTCCTCCAGCAGGGATTGTCACTGTGATGGTGGGCCACAACGGGGACAGGGGCACCACTTGCTCCAGGAAGGCCCTTTTACCAGCAAGGTGTGTTTCTACTTCAGAAGCACTGAGTAGCTTTGGCAGGATCTCCACTCTTGACGGCTTTAAACAGAGCACAAAGAAAAGGCTGTTTAAAAAAAAAAAAAAAGAAGAAGAAAAAAAAAGTCCTTATTTTAAAAAAAGCAAGAAGAAAAAAATTCTTCACATTTAAAACTCTCTTTATTGCCCTCATTGCTTAAGATAGCGTTACCATAAATCGACTCGACCATAACATTATTTGGAAACCAAAAGGATTACCACATCTATTAGAATATTTAAACCATATGTCTGGGGTTCGGAGCTCCCAGTTCCACAGTGCATGCACATACTGGCCAGCAACGCTTCTGCTCCTGTTGGGAGGGAGCTGCTAGCTCTTCACAGAGAGGAGGACTGTGTCCCTCTATTGATGTGGCAAATTGGGCATTTCTTTGTTCTTTTATGGCAGCATTTAACCAGGGACCATGATGCAATTTACCAATAATACCAAAGCCACACAACTCCACCATCCCATTGCCAGCAGGAGCATGAAGCCTGCTGTATCCCACAAGGTAAGGGAATCCAAATTAATAGGGGCAGGATGGGGAGAGATCGCATAAATTCGCCTGGTTCCTCTAGGCTCCAAAGTAGACCTGAGGTGGACCAGTCCCCAATGTCTGCCTTTAGAAGCCCAAGTTACGAACAAAATGATTCGTCTTAAGGGGAGAACAAATTAGTTATGAGTAGAAAGCAGACAGATCTCTCAATGCATGTTTCCCCATGGATAACAGTTTTTTTGTGTCAGAGCCAGTAACAGTCCCCAAAAGACCTCACTCTCCTCCCTCCTTGGATGCAGTTCACAGTCAGATGGTGACGTGTAGAGATCCTTCCAACAGAACAAGTGGACCTCCAGGAGACACATACTGCATCTTCAGCATCTCTTCCTGCCAACACAGGAGGCTGTGAAGCTCCAGATCCACCCAGCCACCCCTGTCTCTACAGGAGGATGGTAAATAAGCATAAATCCTCTGCCTGTCTACACTGGTTCTGTGTGGTGCCAGATCCAACAACAACATGTGAAGAGCAGATCATTTGGAAAGAGGACAAATCACTCTAGGAGTCTTTCTTCCTATAGACAGTGCAGAGAGGTGGCCACATTCAACTGGGGATTTTAGGCAGTGCCTTCAGCCTGCTGTGCATATTTTAACCCATCCTCATTCAAAACTGGGTAACCAGATTATTTCACGTAAAAAAATAAAAATCTGCTTTCTTTTAGCAGGGTTGTTTTAAAACTACACTATTTCTTAGACTGGTTTGAGACCGTGGTCAAACAAACACCCTCATTGACATAGCCAGGGTAGAGAGTGAGCAAGGATGGAGGCCCTGTAGCACCCTGAGATGGTCCTCCATAGGCAGGTTTGATGAGGAAAGATTTGTATCACAGCACCCAGGCATGAAGTCTGACCTACTGTGACACACATGTGAACTGCAGCAGCACGTAGGACTCAAGTTATGATGACGTTCATCAGTGGTTGGAGGAAAGATAACACTGCCAGAGAGAAGGCAGGCAGTAAAAAGACAGTGAAACGGCAGACTAGGTGAGCTATAATTGAGCTATAAACATTGACCTAAGTTCTAAATGAGGTGAGCTAACACATCTCTTTTTAGGGTTCTGTTTCAGTAGTTTACGAAACTGTCAGTTTTTGGCTATCTGGTCCAACCTTTTTCCCGTCGAGTGTACCCAAAGCAGTATTTTTCTATTCAAGTTCCAGAAAAGGCATTTCTACTGTTTCTGAAAATTACGTTCACTAAAAATAGGCTATCTTATACACCAGGGAAAGGAAGAAAGTTTCCCCAAGAAATTCCAGCTGGAGAGAAATGACTTGAAGACGGGTTCACCCCATTCATGGATACCTTCCGCTCTCAGTTCAAAACTAATTCAGGATGGCAAAGCTGTAAGTCTCCCATTCGCTCCTACTTAACGCTGATGTTCCACAAGAAGAATGCTCCAAATCAGGGACACCACAGCTTTCAGGGCTTCCCCAGATGTGGTTGCTCTGGCCCACTGTCCATCAATGTGTTCCCAAGATCAGGAAAGATCACGTGCTCCCAGTGTTCCTGCTGCAGCTGCCAATGATGAACAGGTCAAGGGAAGGCAGTTGGGTCTGAAGGGGGATTAAATAGTTGAGGAGTAGAGCTTGGAAGAGAAAAACTGGGACACTTGAAGTGACTGGGAAAGGACAGTGGTACAGAGAACAGGAGAAGAAGGGCATTAAAGCAAGGGTAGTTTGTGCTTTAACTCACAACAATGAGTCGAGGGCTGGAGAGCAGATCTAGGATGGTCTCAACATGAAGGCAATTGAATATCACCCAGTAAAAACAGATTCCTCTGATGAGAGAGATGCGTCCACATGTGCTCTAACAAACCTGCTTGGGGGGCTCAGCACACCTTAAACATACACTGAGTAAGACTGCTAGAAGGTGGCTAGCACACTGCAGTGCAGACAAGAGGGACTGGTCAGGAGCAGCCCCATCCTCCCTTCCCAAGGCTGCCCTTTAAAAAACACTTAGAAAAGTCTGTGAAATAGTCCATAAGGCTTGAGCATGTGGAAAAATTTACTCCAGCCCACTTCATCCAGGCCCCGATACAGAATACAGGCATCTTCTCTCCTTTCTTTTTTAGATCTGTCTTTGCTTTAGTTCTTGAAGGCAAAACAGGCTCATCTGCAAAGTAAAAGTACCTGGATGTCTGTGCAATGGGGCCCAGAGATGGAACCCCTGGAGAAGCTCTGAGAGGACAAAGAATTCAACAAGATCACGTTCAATCTGCCTGTCCGGCACCTGTGGGTTGTCCTCTGCCCTGACACAGGATCTTTGAGGCATGGCCACACATCCAGATCTCAGCAGGGAATGGGAAATTGTGCATCAGAGTCCTCTTGGCTCCATTTATCACCCCAGGAGGATTTTTTTCCAGGATTAACTGGAGGGGGTCTTCTCTCCCATCACCCTTCGAGCATTTTTCCAGTGTTCCCTCCAGCCTGGCAAGCAAACTGAGAATGTCCTACTGGGATGGAAACTGTCCTGGGGGAGGGGGGTGGCAGAGGATAGGGGGAGAATGGAGAAGAGATGCTTGGACAGACTAAAGTAGAGGGATTTTCCAGTCAGACTATAAACTGGGGGTGGGGATAACATTATATCGGGAGCTGCCTCGTCTTCAGGAGCTTGGTGTCAGGTTGGTGCATCTGACTTGTTAATAGTGACAGCCCTGGATGGGGTTGAGGGCGTGGGGGAACTCTGCCTGTCCCAGTTAACAGAGGCTGGAAAGAGCTGGAAGGTAAAGCCAGGGCTGCAGCACCACATAGGATTAAGCCTCCAGCTCTAGCCTGAGCCCGATTACTGCCTCATCTGCAATGGAAGGGCTCCCTCTGGTGCAACCAGGAATCCTCTCTGCCTCTTTCCGCCCCCCCCCCTTTTTTTTTTCTTTCTCCTCCAGGAAAGGCACCTTTGCTGCCACATATGTGTATGCTCCAGCAAGGAGGACAGGACCCACCCTGACCTCGTCTTCAAAAAAACAATTCTTTGTCTTCCACCCACCACTGAAACATCCTGCCCATCCATGGCCACCCCAAGAGAGACCAAAATTCTGGAAACATTCACCAGGAGAGCAGGACTGCAATCACCCACTTCAGAGAAAGCAACCAAACATCACAGCCCTGTGCTTTGAAACCAGTTAATTGTGGTCATGTCCAGTGGGATGTGAGCCCAAGTTAAGAAACGTCCTGGTGCCTGGGTACCAAACCCAGCACCCCACATTGCTCTCACCCCTGTCCTTTTACTAACCAGAGCTGGACCCTTTCGCTTTCTGTAAAGTCGGGTAAAACTCCGGAGAGGATCTTTGGGGTGGGGTCGGTTGCAGAGCCACAAGACCTCCACCAAGGGCCATCTGCAGCTCGAGGTGATGCTTGGCCTCTGAACGAGCAGTTGTCCTATTCTTTACAGGCTGGAAGGACAAGAGAAGGATCTGAAGTCTGTTTCCCTGGACCTGGCAAAAGGTCATCGAATAGATGTGGCCAGAAGATCCCACAGGGCTAGCAAGCCAGGAAGAGGCTCTTGTCTCCACCAACTCTGCACTGCTGCATATCACCTCCCTCCTTATCTGAACAGAAATGAGATGCTGCTCTCACGACACCAAGCCAGGTAGGCATCAGCCCTTGAGCTCTTCACCCATCTGACAGCTCGGTGCAACCAGGGCAGAGCCCTGCCGGCAGCCAAGCATTTGCCCTGCGGGTTTCCATCCATCAAAAGAGTGTGGGTCATTCTCTCCTGCTTGTGGGTCCCTTCCCCAGCAGTTGTTGCAGTGCTTTGCTAAATGCCACTGCTGCCGTAGCCAGAGGTGGCTGCATAGTGGTGCTGGGCAAAACACACCCTCCTGAAATAGCAGGGAAAGGGGCCTGCGAGGCGACCGGGATCAAAGATGTGCTGCAATATAGCAGCTGTTGTTATGGATGTCTTACAGATGTGGAGGGGCACGGCTCCATCCAGGGCTAATTCATCTTTCACTCACAAAACCAATCTGGCAAGGGAGGATTTGAAAGTTCCCACATGATTTTTTGTTTGTTTCATCTTTTCCTCCTTTTTTTTTTTTTAATTAAGTTTCTCTTGATTGCAAAACCAAATGTAAAAACCTATAAGTCTGAATAGCCCTAGGGAAAGGAGCACTCAGAAAGTTCTTGACAAAATTATAATTCCTGCTTCACTTGTGCAGTGAGAAAATGTGCTGGATGAGAACAAGTTGCATGTATTAATTATGGCCATAGATGACACCATGATTTAAAAAGACAGGAATGGAATAATTGCTATTAATGTCATTGGAACAGAACAAGCGGTTCTGAGGTGGATCCCAGTGCAATCACAAGAGGAAGACATCTTATGTAACCTTAAATAATATTTAATAACTATTTAATGAATTACTTAATAATTGTACATACATATTTTTAACCTGGTTTTCTAAGGAGATGAATCTCAGGCTACGGCTTAGGTTAATTTTGCATTTGCTGGCTAGTTTACTGAGTAGGTGGGGGAGTGAAAATATTGATTTGACTACAGGCTAAGGTAGCAGCTGTCTCCACCGAAGGGAAGTAAAAGCCAGTTCAAGAGCTGTATTGTGATGAAGCTTGGCCTGGGAAGGACCTGGAGGGGCAAACCAACCAGGGCTAGTGCCAGACTGAGGCTATGGATGCATGCAAGACAGACATCTTGGTTTTCTAAGAGAGCAACAACTGGGTTAAACCAGAAGACTAAGGATATTTCAGTAATACCCTCCATACTGGCCAGCCAGTCCCTGCACAGGGATGAACCTTGTGGTTTCTGCTTGCAGAAGGATAAGCAAATAACTCAGGCTTTGGCTGTCAGCTTAGCTGCCCCTGTCCCCAGGCCCCACACTATATCCTACTCCATGCCTCCATGTCTTCTCCTAGTCTGCACTCACTATTCCCCTTGTTTTTAACCACGGCAGGAGGAGAAGTCCTTGGCTGGGCCGTGGTGCATGAACCTCCTTATGGCTTGAGTTCATCTCTCCAAAGCTACATGAGGAAGGGGCTGTGCTGGGAGACCTGAATGAGTGCTTGCTGTTCACTGGCTGAGGGGAGTACTCCAGTTTGACAGAGCTGCCAAATCCATAACCAAATACAGTGGAAAACAGCAGCAGGGAAAGACTCAAAGCTCCCTCCAGCTTCTGAAGCTCCTTTCTTGGCAGTATCCAGCCATCTCAGCATCCTTCCTCGGGAAATGGACTTTACATTCCAGCCACGCATCTCTAGACTTACAGGGATATTTTGTTTTTTTCAGACACAGCTGTGCCTCTCCTGTTTTATGCACCCTTTTCCTCCTACCCCTTCCCTCTCAGACCTTCCTCTTGCTGGAAAGCCCAATTTGCTGCAGGGAATGCAAACAGAAACTCACCACGGAGGTGGGTGATGTGTTACACAGGGGCTTTGAAATTTCTTTTATTTCCTTTAACCATGGAAAACCACTCCCAAAGATGTCATAAAATGTGCCAGAATTCAGTATGGGACAGGTAGTGGAATAAGATCTAAAATATGGAAAACATGGGTGTGTACAAAGAAAGAAAAAAAGAAAGGTGGAAAGAGAGAGGGAAAGCGATAAAATGAGAAAAATTAATTAAAGAATAGAGAGAAAAAGAAAAAGAAAAAAGATAAAGAGAAAAAGAAAAAAGATAAAGAGAAAAAGGAAAAGAAAAAGGAAAAGAAAAAGGAAAAGGAAAAGAAAAAGGAAAAGAAAAAGAAAAAGAAGAAAAAGAAAAAAAAAA